>CM077147.1:173812770-173965270 GCA_039583875.1 Platanthera guangdongensis
CTTTTCTTACAGACCTACATACTTGACAGTGGGTTCGTGTCATTTTTGGCGCCCACTGAATAGTTTTACCTTATGATACTAGATATGTTTTCTTTTACTGCTACCTTTCTTGGAGATAGTCTACTTACTCTTGGGAAGTTTTCTGCTAGGTTGCTAGTTATTTTCAAACCTAAAACACACTAAAGTATATCTCATGATCTCATGTTTTATAAAACACATACACTACTTTCCAAGTAACGTAAAAGGATCGTTTTCCTACTTATAATATATATAAATCTAGAGGTCTTGCATAGTATAAGTTGACCTCGGGGGTCACTTATGCACTCTTTCATAGGATGTCGAAAATAAATAAAGTATTTTCCACTGCGTATAAGTATAGTTTTAAACCGTAGACTAGATGATCCACCGAGCCGAGGGATACGGCCCTTGAAATTATATCTGATTTTCTAATCATTAAACATAAGAATTTTCATAGTCTAGTTAGATGTATTCGCATGAGCGTCGACAAGTATCCCCTGCTCGACGTGGCATCACGACGTGTGTTTTTTCTCATACTCTGATACTTCTTGAATTCAGAGAAAAATGCGGGCTGTGACAGTTGGTATCAGAGGGAGATTGCTTGACAATTTGTCTGACAACCTTTCTTTATAGGTATTAGATGTTTAGCATCATATCATACACACACCGATATGTCATCGGCACGCCTTGGCTGAAGCACGAACACTACACCATGGCATAACATGAAGTATACGAGACATATTATGTAGTATATGAGATGCATAATATGTGTCTGTATATGGATCCACCATAGGGGCAACATGTGAGGGTTAGTAGTATCGGATGCATAACCTCACCACATGAATGCGACTAGCACATTTCTTTTTTGTTGCATGGGAATGTTATGTAGTATGAGATGCATAACATTTTCATGTGTACGCCGCTCATGCCATGCATTAGGGTCTTTTTAGAATGCATAGCACAATCATGCATAACATAACATTGCATAAGCACAAACGTGCCAAGCTAAAGATTTGCAGGATGACATATGTACACACATGGTTTTAAAATTAGAAAAAGAATATAAATTCATGCATTCCCGATCTAGGCACAAGAGTTAGATGATGGTGGTTAACCATCCTAGGTTAGGCATAACATCATTTTCGTTCAAATAAACTCCCAGAGCAAGTTTAGAGCAGTTTAAGATCATATTTATGTATGTATTGTCTGTACTTGTAGTTAGTTCCAACTATTGTACCAGGAATTGACTAATGTTGATATGGTTTTAGGATGGCGAGACGTCCTTCGACGAGGTCGACTCCCTATCTAAGGGTGATACTTCTGGAGCGCAGAGTGATGCGGTGATCGAGAGCTTGCGGTGGAGCAATGATTCCTTGACCAGGCAGTTGGTGGAGATGCAGGTCCAGATCCAGTCTCTGGCGGCAGTTGTGGCAGTACAGACTCAGGGAGTGCAAGGCCCTGTAGGGGGGGTCAGCTGCCCCTCCCCCTCCTGCTCCCCTAAGACCTCCAGTGGTGGTGCCAGCGGAGATGGCCTTCATTTCTCAATTTCAGAGACTTATCCCTCCTACATATGATGGGAAGGCAGATTTCATGGTCATAGATGATTGATTGATCTCTATGGAGGAGATGTTCTTGTACTCCGGAGTTGCTGATGATCAGAGAGTGATGATAGCCGCCTATCAGCTAAAGGGGTTGGCTAAGAGCTGGTGGCTTAGGGAAAAGGAGAGCTTGGTGGTTGGTTGTACTTGGGGATTGTTCAAGGAGATGCTGTTGAGGAAGTTATTGCCTTCGGTCGAGCGTGACCGACTTATGAACGACTTCCTTCACCTGAAGTAGAGGCAACTCACAGTCAGTGAGTATGAGATAGAGTTCAGCAAGTTGAGCCGTTTGCCCCTGGATTAGTGAGTGTTGCAGCGGATCGAGTCAAGCGGTTTCTTGGTGTCTTGAGGAGCGAGGTTCAGCAGTTAGCCAGTTCTTATGGGTCAGTGACTTATGCAGGTGTTGTGGAGGCTGCTCTGAAAGTGGAGGCAATTGACAATTGAGACCGCAAAGAACAGAGGCCGGCAAATGAGGAAGGACAAGAGGAAGTCTGCTGAAGAGAAGAACCCCCAGGTACTCGATGCTGCTCCGGGAAAGAAGAGCAGGGTAATGTGTAGCTTCTGTGGTCGGTCAGGCCACCCTGTTGAGAGGTGTTTCAAGAAGGCAGGAGCTCAGAAGAAGGAGCAAGTTCATGTAATTCAAGGTGCTCCTAGGAAGGATGTTCCCTGTTCTGTGTGCAAGAGACCCGGGCATGATGCTGCCCAGTGCTGGTCCAAGGATAAAGTCTGCTTTTAGTGTGGCCACAAGGGCCATATCAAGACTAGGTGTCCTCAGGTCCAGCCTATTCTTCAGGCAGTTCCACTTCAGGCTTTTCCTCTGCCTCAGCGTGTGGACAATGACAAAGGAAAGCTGAACGTGATCTCTTCCGAGGAGGCTCAGACCTCGACTCAGGTCATCTCAGGTTAGTTATTTTCCTAGCCTGAATGTTTTATTTTTCTAGAATGGTTATAGCTTTGCTTTGGTAGTTCCTTAGTTGCTTATATATACTCCTATAGGGAAATTTAAGGTGAAGAACCGCTGGGCGCGTGTTCTGTTTGACTTCGGCACTACCCACTCGTTTGTGGCTAGAGCTTTTGTAGAGCGGTATCGGTTGATTCTAGATCAAGTTCGTGATACCTTCCACGTCAAGTTCCCTTCTGGTGAATCTGTGTTGTCAGATTTGGGAATTTTGGATTGCTTTATTTGTTGGGGGACTTTCTTGCAAAGGCAGACTTGAAGATGATTGATCTAGAGGACTTTGATGTTATTCTGGGCATGGACTGGTTGTCTAAGTATGATGCGGTTATTCAGTGCAAAGGGAAGCGCTTGGACTTCATCAAGGACGATGGTCAGCCTGGAAGTGTGAATGTTGATCCGTGCTAGGATTCTCCTATCATTTCTGCGGTATGTGCTCAGAAGCTGTTTCATTCTGATTGTTTTGTTTGTTTAGTCTCGGTGGTTGGGACTGCTGTTAGTGTACCGCGCTTGGAGGAGATTCCTGTGGTTCATGGTTTCTCAGATGTTTTTCCTGATGACCTTCATGGTCTTCCCCCGAGTGGATGTTGAGTTCGTGATTGATTTGGAACCGGGTACGCGTCCCTATTGCTAAGGCGTCGTATCGAATGGCCCCTCGTGAGTTGGAGGAGTTGCGAGTCTAGTTGGACGAGTTGTTGGCTAAAGGTTTTATCAGCCGAGTTCGTCGCCTTGGGGTGCTCCTGTTCTGTTTGTGAAGAAGAAAGATGGGTCGATGAGGCTGTACATTGATTATAGGGAGCTGAACAAAGTTATCATTAAGAACAGGTACCCTCTGCCGAGGATCGATGATTTATTTAATCAGTTGCGTGGTAGCACAGTGTTTTCAAGATCGATCTTCGTTCAGGCTATCATCAGCTCAGGATCTGTGAGTCTGACATTCCACGGACTGCTTTCAGGTCGAGGCATGGGCATTTTGAATTCCTGGTTATGTCGTTTGGTTTGACCAACGCGCCATCAGCATTCATGGACATGATGAACCGAGTGTTCAAGGACTTTCTAGATAAGTTCGTGGTGGTATTCATTGATGATGTGTTGATCTACTCTCGCAGTGCTGAGGAGCATGAGCAGCATCTGCGATTGGTTCTATCTGCTTTGATAGACCATCAGTTATTCGCCATGCTGAGTAAATGTGAGTTCTGGTTGTCCAGGTTTCCTTCCTGGGTCATGTGGTTGAACAAGGACGGCATCTCGGTTGACCCGGAAAAGATTTCTGCAGTGATGGGTTACAATAGGCCGAGCACACCCAAGGGATTAGGAGCTTCTTGGGTTGGCCGGCTATTATAGAAGGTTTGTGGAGGGCTTTTCTACCTTGGCAGCCCCCTTGACTAAGCTGACGCAGAAGAATGCGGCGTTCATTTGGAACGATAAATGCGAGGAGCTTTTCTGGAGCTGAAGAGCAGGTTGTGTTCTGCCCCTATTTTTCATTGCCTACGGAGGGCAAGGACTATGATGTATATGTGGATGCCTCACATGTTGGGCTCGGAGGGGTGTGTTGATGCAAGAAGGGAAGGTGATTGCGTATGGGTCGAGGCAATTGAAGGCTCATGAGAGGAACTACCCCACACATGATCTTGAGTTCGCAGCGGTGATATTTGCCCTAAAGCTGTGGAGACATTTACTTTATGGTGCTCAGTGCAAGATCTACACTGATCATAAAAGCCTAAAGTACGTGTTCACACAGAAGGAGTTGAATCTGCGCCGGCGGCGGTGGCTGGAGTATGTGGTCGATTATGATGTGGATATACAGTATCATCCGGGCAAGGCCAATGTGGTGGCCGACGCCCTGAGCCGGAAGATGGGGAAGATCTTTAATCTCACCGCCGATCGTTTAGTGGAAGAGTTCCTCCTGATGGATATTTCCATGGGACGCTGTGACATGCAGAGCAGTTTGGCAGTGGCAGAGCCGTCTTGGATTGCACTCACCAGGTTGCACCAGAAGGATGATCCAGATCTTTTGCACTTATACCTCAGGACTGAGAGAGGAGAGTTGTTGTCGGATTTTTCTATCGATGATGCGGGTACTTAAAGTACCGCGGTAGGATTTGCATCCCAGATGTTGGAGACATCAGGGGTATGATTTGCAGAGAGGCTCATGGATCCAATGTTGCCTACCATCCAGGATCTACAAAGATGTATCATGAATTGAAGCAGATTGTCTAGTGGTATGAGATGAAGGGAGAGATATAGCCCGATTTGTTGCTGAGTGCCACACTTGCAAGCGTGTGAAGGCCGATCATGGAAGGCCTGGTGGCAAGTTGACTCCGTTGAGATCCCTACTTGGAAGTGGGAAAGTATTTCTATGGACTTCATTACGGGCTTGCCGAGATCACCAAGGGATTTGATTCTGTTTGGGTTATAGTGGATAGACTGACGAAGTGTGCTCACTTGTGTCGTACAAGATTGACTATCCGATGATGAAAAAGATAGCAGAGCTGTATCTGAGTGATGTCTTCAGATTACACGGTGTGCCAGTTAGCATCATTTCGGATCGAGACTCCCGTTTTACATCTCGCTTTGGAGGAGTCTGCAAGAGGATTTGGGTACAAATTTGAGGTATTCTACAGCTTACCACCCGCAGACCAATGGTCAGACTGAGCGAGTGAACCAGAGAGTTAAGGATATGATCAGGTGCTACATCTTGGATCATGGTGGAGCGTGGGATGAGCGTTTACGGCTTATGGAATTTGCTTACAACAACAGTTACCAGGAGAGCTTGCAAATGACTCCCTTTTGGGGCTTTGTATGGAAGGCGCTGCAGAATCCCCTTGTTTTGGACCGAGGTCGGTGAGAGGCCTGTGTTGGGTCCGGATGCGCTCGAGGAGATGGAAACTGCTGTGAAGCTATTCGGGAAAAGCTTCGTATAGCTCAGGAGAGATATGAGAAGAACGCCAACCGACGTAGGTCTGACTTGGAGTTTTCTGTAGGGGACCTTGTGTTTCTTAAGGTTTCCCCGATGGTTGATGTTAAGAGGCTCGGTAAGAACCGGAAATTGGACCCGAGGTATGTGGGCCCGTTTAAGATCGTTGAACGGATTGGCGTGTCAGCATATAGATTGGATTTGCCAGCAAATTTCCCAGGTATTCATAATGTATTTCATGTAAGCCAATTAAGGAAGTGTGTGTGCAAAGCAGTGGGCAAGTCTTGGATGTTGTGCCCCAGTTGGAGCCAAATCTTTCATATGTTGAGGTGTCGGTCCGCATCTTGGATACTCAAGATGGTGATGCGGACAAAGTCTATCCCGATGGTGAAAGTTCTATGGAAGAATCAGGATTTGGAAAGCGCGACTTGGGAGCTAGAGTCGGCTATGAGGGAGGCTTACCCTCATCTGTTTCTTGATTTGATTGGTACGTTTCCTTTCTAGTACTCTTGTTTTGTTACCTTCCTTCTATAGTAGAAGTAGCGCATGTAATAAAGTTTCGGGACGAAACTTTCTTTTAGGGGGAGTGACTGTAACGCCCCCGATTTTTCTGCGATTATTTAATTCTCGTTTTGGCGTTTTTTTGACGGCGTTTCCGGCATGTGCCGTTTGTTAGAGCGTGGTCTTAACTCTTTAGGTTCCTTGTGTGGATTGTTGGTAGCCTTTTTGGCAAGATCCCCTAGCAAGCCGGGTCTTTTTTGTGACCGGTGAGGCCTCTCAGGAGATGCCTGTGTTTTGGCTTCGTGTAGTGATAACCCGAGTTTTGTTCGTCGAAAATTGATTTTGACTTCGTCGTTTCGTTTGTAGCATGGGTAATTAGCTACGGTGTGAATTTCGTCGGAATCCGAGGTGATTCGGTTTTCACGTCGTTTTGTGGTATTAATAATAATAATGCAAATAATTAATTAATGAAACTTGAATTGAATCCAGGTTTTTGGGTGTCGGTTAGAGCTGATAAGGCGTGTCCCTGCATAAATATATATAGTCTCAAGACAAAAAAAACGAGTCTTTTCATCGTCTCCTTCCCGTGAGAGTTAACCGTCGCTGTTCGAAAGGAAGAAAAAACAGCCAACCCTGCTCCCCTTCAGACGCTAATTTTGGGAGCGTTAGTGGACAGAATTCGATTCCGAAAGCGGATTTGGAGTGCTCTCGACTAGACCTTCATTCCTACGGTAAGAGATTCAATTTTCGTGTGTTTCTAGAGGTCTCAGAATTTTTTTTAGTTTGATCCTTTTCCGCCATTAAACCTTAGATCCTGTTTAGGTGCTGTTGCGGCTGGAGCCGAGAGAGAGAGAGAGAGATGCAGGGTGTGCAAGATAAATTTGGAATTGAGGCAAGTGGTGCTCCTACCTTTGCCAAGTTTTCTTCTCCTTTTCATGGTCATATTTGCTATAATTTTTCCCAGTTTCCCAAGATTAATATTTTACTCTGTTTTCCGTCAAAAGCATGTGAATCATTAACCATTATGACCCTTTATGTTTTTGTTTCCATTCTCTCAAGTTCTGAAGCTCAAACCTTCGGCTGGAGTGCTGTGGTCTTCTCTGTTTTTATCAAATTGTTCCCTGTTAATCATTCAAATTGTTCCATGTTAACCGCTGTTTGGATAGTATCTAGTCTTTCAACCCTAGATCTAGTAGCAGTGGGTTTTTCCTACCTAAATTACGATTAAAAGGATTGTATTAGGCTAAGAATTTTGGACGGAAACGAAGTAGGGGTTCAGGGTTTCTGTGCACTCAAAACACAGCCAGATCGATGGAAATCGTCGATCTGGGTTCGACGATTATCGTCGAGCTGAGCTCGACGATTATCGTCGAGCTGAGCTCGACGATGTGCCTTAGTTTGGGTCTGACGGAAATCGTCGAACGGAGTTCGACGATTTTCCCGTGACCTTTGTTCGACGAAAGGAAAATCGTCGAACGACGTTCGACGATATTTCCCGTGGCCTATATTTGACGATTTCATGTGGCCCACGTTTAACGTAAAATCGTCGAACGGAGTTCAACGATTTCCTGTGGCCTGCGGTTAAGGAAAATCGTCGAACGGTGTTCGACGATTTTACCCGTGACCTGTGATCGACGGAAGGCAAATCGTCGAACGGAGTTCAACGATTTCCCGTGTCCCGTGATTCGACGAAAATCGTCGAGCTGCGTTCGACGATTTTCCTGAGTTCGGCGATTTGTCCCGCGCTCGACGAAAAAAACGTCGAGCTGCGTTCGACGATTCCTGTAGGAAGAAAATTTATTTCTTTTCAATTACTTTTCTTCCCGAGTGATTAACTCCTCGGGGAAATGTCTTCTCGGCCTTTCGTTCTTCCTTTGTTTTGAGGGCCGAATCGTGGGTTATGGCAGGTCGTGGTATTTTGAAGTTCTTAAGGAGCGGGATGTTTTGTGTGCGGGTCGTGGCCGCCACGTTTTAGTCCCAGGTACGGGCTGGGCATTTGCTGTGGCCGCCACCCTTTTTATCCCAGGTACGGGCTGAGTTTGTGGTGGTTTTGTGTTGACAGTGAAATTTTATTTTTAGTTGGAGCTGTTTTGTTTGGGGACTGTTTTGGTCACCAACTCAGGTCCATGATGATTTACTACTGTCATTCCTCACAAATTAGGATTGTTAGGTGTTATTCCTGGTTAAATGTAACATATTGTGGCAGGGTTTTTTTCTTGTCTTTTGCCTTGTAGCCTCTGCAGGATTTGAGCAGGACTTGGTGTTATTACTTGGTACTTGGTGTACTTTTGTTCACTTTGGACAGTGTTTGCTTTTACTGTCTTGTTTACTTACACTCTTGTTCCACTTTGATTTAACGCTCTAATTCTGATTTCTACTTTTACTTGCTGAGGTGTTCTTTTATTTTCTGAATGCCTCAGGTTCTGATTAGTAGCCGGGTAGACGACTAGATTTGCTGTGGGTGTGCTGGTGATCCCTTGAGTTGTAGGGATCTTTCTCTTGGTTGTTGTGAGGTAGTTTTTCTGCTTTTTTAAGACATACATACTTGCCAGTGGGTTCGTGTCAGTTTGTTGGCGCCCACTAGTAGTTTTATCTTATGATACTAGATATGTTTCTTTTACTGCTACCTTTTCTGGAGATAGTCTACTTACTCTTGGGAAGTTTTATGCTATGTTGCTAGTTATTTTCAAACCTAAAAACACTACTATAAGTATATCTCATGATCATCATGTTTTATAAAACTCATACACTACTTTCCAAGTAACGTAAAAAGATCGTTTTCCTACTTATAATATAATATAAATCTAGAGTCTTGCATAGTATAAGTGACCTCGGGGGTCACTTATGCACTCTCATAGGATGTCGAAAATAAATAAAGTATTTTCCACTGCGTATAAGTATAGTTTTAAACCGTAGACTAGATGATCCACCGAGCGAGGGATACGGCCCTTGAAATTATATTGATTTTCTAATCATTAAACATAAGAAATTTTCATAGTCTAGTTAGATGGTATTCGCATGAGCGTCGACAGTTATCCCCTGCTCGACGTGGCATCACGATGCGTGTTTTTTCTCATACTTTGATACTTCTTGAATTCGGAGAAAAATGCGGGTTGTGACAACCGTACTGGTCAAAGTCAAAGTGGGTCTAAGACAACAGGGTCGGGTCAAAGTTGGGGTGTCATGTTATAATTTGTGTGCGCACGCTTTTCGGTGTATGATCACGTCCGATTTGACTTAGAGTTGGCCATTCGTCATCGAAATTGTCTGGGACGACTTCTGTTGACTTCGTATTGATTATATGGGTCTAGAGCCACTGACTGGGGTCGAATCAGAGTTTGTTTGGTAAAAGTCCAAAATCTGTGCGTCACGACACACTAAAATGGTTAAAATGTCTTTATTCATCGTTAGACCTCGGATTGTGATGCAACGAGTTCCGACGTGCTCTTATTATCTATACGAGGCCATAGGAGCTCACAGAACTCAAATCGGATTCTCTAGACCGATATTCAAAATCTTATCTCACGACGTTTTACGAGGGATGGTCATATCCACTACATGGCCTCGTGGTCTAACAGAACGAGTTCTGATGCGTTCGTACTATCTATACGATGTCACAGGAACTGACAAAACTTAAGTCGGAGTTTTCTAACTCCACTTCTTGCTTAGGGTTACCTTCTAGCAGGTCATGGGTAGGATTCGGGTCACTTTTATTGGGCCTACTAGGGCTCTGGTGGCACAATAAAAGTCAGGACGTTACAATCCAATAAAAATAAAACGATCTTCGTACTCAAAAATTTGCTTGAAGTAGGGGAAGAAGAGCAAAGTAATATACCTGGGAAAAGAGCTCGGGGTATTTTTCGCGGACGAGCGCCTCTGGTTCCCAAGTGTACTCATCTTGTCTGTGATTTGACCATAATATCTTGACCATTTGGATGGTCTTGTTACGTAGATTTTTCACTTTATGATCTACGATTCTGATCGATTTGAGCTGGATGGATCTGTCCGACCGCAATTGCACTGGTGGTGTAGGTAAATGCTGCTCTGGTTGTCAGAGAACTCGTCTCAAGGAAGAGACATGAAACACATCATGAAGATTTACCAGTTCTGGGGACAGGGCTAATCGATAGACAACAGGGCCAACACGTTCTATCACCCGATAAGGGCCAAATAGTGGGGATCTAGTTTCTTCTTTCTTCTCAACCGGGAGACACCATGCATGTGTTTAATTTTTAGGAACACCATTTCCCCCACGCGGAACTCCACCGGTCGGTGTCGTGCGTCATAATACTTGGCTTACCGTCTTTGCGCCTCCCACATCCATTCCTCGATTAGTTGTATCGCTATTGTAGTGTCATCAATGTAAGCCACTCCTAAACCTCCTGTACAATGCTTCGTATGGGGCCATTTTGATGCTAGTCTAGTAGCTGTTATTGTAAGAAAAACTCTACTAGAGGTAACAGTTTCTCCAAAGGCTCATTGTGTTCTATTATGCAAAGTCGAAGCAGATCCTTCATCGTTCGATTTATCCTTTTAGTTTGTCCATCTGTTTGTAGGTGGAAGGAAGTGCTAAAGGCCAACTTGATCCCCAAATATGCATGCACTCATCTCCATTCCTTGGCTGTGAATCATCTGTCACGATCTGACATAATGGATTTTGGCACTCCGTGGAAACAGACTACTTGCTCTATGAATATCCTGACCAGAATATCAACAACGTCTCCTTGTTGGTTTGGAATGAACTGTACTACCTTGGTGATTTGATCTACAACAACCCATATGGAGTCGTTTCCAGCTCAGGACCGAGGTAGACCGTGACAAAGTTCATGGAAATGTCCTCGAATTTCCATTCGGGTATAGGCAGAGGCTGCATCAAGCCTCCTGGGCTGCGACATTCAGCTTTAACCTTTCGACAAGTCTGGCACTGTGCTACAAAGTTGGTAACATCTCTTTTCATTCCAGGACAGTATATGGTCCTGTTTAGATCAACATACATTTTAACTACACCAGGGTGAATGACATACCTCGATTGGTGCACTTCATGTAAAATCTCTTCATGAATTCCTCCCGTGAAGGGAATGAATATACGATGTATGTACTGCAGGTCTCATCGTGCAGATTATAATCCTCTTGTGCCCCGCTTTGCAGAGATCAGATGATTGGAACTACCTCTGAATCATTCTTCTGGGCTTCTCGTATCTGGTCCCGAATGTCACATTGGATCTTCGTCCAATATAGTTGGGCATGATATTCCTCCGGATCTCTTCGGGTAAACAAGGTAATTTCCAAGTTTATTAAAGACTGGAACAGTCTTTTTGGGATTAGCTTCATCCAACTCCCAACTACTGATGGTTGGCGGCTTAGAGCGTCAGCAACTTTGTTAGCCTTCTCGGGGTGATATTGGAGAGCGAAGTCGTAATCGCATAGGAATTCTAACCATTGACGTTGTCAAAGGTTCAACTCTTTCTGAGTGAAGATGTATTTAAGGCTTTTGTGCTCAGAGAAGATCTCGCATCTTACCCCGTATAGGAAATGCCTCCAGATTTTAAGGGCAAGGACAACAGCGCCTAATTCCAGGTCATGAGCCGCGTAGTTCAACTCGTGCGGCTTCAATTGGCAAGATGTGTAGGACACCATCTTGCCATGTTGCATCAAAACAGCTCATAATCCCTTTGGGAGGCATCAGTATAGATCTGAAATCCCTCAGTCCTTGTGGGGATTGTAAGGACCGGTGCAGAAGTCATCCGTTTCTTTAATTCGACAAACGCAATCTCGCATTCTAGTGTCCATCAGAAGGTAACATTCTTCTTGGTAAAGGGCGGTGAGGGGTAATGCAATCTTGGAGAAATCTTCTACAAACTTCTTGTAATACCCGGCTAGACCAATGAAGCTTCGGATATCTGCCGCTGTTTTGAGCGGTAGCAAGTTTTGTACTGCTTTGATTTTGGCCTGATCCACTGCTACTCCTTTCTTATTTATAGTATGTCCCAGGAATTTGACTTCTTCTAACCAAAAACTCGCACTTACTGAATTGGCGAAGAGGGAGTGCTCTCAAAGTTTCAGAAGTACCATCTGTAAGGTGTCGGGTATGATCTGTCTTTATTTTTGAGTAGATTAAAATATCGTCAATGAAGACGATCACAAAGTGATCTAGGAAAGGCTCAAAGACTTTATTCATCAGAGACATAAAGGCGGAGAGTGTGTTGGTGAGTCCAAAGGGCATCATCAGGAACTCGTAGAGACCGTAATGGGAGTTGAAAGCGGTCTCAGGAATATCTCCCTCCCGAATTCGAAGCTGGTGGTAGTAGCCTGATCTTAGGTCCATCTTGGAGAAGACGGATGCACCTTGTAATTGATCCAACAATTTGTCGATCCTAGGAAGGGGGTATGTGTTTCGTATCGTAAGCTTATTTAATTCCCGATAATCTATGCACAGACGTAATGTATCATCTTTCTTCTTTACGAACAATATTGGTGCTCCCCAAGGCGAGGAACTCGGGCGAACGAATCCAGCATCTATTAACTCTTGCAGTTGAAGCTTTAGCTCAGCTAGTTCTCTTGGGTCATCCGGTATAATAAATTTGAGTGCTGGTGTTGTGGCAAAGTTGACCACTTTGCCTTACACTGCTGATACAACCCAATAGTCCCTAAGGAAATAATTATAAACATGTTAACAATGTATTTGTACAATAGTATCCTATTGTAGCTACCAAGAATCTTGGACCCAAATTAAATTGGGCTCATAAGGTAGCTTAATCTCTTTTACAGGTATGTCTAATGGTCAACAAAATGTACAATTGGCTATTGGACAATGAATGTTACAAACATAAGACTGGAACAAAAAGCTAATAATATGGGAAAACATCAGAATCCTTAGAAGGAGAGTTGCAGTTGAGGGGGAGTCTCATGAAGAGTACACAACCTAAGAAACTAGAAATGTTGAGAATGTTGCTGAAAGGGAGACCTTCCTTGAGCTCCCTACTCCCGAAGTCAATAGTGAAGACTCAATTTTAGAGAAAATTTTATTTTGGAGGCCCAACAAGTAATGGAGAAGATAATGGAAGCAATTAAGAGAGTTGCAGGAGGATAAAACAAATAATAAAACTGTGTTGCTGTGTTTACGAAATGGAACAGAGTTTATGTCGTCATATCAACACAACGACATATCTCCGACTGGCGGTCAAATCAAAATGTTGAATCTGCTCATCTTAGCCATTGGATCTTAAACAGAATGCACTTCCAGGTATGTGACGTTTCACATTCTAAGGGAATATATTTATATATAGATAGTTATAAATATATTTTATTATATATATATATATATATATATAATATATATATATATATATATATATATATATATATATCTTATCTTATATATAAAGCAATATACATATCTTGATGCACATCGTACTTTAAGTTTTGACCATTGGTTCTCATCAAATAAATCATATTCATACATGAGAGAGAGAGGGGGAGGAGAGAATAGTAGAGAGATGGCGAAAGGGAGAGGAGAAAGGGGCGGAGAGAGGGGGAGGAGAGAGAAAGGGAGAGAATAGGAAGAGGAAGAGAAAGAGGACAAGCCATTAATGTTTTTTACGTCAAAACGTAAATTTTTTTGATAAAATAAAAATTGTAATATCGATTTATATTTTTTTTACGGTCATTTTGAGTACTCATATGTATATATTGCGGGCGCTATCCGCCTTGACGCGGGCGCAGCTTGCAACGACACATTGAGCACAGGCGAAGCCCGTGCGGAGGCGGGCGAAGCCCACCTAGATGCGATTGAAGGCTGCCTGAGAGCATCGAGCACGGGCGTAGCCCGTGCGAAGATGCTCGTGTGTGTGTGTGTGTGTGTGTATATATATATATATATGTGTGGTGTGTGTGTATATATAAGGGATGCTATGACTGACTGAGGGTAATAAAGATTTGATACCTTATGACCCTGGGATCATAACCTATTTATAGCAAAACCTAAAAATGCGATTGTTTTACATTTAAGTTCATCATATAAACATAAACGATGTCTGGTATCCACACATAATACGAACCATTCATAAAATATGAAACGTATTTGCCCATATTAATTAGATCACCTAAATTAGATTGATGTTAATCACAACACAGTAACACACATATGTCATTAACATATTTGATCCACATAATTATTATTTCTAACAAACGACACTCAACGGGGATGACGACACTCGGGGGAAGCAAAGAATCAACATGCAGAAGATATTAGAAAGCCACTTCTTAGTGAAGATAATAAAAAACCTCTTTAACACGCCTGGTTGATATCATTGCTTATGCTCAATACATTTATGCATGTGATATATGTCAATTAGGCTACATAACATACATTTAGTGTAAAATTTAGGTTTATTTGTAAAAGCTCTGACAATAATAAAAATAATATTTAGCAAATTCATAATTAAAGTGTGGAAGTATAAAATCAATTTTATATGACAAATATAAGAATGAAGACATTTCAGAGCATGTTCTCGTGTTTTGGAAGCATGCAAACCCTATTATGGAAGATAATTGGAGAGATTATCTTGCAAATTCGAAATATTTGAGCACACATAAAAGAAATATATAAACTTTATTATTATTATTATTACCTAGCAGTATATTTTTAAGGAGATCTGCAAATAGTAATAATAGGATGACAATATAAAAGAATTGTGAATCATCATATAAATCATTAGAAGAGTATTTTATCAAAGTTAAGATAAGTGATTACAAATTTTGTCAATGCAGGAACTGAGTACAACAAATTAAATTTGCAGCTAGGTGATATCACAGTCAACCAGCTTCTTGAAGGGGAAACCAATCAACAATAGAATGGAGAAGTACAACCACCTCCACCTCTCACTCTTATCAATTTCCCACAAATAAAAACTCAAAGGTGTGTGTTCTGCCACCTTCAAATTCAACCCCACCCCAAACCTATTTAGTAAAAAGAAAAAGTAATTTTTCCCGCAAGGTGATTTGAGAAGAACAGAATATAGACATTTTTGAAAATCCCTAAGACATGCAAATTGAGGGTCCTCTTTAAAGAAAATTAGAAATAGTATTTGGGATAGAGTGAGAAGATTATATTGAGTATGATGTCATTAGTGGAAACAACGAGATGATGGATTAAAAATATTTTACACGCTAGATCTGAGCTCTTTTTGATTATTGTTTTCTTTTTTTTTTCTGTGATAGATCTTCACTTTGGTGCATGTTAAAAATTTCTAATCCCAAAAAAAGAAGTGAATAAATAAATAATATGAAGAGCTTGAAGAAAATATGGATGGGTACCATGCAGGGATCCACGAACTTCAACGAAAAGAGTTGAAGACTTTGAAGAAGGATGAGCACTTGATGACCTAACATGTGCTTATTTATAAGTCTGATAACCTATCCTTTCATAAATCTATATAGACAACCAGAGCAACATGTTAGAAATCAAACTCACATTTCATAGTGGAGAACAGAACGAGAGAAAGAAAGCACAGGGAGATAAAAACTTCACTCATTCTTCATTCAGAAAAGAATAATTTTAGACAACGAATTGATATCATTTTATATTGCAGGAATACAGAGAGGCAACATTTAATTAGGTAAGTTTTCAAGGTAGGCGGCTGCTCCTTAATTTTCTTCAATCAGTAAATTACGGGCCTCTTCGTCTTATGCCATGTTTGGAATTTCAATGAGCTGATTCCCATGGTGAGGGGCAAGCCAATTAGCCTCCTGATGTCAAAGCACTAGTTCATTCTTCAACATCCCCTCTTGAACCGAGAGGGGTTCGACTTTCAGGTTTGCTCTCATCTGCAAGTACTGAGATCTTCCAAGCGGTTTAGTTAGGATGTCGGCGAGTTGTGCATCAGATGCGCAGTGCACAACCTTTACTTCCTTCTTCTCAATCTGCTCCCTGATAAAGTGGTAACGAATATCAATGTGTTTGCTTCGATTATGCATTACCGGGTTGTTGGCATGGGCAATGGCCGAGATATTATCACACTTGACTATAAACTCCTTATCTTCATTAAGAAGTTCATTGACAAGCCTTTGCAGTCAGATCCATTCACATATAGCTGAATTTGAAGATATATACTCGGCTTTTGTGGTGGATAAGGCTACATTGGGTTGCTTACGGGATTTCCATGAAACAGGACAATCTCCATAGAAGAATAGATACCCAGTCATACTCCTTCTGTCATCCAATGATCCTCCCCAGTCAGCATCACAAAAAACGATCAGGGAAGGAGAGGAACACCGAGTATAGCGCAACCCATAGTGTTTTGTCCCTTTTACATACCGGAGAATTCGCTTCGCTGCATTGAGATGCAGTTTTGATGGAGCACTAACATATCTAGCGACCTGATTAACTGCATTTTCAATGTCCGGCCGTGTGCAAGTAAGGTAGATCAAAGATCCCACAAGACTCCTATGAGCGGCTTCATCAGTTTTTCATCATCAATGGATGATTTTCTTAGCTTATCTCCCTTGGTCATTGGTGTTACACAAGAATTGCAACTTTCCAATATGTATTTTTGAGTAGTTCAGTGGCATACCTTTCCTGTGAGAGAAAAATGGTGTTTTGGGCCTATTCCAACTGAATGCCAAGGAAGTACTTCATTTTACCCAAATCTGTCATTTCATATCTCTCCATTACCTTCTCTCTGAACAAATTAATTAAGACAGTGGAGTCCCCTGTAATTATCAGATCGTCTACATAGAGAGAAATAAAAGTTCTGCTTCCATTAGACTCAATTTAAATGAACAACAATGGTTCATGATTGCTGGCAGAGAATCCTTCTTGATAGAGGAAGGTGGTTATGTTTGCATTCCAAGCACGGAGAGCATGATTGAGACCGTAAAGAGCCTTATGCAGCCTGCGCACTTTGTCTTCCTCACTTTCTTTGACATACTCTTTGGGTTGTTCGACAAAAACGTCTTCATAGAGGACTCCATTCAAGAAGGCAGATTTTACATCTAATTGAAAGATGAGATACCCATTGTTTGCCGCTATGGCTAGCAGCAACCAGATAGTATCCGTCCTAGCAACCGGGGCAAATGTCTCGTCGAAATCCATCCCAGGCTGCTGACTATATCCTTTTGCCACAATGCGGGATTTATGCTTAATTACTTCACCATTTTCACTGCACTTGACCTTATATACCCATTTCAACCCAATTATAATATTGTTTATGGGTCAGTGAACAAGGCTCCAGGTTTGATTTTTTTCGACCAATGCAATCTCTTGGTCCATTGCCTCCTTCCACTCCTTTTGTTTGACAACATCTTCAAAGTGTGTAGGGGCTGAATGAAATAAAGCAAGTGGGGCTATGTCATAGATGTCTTCAATAGATCGTATCTTGGCCGACAGTGATGACGAGTGAGGGCTCTGTGGATCTATATTGGACACAAAGTTATCTCCATTTTGTATCTCATGGACGGAGCTATCGGTCAGGGTAAGCTCAACCAGGATACAAGGATAAATTGAGCTGCCCTCATTGTCAGATGCCCAAACTCACTTCTCCTCTTCATTGAAAGTGACATCTCTAGACAGCAAGAAGTGCTGTTTTGTGGGCTCAAAAAGGTGGTATGCCTTGCTGGTATTGTTGTAACCCAAATGAATGCACTTGACACTTGTTGGGTCGAGCTTCTCACTTTTTCTTTTAGCTGATGAACATAAGCAATGCTTCCAAAGGTCCTTAGATTGTCCAAATCGTGTTGGGAGTTGAAAAGTGCTTCATATGGTGTACACTTCTCCAAGGCCTTTGTTGGAACTCTGTTGAGAGTATAAATTGTCGTATTAATGGCCTCTGCCCAGAACACTTTTGGCATTTTTTGTGTAAGAGTATGGTCCTAGCCATCTGCACAACAGTCTGATTCCTTCTTTCCACTACCCCGTTTTGTTGTGGTGTGTCGGGGACAGTGAGCTCATGACGTATTCCATTGAGTCGACAGAACTTATTAAAAGGGTGAGAGAGGAATTCTCCTCCATTGTCACTCCTAATAGCTTTTATATTTTTTCCATCTTCTTTTCCCATTCACTTTTGAACTCACAGAAATATTAGAAGGCATCAGATTTAGAAATTAAAAAATACACCCACATATACCTGGTGTGATCATCCACCAGAAGCAGGAAGTAATTCTTCCCTCCGTGAGAGGTGGCGGTAGCAGGACCCCAGAGATCCATATGGATCAACTCTAGAGGAAATTTGCTTCGACGTCAAAAGCTAGAGAATGGCAGATGATGAGATTTTCCCACAGCACAAGGTTCACATTGGCGATGAGGAATAACCATGTTAGGTATGCCTATGGCTAGCTTGCCTTTGACCAGCGTCTTCATTGCCTCAAAATTCAGGTGCCCGAGCCGATGATGCTAGGTATCGATGATGGTGATTGCCCCTTCTTGAGAGCTTAACGCAGATATTTTGGAAATGTTGAGAGACAGAGTGTAAACTCTGTTCTTTGTCATACCGGTTGAGGCAACATGTCTCCCTTCAGAGTTATAGATAGTGCAGGTGTTGTTGTCAAAGGTAAGCTGATAGCCATCTGTGGCAAGTTGTCCCACATTTAAAAGATTCTGAGCCAACGTAGGCACAAATTGTACATTCTCTAGTTTCTTTACGAATAGGCCGGAAAACTTTGCGATGACGGTTCCCCGACCTTCAATGACATTTGATTTTCCATCACCAAGAAATACTTGGGACTTGACTGATTCATCAAGAGAAGAAAAAATAGTTCTGTCATTTGTCATGTGTGATGAGCAACCAGAGTCAACATACCAGGTCATCTCATCCTTGGATTCAAGACCCATGTTGTTGCAGGCCAACAACAGCTTCTCATCTTCTAGTTTTTTCGTGAATTTTACTTCTTCCTTGGTCTTGAAATAGCAGTCTCGGTCAAAATGAGTAGGTTTTTTGCATCTCTTGCACCTGTGAAAACACTTTGATGCTTCATGATTGGTCTTTTTGCAGAGAGTGCAAGAGACAGACCAAGATCCGCTTCCAGGCCCTGTTTCTGAATGTTTCTCTTTGTAGTTTGGACTCCAGGGCATTTGCTTCTTTTGAGAATTATTTGGCTTGTTAGCCTTGCTAAGATTCATCTTTGATCAGAGAGCATGATCAAGAGGAGGTGAGTGACGCTTGAACCTTTCTTTATGGGACTGGATCTTACCAGTCAGCACCCCGATGGAGAGAGTGTCGAGGTCGTTACTCTCTTCTATGGCAGCAACAACATGGTCATAAGTCTTTGGGAGACTTCTCAGGATTTTTAAGACAATCTCAAATTCCGGCATTGGCGCACCAAGAGCGCATGACTGATTTATAAAAGCAGTTATGTGAGGCATATACTCGTGAATTGATTCACTATCCTTCATGTGAACGACATCAAATTGATGCCTTAGATTCTGCCTTCGAATGTGGATCACTTTCTTGTCGCCTTGGTATATTTCTTTGAGTATATCCCACGCCTCCTTTGCCATTTTGGCATTCATGATGCGAGGGAAAATGACTGAGGAGACTGACTGTTGGAGAATCAATAATGCTAGGGAATTCTTTTTCCGATCTTCCTTGGTCATTTTTGTCGGTTCTCCTTCTTTAGCCTTTCCAATCATTTTTGGTCCACTTTCAACGATCTCCCAGAGATCCTGGAAGTCATACAGATTTTGCATTTTAATTGCCCATTGATCATATAGATCTCCATTGAAAATGGGAGCGGCCGCCAGAGGGATTGACATTGAAGGGGTAGATGATGAGCAAATTACTAGTAAAGGTTTGATATGCAGAAACCTCGAGAGGCTCTGATACCACTGTTAGAAATCAAACTCACATTTCATAGTGGAGAATAGAACGAGAGAAAGAAAGCACATGGAGATAAAAACTTCACTCATTCTTCATTCAGAAAAGCATAATTTTAGACAAAGAATTGATATTGTTTTATAATGCAGGAATACAAAGAGGCAACATTTAATTATGTAAGTTTTCAAGGTAGGCGGTTGCTCCTTCATTTTCTTCAATCAGTAAATTACGGGCCTCTTCGTCTTCTGCCATGTCTGGAATTTCAATGAGCTGATTCCCAAGGTGAGGGGCAAGCCAATTAGCCTCCTGATGTCGAAGCACCGGTTCATTCTTCAAAACAATAGTTGGCCAAAATCCAGAGAAATAGTTGGTGGTGTGAGGTGTCAATGGAAGAAAAGAAGTTGGAGGTAATGCCAAACAGAGCTCGCCTGCTAAATTGAATTACCTGAGTGAAATGGCCAAGTAGAAGTCAAAAAATTGAATAACTTGAGATGCGCGTCGGTGTGTACGGAGAAGAGAAAGCTAGTCGAAATTGAGCCTGTGGTTTAGAGGAAAATGTACAAGGCAGGTGTGAGGAGAGGATGGATAGATGCCCTAAAACACGGGTTGATGGAGTGATCAAGGGTGACGTGTGCGAGAGAGGTTATCGCGATAGTCGAGATCTTTGCTCTGTAATTTTGAAGAAACTGGTTAAGAGAATATGGACTTGAAGAGGTTGAACACATGTTGATAAAGAAGGGTAGCGGGTCGATCGACACAGAGCAATGTGAAGAAACTAAGTGCAGTGGAGAGAAGATTAGGAGATCGTAAACTAAGGTTCCCTTTGGGGGACTTATTTTCACCGGTTAAGCAATTACGAGCGCATGAATTGGACCTTAATTATGATCTGATTCATGCGGCCGTAACCGCTTGACCGGTGAAAATAAGTCCCCCAAAACGGAGCCTAAGAAGAAAGACGTGTGGGGCACATGGAGACGTGTAGGAGGAGTAGACACGTAGCTTGCGACATATTTTTGGTAGATGGGTCCATATTTGATAAAAAGTACGAGAATGAAAATTGTGCGGGAAATGTCAGGAGAAATAGGAAATTACACTAAAAACTTTTTTTGAAATAAAAAACGGATGGGAGAGGGCATTTTGGGGAGTCGAATGTGACATCATCCTGAATTCTAATTCCTTTATTGTATAAGAGAATCTATATCGTCACTCGGAGCAACAGTAGGCCGATATCTAGAGATATAGTTGGTGCGTGAGTGGAAATAGAAGAAAGAAGTTGAAAATGACGTCAAATAGAGCTCGCCTACTAAATTTAATTACCTGAGTGAAAAATGAAAAATCTTGAAGTTAAAAAATCGTATAATTGGAGATGCACGTCGGTGTGGAGTAGAGAGGAGAGATAACTAGCTGAAATCGAGCATGTGAACCAAAAGCGAACGTACAAGGCAGCTGGGAGTAGAGGGTGGAGTGATGCCATAAAACACGGGTTGTTGGAGATTGATGGTGACATGCACAAGACAGGTTATCGCGATAGTCAAGATCTTGGCTCTACAATTTTGAAGAAACTGGTTGAGAGACTAGGGATGGGAAGAGGTTGAACACACGTTGATGAATAATGACAGCAGGTTGGTCGGCACGGAACAGCAGGAAGTAAAACAGTGCAGTGGAAAAAAGATTAGGAGACAGTAAACTAAGGAGAAAGACGTGTAGGGAACGTTGAGACGTGTAGTAAGAGTAGACACAACTTGTGACAGATATTTTTGATAGACATGTTCAAATTTGATAAGCACACGAGAATGCAAATTGTGTGGGAAATGTCGGTGGGAAAGAGAAAATTACACTAAAATCATTTTTTTGAAATAAAGAGTTGATTGGAGGGACATTTTGGGGAGCCAAATGTTACACCATCTCGAATTCAGATTACTTTATTGTATAAAAGAATCTATATTAACACCAGGAGCAACAATAGTCTGAAATCCAGAGAAATAGTTGGTGGCATGAGATAGAAATGGAAGAAAGGAAGCAAGCGTTGACGTCAAACAGTGCTTACCTGCTAAATTGAATTACCTGAGTGAAATGGCCAAGTAGAAGTTAGAAAATTGAATAACCTGAGATGCACATTAGTGTGAGTAGGGAAGAGGGAAAGTTGGATGAAATCGTGTCTATCAGCAGAGGCAGACGTATAAACTTTTTTCAATATGAACAGCCTTAAAATTGCTTGATTCATACTATTAAACCATGCATAATACTATTTTTTTAACAATAAGGTATTAGTCACGGTTTAAACTGTGGCTAATGTTGAAACCGGAATCCGGCCTCTCGTGGAGTTCGACCCTTGGGGAAGGGGTGGTCTCGCGCCTACTTCGCTCCTGCAAGAAAAACAACGAAGAAGACAAGAAGAAACAGACTCAAGGGCTCGGCAGGGAGGTCCCACCACAAACCCGAAAGATCTCTGAGCGCTTCCCCTCCTTAGCCAGAAGCCGAGCTAAGGCATCTCAGAGAACACTTGAACACGAGAGTAAGGGGGGCACTTCAAGCGTGTCCTTTGAGGCACCCCTTGGGTCTTATTTATAGTTTTTTTTGGAATCCGAACTGCCAATAACCAAAAGGACTGACCTGAAAATACCAAAAAGCCCTTGGTTGGGCCTGCCAACAGCCAAACTCCGCTGTTCTAAGTAGCTATGCGCAGTCCCACCTGGTCTGCCAACAACGTGGCTCCGCCGTTCTGAGGGGATATTCGCACCCCTGGGGAGTCAGCTCGCCTCCAATCACCCTCCGTTGGAGGCGGGTACGACTTGGCTCCAGCCGCCCGCTTGTTCTCCTGGGCGAGCGCGAGCCGGACCACCGCGACCTGCCGGTCTTCTGCCGGGTCGGACCGGCGGCCAGGTCGCGTGTGGGGGTTGGCCGGCGGCCACCGCGTCCCCCTGTTCGGGTCGCCAGTCGCGGGTCGCCAGACCCATCCGCTTTGGTCAGTGATTCTTCGCACGACCCGCTCGCTCGCCTCGCCCGGCTCGCTCGCCCGAAATGGGCGGGAGCGGGCCAGCCCTCCTGCCGTATACCCGTTTTGTCGCTCGGGTGCGGGTCGCGGGGCGAGCTCTGCTCGACCTCCCTGGCGGGACCCGCTCGCCGGACACGGGGTTGTACACAATCCCCGCTCTTTTTGAGCTTGATTCAAGCTCGGAAAGAATCATCCAACCCGCGTGTTCGGCGAGCACTGTGCTGAGCTGGCAGGGAATCTTCTGGTGGGGCCCAACTTTCCGGCTATAAATACACCGTTGACCCCGGGGGGGGGGGCTCCCCAGATCCCTTCATTTTCTTTGAACAGACTTTAGTTTCTCGATGCCGGTCAGCGAAGAGGTGCGAGCTCGCCTTGCGGCAGCGGACCAAAAGACTCGGGAGGAGGCCCTCGAGGCCGCTCCCTGGCTAGCACGTGGGTCTCCCGACCCTCTCTTTAGGCCGGCGAAGGGGAAGATTGTCAGACGATGTCCGGCGGGCGACCGTCCAGGCTCCAGCTCGGCGGCGGATGTTGAGGTCGTTCCTGGGGTACGTGACCTTCTTCGACTTATCGCTGTACCTCTAATCTTTCGTTTTGCAGGCAATTCCTTGTGAAGAGGTGGGAAATGGGGGAAAGGATCGCCCCCCTCCCTTATCGTCTGAGAGGGTTGCTAGTCCCCCATGTCTGGACCGCCCACCTCCGGAAACCCCTCGCCCGCCGGCTCCCCACGGACTGGGAAAATCTCTTGAGACCCTCGAGGGAGAAACCTTTCAGGGTCGGCCGGGCTCCTCTCGCCCATCTGTCGGCGCGGGTGACGTGCCAACCCCTGGTAAGCTAGTACTCACCGTTGGCCTTGTCCTCGCTCGCTCCTTCTGAATCGCCCTTTTGTAGGCTTCAACATGGTCTCCTCCGAAACTGAGACGAGCGAAGGGTATTCGCCCCCGCCCGACATGGACAGTGTTTCTGACTATCTGGGCGACCCGACCGATGCGGTGGGGATGAAGAGGCAGGTGACGCGGCTGTTCCAGAAACACACGCTGCTGCTTCAGGAGATCGTGAAGAGGGTCGACCAAGACAAGGCCGAGCTCGCGGCCTTGGAGGGCCCCCCGCGCGCAGCAGAAGACGACGACGTCACCTCGCCGGGCGTGCACATTACGCGAGCCGAGGGGAATCTTAGGAGCTCCACAGAGCAAATCGGCCTCGCGGAGCGGGAGCTGGTGGCGGTTCGCGATTACCACGATCCTCGCGTGCCGCCGCGATCTGGGACGAGGCGGCGGCACAGGTGGAAGTGGGTCGAGTACTGATCCAGCCTTCTGCCCGGCTTGCGGGATGTCGCGGGGTTGCTGTTATTTCAAAGTTATCTTGTATTTGTAACAACTTGCAACTCTTTTTGCCCGCCTATGGGCCTAATTTTTTGACTGCTGAGGTTCATTGAAATTATCATGCTGTTGCTCTTGCTCTCTGTGGGCGGGTTGAGGGAAAGATCCGCTCTTCCCCTCGTGTTGATCTGGGCGAGGGCGAGCCGAGGAGCTCGCCAGACGGGAGCCTCCCGTCTCGCGCGGAATCCCGGGCGGGTGCGGGCCGAGACTCGCCCGCTCGGGTCTTGCGCGGACGCAGCTGGGCGAGAACCGCGCCTGATCGGCCTTTGCGGTGCGGTTGCGCGCTGGGAAGTCGAACCGTCAGGCTGATTTTTGCTATCTGCACCCCCTCTTTCGGCGGGAAGTTTCCCGCCCTTTCTCTTTCCCTATAAATAGGCCTTGCCGGCCCTTATTCCCTCACCGATTTCAAACGTCCTCTCGCTCCCTTTTTCCCGCGAAGTACGGTTCGCGCTCGCCTTCGGGCTCTGTCTCGCACGTTTGGCGGCGGATTCGGTGGGAATGGGCGGAGGCGGCGGCGACGTGGACGGACAGAGTAAGTGCACCTGGACCTTCTCGGAGCACGATTTTCCTCACGCTGTCATCTCTGAACGCGAGTACCTGGACGCTCTCAGCGACCACATCCCGTCGGGCTTCTCTGCGAGACGGCCCGGGGATGGAGAAAAGATCAACGACTTATCCGGGGACGAGCTCGCCATCCCTCTAGCCCACTTTGAGGTGGGCCTGCGACTCCCCCTGTGGCCCGAGGTGCGCCAGGTGCTGAAATACTTCGGGGTCGTCCTAGGTCAGATGACCCCGAACTCCATAGCCGTTGTGGTGGGGTTCGCCTGCTTCCTGCAAGAGGAGCGAGTGGAGTTCAGCCTCGCCGTTTTCCGGAAACTGTTTTCCTTCCGGGCGAATCGGGACGAGACCGCCTACTTCTCCAGCGCCCACCTCAAGGTGCAGGAGACAGTCAATAAGAGTCATAATTGGCTCAAGAAGTTCCTCTTCGTCAAAGGGGATTTCGGCAACGTCCCCTTCTCGCCGGTGCAGCTTAGCGAGGCGAGCTACCGGCCGCCCAGCCTAGGCGGACATGAAGCCGACTTGTGCGCGTTCTTTGCCGGGAAGAATTTTGAGGTCGCGTACCTGCGCCGCCATCTTGGCGACCTCGCCGCCGTCGCGCCAGGGGGAGGTTTGCCACTCACCGCTGCTCTGCCTTACCCCCTTTTTTCCTTTATCTCACCCTTTCTCCTTGGCAGGCGAGCGCGACATCCCTCTGCACCCCCCTTACGAGAGCGCTCGGATCCCCCCCGGGGTTCTCGCCCGAGCTCAGGCTGCGGATGCCGCTCAGCGCGACCCCCCGTCGGTCCCGGCCAAGAAGCGGCCGGGTGGCGGACAGCCCACCCCTCCATCAAAGGTGGCGAAGACCGCGGGTCAGCAACCCGCTGCGGGTCAAAAGAAAGGCAAGCCCCCTGCGGGCCTTCCGGCCGAGGGCCCTTCGCCCCCGCTGGTTGCTTCGACCAGCGACTCCCCGGGCAGGGCGGAGGGTACCTCCGCGCCGCCGGGCGGGTCTCAAGCTGCTGCGGAGCCGGTGCCGAGGGGTCACCGCAACTTCGGCTACGGTGAGAGATATTTGGAAGAACTCGGCGCCCCGCTCCTGTCGTGGGACAAGGAGTCAAATCGCGCCGCGATCTCGACCTTGCTGCTGAGTTGGATGGAGCAGGACACCATCGGCGGGGAGGCCTACAACTTCTCGTTCGGCCCGTACTCGCGAGAAGACGCCGCCATCTACGACAAAGAGGCGACACGAGTATTGGTTCACGAAAGCGCGCGGGCCCAGCTACGCGGCCTGGAGCTAGCTCATATGGTAGGGAGGCGCTGCACTCAGCTGGAGCGGAACGCCACCTCCCTGAATAAGCTGGTGGACGAGAGGGAGGAGGCCCAAAGGCTCGCACAGGAAGACGCGAACACTCAGAGGAGGCGGGCCGACGCGGCAGAGGAGTCCCTCGCGCAGTACTTGGGCGGGGTGGTATGTGCTCACCCTCGACGACCCCCCCTTTTCCCGCCGATCCACCTTATAACTTTCCCTTCCTCTTTTCAGGATGCCGCGACGGCCAGTCGGATGGGCGCTGAGATCGCCATCCTCGGCCAGGACAAGTCGGCGTTGGAGGCGCGGGTACGCGAGCTGGAGGCCGCCGCCGCTATTCCTCCTCCAGTCAACAGGGTCTGTCCGCTCGAGCACTTCTCCGACTACGACTTGGAAGTGCTGATGCAAAAGAACGCCGCCAGCGCCGCGAAGTATACGATGCAAATGCTGCGACGCGCGGATCTCCTCAAGAGCGAGGCGGCGGAACTCTCGGCGGAAGACGTGGTGCCGGCGCTATTTCTTCCTGTGCCGGACCCTGGGGACAAATCCTTCCAGCCTATTTAGGACTTCTCGCCCTGGATCTCGCGTCTCCCCGGCTTTTTGACGTTTATTTTTTAGATGCATATTATCATGTATGTTTACCTGTTTTGAGATGCGCGGGCTGCGCCTATACTTCTCGATTCTTATTTACTATTGCTTTTATAAAATGCTTTCTCGCCCGCCTTGTTCGTATACTTGCCATTGCCGTGCGACGCGACCTGCCTCTGCGGCCCAGCCCCGGAAGAGGCGGCTGCTCGCCCGCCAAGCGAGGCGAGTTGACTCTCCCTTTGCCTGAGTTATCGGATCTCTTGCGGGTTCTCGCCTAGGTTTCCGCCTCCGTTCTGCCTTCTTTCTCGGGGCTGGGTGGTCATGTTAGACCCTTTTTGGCTTATATTCGTGATTCTAGTCTGCTATTAACGCCATTCGAGTAGTTCCGGGCCTGGCCGGCTAGGTGGGAGCCCGACAGCGTGATTCGATATGGGTCGTAATTCATTGCCATCGAGTGACTTCCGGCCCTGCCAGCTAGGTGAGAGCTTGGCAGCGGGATCTTCTCGAGGCTAGGGATGACACCGAGTGACTTCCGGCCCTGCCAGCTAGGTGAGAGCCTGGCAGCGGGATCTTCTCGGGGTCCAAACACATTCCATCGAGTGACTTCCGGCCCTGCCAGCTAGGTGAGAGCCTGGCAGCGGGATCTTCTCGAGGCTAGGGATGACACCGAGTGACTTCCGGCCCTGCCAGCTAGGTGGAAGCCTGGCAGCGGGATCTTCTCGGGGTCCAAACACATTCCATCGAGTGACTTCCGGCCCTACCAGCTAGGTGAGAGCCTGGCAGCGGGATCTTCTCGAGGCTAGGGATGACACCGAGTGACTTCCGTCCCTGCCAGCTAGGTGGGAGCCTGGTAGCGGGATCTTCTCGGGGTCCAAACACATTCCATCGAGTGACTTCCGGCCCTGTCAGCTAGGTGAGAGCCTGGCAGCGGGATCTTCTCGAGGCTAGGGATGACACCGAGTGACTTCCGGTCCTGCCAGCTAGGTGGGAGCCTGGCAGTGGGATCTTCTCGGGGTCCAAACACATTCCAATCCTCTATGCTAACTGGCTATGGCAATACTGGGGGGGGGGGAAGGATTTCATTATAACCAACGTGTTGCTTACAGGTGCTTAGGGAAAAAATCTTTTCAGGTCGTCTCCACTCCAGGTGAGACTCAGGGTCTCGCCCTCTATATTTTGGAGCCGATAGCCCCCTGACTTCAAAGCTTCTTTCACAATAAATGGCCCCTCCCAGCTGGGGTTGAGCTTCCCTACGGACGCTGACCTCCCTGCCGCGTCCACCTTCTTCAGCACCAGGTCTCCTTCGGCGAACTGCTTGACCCTGACATGCTTGTCAAAGTATTTTGCCATCCTCCTTTTTACTTCCTCCTGTCGGATGGCCGAAAGATCCCTCAGTTCTTCCACCATGTCAAGGGAGAGTCTCAGCTCCCCCTCGTTCTCGGCTCGCCATTCCTCTCGACCCTCCCTGGCCGCCCCGACCCGCGGCGTCTGGACTTCAAATTCTATGGGGAGCACCGCCTCGCACCCATGGGAGAGCTTGAAGGGGGTCTCCCCCGTAGCCGTGTTAGGGGTGGTTCTTATGGCCCAAAGAACTGCGGGGAGCTGCACCACCCAGCTCCCCCTCAAATTCTCCACCTTTTTCTTGAGGAGGTTGACGATGATCTTGTTCGCGGCCTCCACCTGCCCGTTGCTCCTGGGGTGGTGGACCTAGGCGAACCTGAGGTCGATCCCAAGCTGCTCGCAGAAGCTGGTGAACTCGGCACTGGCGAACTGGGGTCCGTTGTCGGTGACGATGGCCTGGGGCAGCCCATGGCGACAGATGATCTCCCCCCAGACAAAGTTCCTGATTACTTGGGAAGTCACCTTGGCCAACGCCTTCACTTCCATCCATTTCGAGAAGTAGTCGATCATCACTAGGAGGAATCTTCTCTGACCGCTGGCCTGGGGAAACGGTCCCACCAAATCCATCCCCCAGACTGCGAACGGCCAGGGGGCCGTGATACTCTTGAGTTGTTGGGCCGGTTGTAGCTGGAGGGGGCAAACAGCTGGCACTTACGACATCTCCTTGCGAATTCCGCGGCATCTCGGCCCAGGGTGGGCCAGAAATACCCTTGCCTGACTATCCTCCCCTCCAAAGTCCGACTCCCGGAATGACTCCCGCACTCCCCGGAGTGGACTTCCTCCAAGATCCTCTGTGCCTCACTCTCGGCTACGCAACGAGCCAGCATCCCGGAGAGGGTCTTCCTGTATAGCTGCCCGTCCTTAAGGAGGTAGTAAGCTGACTTGTGCCTCAGCTTCTTCCTATCCACCCCCTCCGGATACCTCCCCGTGGAGAGGAAAACTACTACTGGATCCATCCACGAAGCTTGCTGGTCGATCTCCATGAGCTCCCCTTCTTCAATGGAGGGGCAGAACAGGTCGGTGATGGTGCCCCCTGCCCGGGGACCATGCTTTGCTAACTGGTCGGCTTGTTCGTTCTCCTCCCTTGGCACGTGTCGGATGGAGAAGGTCTGGAAAGTCCCTATGACCCCCTTTACTTTGGCCAAGTACAGCTTCAGAGTGGGTTCCCTTGCCTCGAACTCTCCGTTGATCTGGGAAGTCACCACCATGGAGTCGGTTAGGACCTCCACATCCCGCACCCCCAGCTCCCTGGCCAGGCGCAGCCCCGCTATCACTGCCTCGTACTCGGCCTGGTTGTTGGTGATGGGAAAGTGCACCACCACTGTCTGCTCAATCTGAGTCCCTTGGGGGCTTTCTAGGACCACCCCCACTCCAAGGGAGTGCTTTCCTGAGGCTCCATCCACCCTCACCTTCCAAGGAATCGGGCGGGTGAGTTCTTCCTCCGCCACTTCCACCACGTAGTCGGCCAGAAAGTCGGCCATCGCCTGAGCTTTGATCGAGAGCCGCGGAACGAAGGAGACATCGAACTCGCTCAGCTCCACCGACCACTTGGCCAGCCGCCCTGAGTGCTCCACACCCTCGAAGATGTTGCGGAGAGGGTGGTCAGTCACCACTCGGATTGAGTGTGCCTGGAAGTAAGGCCGCAGCCTCCGAGCCGAGAGGATTAGGGCGAATGCAAGCTTCTCCAAGATCGGATACCGGAGCTCGGCCTTCCTTAGGACCCGGCTGACATAATAAATAGGGAGCTGCCTCTTCCCTTCTTCACGAACCAAGACGGAGCTTAAGGCCTCTGTCCCGACTCCGAGATATAAGAACAAATCCTCCCCCTCCTTCGGTCCTTGGAGTAGCGGAGCCTGTGTCAACTGCGCCTTGAGGGTCTGGAACGCCTCCTCGCATTCCTTGGTCCATTCAAACCTCTGGCCGCCCCTCAACATTTTGAAGAAGGGGGAGCACTTTTCCCCTGCCCGAGAAAGGAAACGGCTCAGCCCCGCTAGCTTCCCCGTCAACCGTTGGACCTCCTTCGCGTTCCGCGGTGACCCCAGCTCCAAGATAGCCTTGACCTTGTCCGGATTCGGCTTGACCCCCGCGGGGGTGAGGAGATGCCCCAAGAACTTTCCTCGGCTGGCCCCAAAAACGCACTTAAGGGGATTCAACCGCATCTTGTATCTGCGCAGGGTGGCGAAGGTCTCCTCCAGGTCCCGGAGGTGGGAGTCCACATCCCGGCTTTTGAAAATGAGGTCGTCGACGTATACCTCCAAATTCCTCCCCCTTTGCTCCTTGAAGACCCTATCCATCATTTTTTGGTAGGTGGCCCCAGCGTTCTTCAGCCCGAATGGCATCATCTTGTAGCAGTAGCAGTCGTCCCCTGTGATGAACGAGACATCCTTGATGTCCGGGGGGTGCATCCTGATCTGGTGGTAAACTGAAAAGGCATCTAAAAAACTCATTACAGAAAAGCCGACGGCTGAGTCAACCAGCGCGTCGATCCGAGGCAAAGGATAACATTCCTTAGGACAAGCTTTATTGAGTAAGGAAAAATCGATACACAATCGCCAACGGCCGTCTCCTTTTTTGACCATCACAACATTGGAGACCCAGCCGGGGTACTGAATCGCGGACACGAAGCCAGCCTTAAGAAGCTTCGCCACCTCCTCCCTGATGGGTTCCGCCAGCTTGTCTGTCGTGGATCTCTTCTTCTGCTGAACGGGGCGTGTTCCCGGGTCCAGGTTGAGGCGGTGGCAAGACACATCCGCGTCAACCCCCGGCATCTCCGCGGCGTTCCAGGCGAAGATGTCCACGTTCTTCCGGATGCACTTCAGCATCCTCCCCTGGTCCTCCGGGCTCAGCCCCCCGCTGACGCGGATCTTCTCCATCCTGCCTCCACGGGTGAGCACTTTCAGCTCTACCACTTCTTCCGCGGCCTCCAGCCTGGACTGTTCCGCCCATCCTTCAGCATCCCCTTCTTCCGGGACGGGGACCTCTACCTCCATCTCTTCTCCCGCGTCCCCCACCTCGGCTACCTCCTCCGGATCTCCTCTTGCCGCCTCTCCCGCGTGGTCCTTCACTCCTGGCTCCTCGCAGCCTGCCTCCTGCTCGACCTCCTCCATCCTCCGACCCATCTCCTCGGCTCCCTCCTGCCAAGAGATAGTGTTCACCGCGGTGATATAGCACTCCCGTGCCACCTTTGGGTCCCCCCTGACCCGGACCTGGATCCCCTCGGCGTTGAACTTTAAGCATTGATGGAAAGACGAGGGGACGCAGCGGAAGGCGCTGATGAGAGGCCTCCCGAAGATGGCGCTGTAGCTGCTGGGGGCGTCCACGATGACGAACCTGCAGTTGCGGGACTGCCCCCCCAGGGTGACATGGAGGCCAACTCCTCCCTCTACTTCCTTCCTTTCTCCCGAGAACCCGAACAAGGGCCCGTCCGAGGCCAACACCCTCTTAGCCTCCACCTTCATTGCGTCAAACGCCTTGTTGAAGACGACGTTGACGGAGCTCCCATTGTCCACGAGGATCCGAGAGACAATGAAATTCTCGATGACGGCCTTGATGACCAGCGCATCACAGAACGGGTCCTCGTGGTCTGGCATATCACTTCTGGAGAAGGTGATCCTCTCCTCCGGCGGCGGGGTTTGGGATGTAGAGGTGACGCTCCGCCGGTACATGGTGTGGAGGCTTGCCTTGCGGGAAGCCTCGATCCCCACTCCCCCGTGGATCACCCCGATCCCTCCTCGGGTCCCGACATCAACCCGGTCCTCGCAACGATCCTCCTCCGCCCGAGGCAGGACCTCTTCAATTCTCACTTCTTGCTGTGCCTCCTGCTGCTGCTGCTGCCGCACCCTGTTCCCTCTCATCTCCAAGAACTCCGGGCACGTGGCTGTTGCGTGCCCCTCTTCCTGATGGAAGTCGCAATAGGGTAGCTCCACCCTGAACTCCCTTCTCCTCCTCCTCATGATCCCCCTCCGTGCTCCCAAAGCTATGGCCATGGCCTCCTCCTGATCGGGGAGCCGGGGCCTCTGACCTTGCCTCCAGCCCGGTGGGTGTAACTGGTCCTGCCTCCCCTGATAGTGACCCCTTCCGAAATACCCTCTCGGTGGCCCCTGTCCCTGTCCTTCAGGCCTCCAGCCCAACCGACGGTCGGGCTCCTGGTGACCCCACCTCGGCTGCTGCTGCCACTGGAGCTGTCTCTGCTCCCTCAGCCTAGGCTCCCCTCTTCTCTCTTCTTGTCCTCTTCCTCCCTTCGACTCCTTTTCTTCCTCCGTCGCCCATCTGGCTAGCTTTCTTGCAAATTCTGGGTTCGACGCCTCCCCGTCGACCTCTCTCGCCGCCCTCTCCATCAACTCCTCGTAGGAGAGAGGGGGAACTCTCTTCAGCTCCATTCGGAAGAACCCCTGCTGCAGGCCCAGGGTGAAAGCCATCATCAGACTATGGCCCGGCATCTCTTGGACCTGAGTAACCTCCTCCTGGAATCGATCCACATAGCTTTCCAACGTCTCGTTCACTCCTTGCTTAATGTGGAACAAGGACTCAGACTCCTTCTTCCTCTTCTTCGAAGTAGTGAACCTCAGCATGAACCCTCGGCGCAGGTCCTCAAAACAGTAGATGGAGCTGGCCGGGAGCTGGTGGAACCACTCCCTTGCCTTCTCTCGGAGGGTGATAGCGAAGAGACGGCACTTGAATCCGTCCGACATCTGACGGATGGAGACCACGTCTTCGAACCATTGGACGTGCTGGACCGGGTCTCCCTTCCCGGTGTAGTAGGTCATCTCGGGCTCCCTGAACCCGTCTGGTACTGGTGCTGAGGAGACCAGCTCGCTGAAAGGGCTGCCCCCTCCCACTTGGCGGGTCGGCGAGTCTCGCGTGCCCAACTCGCCGAACCTGTCGCGGCTTGCCGAGCCGAGGAAAAGCTCGCGCCCCGAGAGCTCACTCCCTCGGCCTTCCTCGACCACTTCTTTCCCAGCTCGCCGGCCAGGGGCGTCCTCGCCCAAAGAGGGGGCGGCCGCGATCTGGATCGCCGGAGTCGAGCACTCGGCCCGCGTGCCGAGTGCGAACTTGACCAGAGTCAGCACTTCGTTCCTGAAGTCTTCAAACATTCCCACCATTGCAAGAGGGGGGGGGGGGGGGGGGGGAGGGGGGGGGGGGGGGCGGCGAGTCCTGCCTGTCAGATCCTTGACCTCCCGTCATTGAGCTCGCCGAAGCTTTTCTGCACTGACCACGCTCCACGCTCACCGCACCAAAATGTTGAAACCGGAATCCGGCCTCTCGTGGAGTTCGACCCTTGGGGAAGGGGTGGTCTCGCGCCTACTTCGCTCCTGCAAGAAAAACAACGAAGAAGACAAGAAGAAACAGACCCAAGGGCTCGGCAGGGAGGTCCCACCACAAACCCGGAAGATCTCTGAGCGCTTCCCCTCCTTAGCCAGAAGCCGAGCTAAGGCACCTCAGAGAACACTTGAACACGAGAGTAAGGGGGGGGGGGGGGCACTTCAAGCGTGTCCTTTGAGGCACCCCTTGGGTCTTATTTATAGTTTTTTTGGAATCCGAACTGCCAATAACCAAAAGGACTGACTTGAAAATACCAAAATGCCCTTGGTTGGGCCTGCCAACAGCCAAACTCCGCTGTTCTAAGTAGCTATGCGCAGTCCCACCTGGTCTGCCAACAGCGTGGCTCCGCCGTCCTGAGGGGCTATTCGCACCCCTGGAGAGTCAGCTCGCCTCCAATCACCCTCCGTTGGAGGCGGGTACGACTTGGCTCCAGCCGCCCGCTTGTTCTCCTGGGCGAGCGCGAGCCGGACCACCGCGACCTGCCGGTCTTCTGCCGGGTCGGACCGGCGGCCAGGTCGCGTGTGGGGGTTGGCCGACGGCCACCGCGTCCCCCTGTTCGGGTCGCCAGTCGCGGGTCGCCAGACCCATCCGCTTTGGTCAGTGATTCTTCGCACGACCCGCTCGCTCGCCTCGCCCGGCTTGCTCGCCCGAAATGGGCGGGAGCGGGCCAGCCCTCCTGCCGTATACCCGTTTTGTCGCTCGGGTGCGGGTCGCGGGGCGAGGTCTGCTCGACCTCCCTGGCGGGACCCGCTCGCCGGACACGGGGTTGTACAGCTAATACTATAATTTTTTTAAGAATATGATATTAGTCACGATTTATAGTTTAATCTGTGGCTAATATAAGTAATTTTTTTAAAAAATAGAGTATTCACCACGGTTTAAACCCTGGCAAATACTATTAAATTTTTTAAAAAAAATGAGTGTGGGCGACCGCCCACACTCGCCCCAAGGTGGGTTCACCCCTGTCTGTCAGTTAGAGGTGAACGTACAAAAAAGCTGGGAGGAGAGAATGGAGTGATGCCCTAAAACACGGGTTGCCGAAGAGATTGAGGATGACGTGCGCTGGAAGGATTTTTATGATAGTCGAGATTTTGGCCCTGCAATTTGGAAGAAACTAGTTGAGAGAATATGGACATGAAGAGGTTGAACACACATTGTTGATAGACGCCAGCGGGTCGATCGACACAAATAAGTGGGAAGAAACACAGTGCAGTGACGAGAAGATAAGAAGATCACGAACTAAGGAAAAAGACCCTAGGGGCACGTGGAGACGTGTAGGAGGAGGAGACACATAGCTTGTGGTAAATGTTTTTGGTAGACGGGTTTCGATTTGATAGGCACAAGGGAATGAAAATTGTATGAGATATGTCATCGGGAAAGAGGAAACTACACTAAATTCATCTTTTAAAAAAAATAAAGAGCAGATGTGAGGAGGTATTTTGGAGAGCTGCGTCTTACATCATCCTGAATTTGGAATCTTTATAGTTGTTGCGGGTCACCCAGTTTTTCTCAGATCGCCTTAGCTTTGAGTCGAACAGGGCGAACAAGAAGTCAAATGAAAACTAAGCAGCAATGGCAAGAAGTTTTTTTACTATAGAAAACCCAAAAGGATGAAAAATCACGTGGTCCGATTTGTATTTGGCCAAAATCCACTTTTTATCTTTGTTTATAAGTGTTTGGAGTTTCTCGGAGGGTGACATGTCACATCTCCGTCACAAGCTTTGAGTACAAAGAGAAGAAGAAAAAAATCTAAGCCCGCAGAGCTTCCACGATGCATCCTTGAGTGTGTGCGCAAGGGATAATTTTTCTGTACGTGTGTCGTTCCCACCTCTAGGTGCGGGACTGTATTTTTCTCCAAGAATACAGTTGTATCCGAAAATACAACTTCTATAAATTCAAAATCAATTTCGATACATTTTATAATGCAAATGTCTTAACTTTTAGTCAAAACATATACATATGAATGCTTAAAATGATCGTAAAAAGTATGAATTAATATTTCGATTTTTATTTTGTAAAAAATGTATATTTTGGCGGGAAAAGTCAATTTTGCACCCTTCTTTAGGAATGATACTCACACCTACAAATTTTCCATCTGCGAGAGCATTTTCTTGCGCCTTCTTCCGGGCTCACTAAACCATCCAAGTGAGTGTTAAGCGGGCTAAAGAGGGAGGATGGGAACAGAGCAAGTTCCAAGCAGATGAACTATCTAAATCTCACGTTCTCGCCGGAAAATCTCAGAGCTCTCTCTAATCTACATAGTTGCATGTCTTCAAATGAAGGTCTGAAGTCTTTTTATAGTTTTCTGGAGGAACATGCTGGTAATTGCACTGGTCTAAGTCTTGAGTTAGCGAATAGCGTCGCTCCGTTTCGGTCAGCTGGATCACCAATTTTCGCAAAATGACGAATATGCCTCCCGGGCGGTCCGGGCAGGGTTGCCTGGCAGCAAGGGTGGCCGACGACGGCCGGAGGTGGCAACATCGGTAGAGGTGGCGATGACAGTGGCATCCGCGGAGCGCGCACGGACTTTATGCAGCCTCCCGATAGGCTTGGTTCCCCGCTCTCCTTTCAGGGTGATTTTGGATCACTCGAGCGGGCGTGGCTCGTGTGCACGGCTTGCTCAGTTGGGTCAAACTGCTTGAATGTTCTTGTCTGGGACCCTATCAATAGTATACAACAACACTCAAGTCTTTATCTCACTATAATGGGGTCGGCTATATTGATCCTTTGTCGCCATTGTGTCCTATATTTTATTATAATCTCACTAATGCCTAAGTACATCATGTCTTTCTATATAATTTCATTCTAAGTCTTTATTGGTCTACCCCTCCCTCGTCTAACATACCTAGTGACTAGACAGTCACAACGCCTAACATGTGTCTCTAATGGTCTCTTTTGTACGTGTACAAACCATCTTAGATGAGCTTCTCACATCTTCTCTGAAATTGGTGCTACTCGTGTCTTATCCCTGATACTTTCATTCCTAATTTTATTCAATCTCGTGTGTCCACACATCCACCTAAGCATTTTCATCTCTACAATTCTCATTTTTTGCTCCTGTACACAATTCACTACCCAACACTCAGAACCATAGAGCATCACGGGTTTAATTGCAATACGGTAAAACTTGCCCTTAAGTTTTAATGGTACTTTACGATCACATAAAATCCCTGACGCACCTCTCCACTTCAACCTTCCCGCTTGGATTTTTTGTGTCACATCTTTATCAATACCTCCATCTTTTTGAACTATCGATCCAAGATATTTAAAACACTCACTACAGGAAATATCTTGATCACCCAACTTAATAACGAAGTATCTGCCCTTCTTGTACTGCTAAATTTAAGCTCCATATACTCTGTCTTTGCCCTAGTCAACCTAAAATCCTTCTTTTCTAAAGTATCTCGCCAAGATTCAAGTTTTGTGTTTACACCCTCGCGCGTCTCATCAACCAAAACGATATCATCCGCAAATAATAAACACCAAGATATTGCTTGTTGGATATGTCTGGTGAGCTCATCTAAGATAAGGGTAAAGAGATAAGGGCTTAAAGCTAAACCTTGATGTAATCCAACGGTAATAGGGAATTCCTGTGCTAATCCTCCAGATGTCCTCACCTTTGTCACTGAATTTGTATACATATCTTTGATCATGTCGATATATGATACATTTACACCTTTCTTTTCTAAAACTCTTCATAAGATTTCTCTTGTAACTCTATCATAAGCCTTCTCAAGATCAATAAATAGCATATGCAAATCTTGTTTTCTTTCTCGATAGTTGTCAATGAGTCTCCTCAAGAGATGTATAACTTCCATGGTCGACCTCCCTGGCATGAGTCCAAATTGATTCTCCGAGATGTTAGTCTCTCATCTTAATCTTCTTTCTATTACTCGTTCTCATAGTTTCATGGTATGACTAATCAATTTAATTCCTCTGTAATTAACATAATTTTGTATATCTCTTTTATTCTTATATAAATGTACCAAGATACTTTCTTTGCATTGGTCTGACATTCTCTTTGACTTTAGTATTTTATTGAAAAAATATGTAAGCCATAAAATTCTATCATTTCCTGGACATTTTCATACTTCGATTGGTATATCGTCTAGCCCAACTGCCTTTCTATTTTTCATCTTATTTAGAGCATCTTTTACCTCTGATATTTGAATTTTATGATAAAACGTTATGTTCTTATACTCTTTTGATTTACTTAACTTTTCCAAGTTCAATTCATTTTTCCTTTGTTTCATTATAGAGTTGATAAAAATATCTTTTTTATCTCTCTTTAATATCCACATCATCCGTCAAACTGTATCTGTATCATCTTTTATGCATTTTACTTGACTTAAATCTCGTGTTTCTTACTCTAGCTCGAGCAATTTTATATATGTCACGTTTTTCATCTATGCTATCTAGTCGCTTATAACATTCTCCAAAAGCTTGACGTTTTGTTTACTTACTGCATGTTTAGCTTCTTTTTTAACGACTTAATACCTGACTAAGTTTTCATCATTTCTACAAGCTTAGAGTGATTTATAGCCATCCCTCTTTGCCCTCATTTTGTTTTGCACTTCTTCTTTCCACCATCACGATTCTTTATTTGGGGGCGCACGACCTTTTGATACTCCTAGTATGTTCTTTCATTTATCCTTAAATGTGAAGACATAACTTCTCATGAGGTATTATGATCAACATAAGGATCATCAACTAGTTCTTCCATAACCGCCTTCTTGAAATCAACCTGCTTTTTCATCTTTAAGTTACACCACCGAATTTTTTGCAACATTTTTGTTCTTGTCTTAAATTTATTATATTTAATTTGTACATCTAATATCACTAACCTATGTTGTGTCGTCAAACTTTCTCCTGCTATGATTTTGCAATCCTTACAAATCATTTTATTCATTTTGCGAGTCATAAAATAATCAATTTGTGATTTGTTTGGTCCGCTTTTAAACTTAATTAAATGTTCTCCACTCTTTATGAAAAACGTATTTGATATAATTAACTCATGTGCTCATGAAAACATATTTGATACAAACCCTGTTAATAGTATAAGATATAAAAATTATAAAATTATTGGATAACATGACCAAAATTTCATGCCCACAATTTAAAAGTAGAAAATAGTTCAGTGTGTATTGATATCCAAAAATTTATATATTCCACTAATAGTATATAAGATAGTGGGTTGGTTTTTTAATAAAATCTCTGATATTTTATGGGTAATACTTTATAGTTGATTAAATTTAATGAGAAAACAAATGAAAACCATCCACTAAATTGCACACGCTTGCGGTGCCGCCCCTCTCTCTTCTCTTCACTCTCACTTTCTTGCCCGTGCCAATCTTTTATGAAAGTTGCGCCGCCCCATCATCTCTCCAAAATTTTTCCTCTCCTCTTATTATGTCCCTCCGTCTTGCTTGTGCTGTCGTCGATCTGCGTGCCCCTCCGCCTCTTGCCCTGCACCTGTCTCTGCCCACTAATACACGACCTTACATGCCTACTGTCAATTGGACAGGCCTGCCCAAAAAGGCCTTCGGGCCCAACCCTATCAGGCTCTGAATTTTGCCACCCTGGCTAAGGCCAAGGCCCGACTTTTGGCATGCTCGGGCCCCCTCTCAAAGACCACTTTCAGCCGATCCAGTACTCGCGCGCCAGAGCCCAGAACCCCGGACGGAATAAGTTCTGCTAAAATCTCCCACCATTACTCATTCACTCCTCTCTTCCTTGCTCGCACATGAGCGGCAATGGCATGTCGCTTCCTTAGGCTCAAGAGGCTAACAGGAGCCCCCTCCTCCCTTCTCCTTCTTCCCTCTCGCCTATCTCCCCCCTCACTTCCCTGCTACTCTCCCAAGTTAACTACGTTTCTCCTTTTTTTTAATTTCTCGTCCTTTTCTTCTCTTCCGTTCGATACCCCCTTCACGACTAACCTCGTCATCTTATTCAGGCATACTCTTCTCCCCAAACTCAATTCCTCCGCGTCCTGTAATCTCTGGATTATCTCGAGGGATTTGAGCTCCGGCTCGGTGAATCTTGTAATATCTGATGGCAAGCCAAAGTTCGAAATCCAAGAAAGGGATCCGCCTAAGAAGCATAAGTGGAAGACTAAGAAGCGGCTCAAGTTGCAGAGGAAAAGGGAGAAGAGAAAGAGGAAGGAAGCCAATAAGAGGGACCCTCGCTGTATAAGACCCAAGGGGCAGAAGAAGAAACAGAAATTCCCCAATGCTGAAGCCCGGATCAAATACAAGATTGAGAAGGTGATTCGCTTTAAAACAACTTGCATTTCTTTCTCTATTTCATATTGAATCTGCGGAAGTTTGTAACTTGACTTATTATTAGATGTTCTCCGCTTGTGAGTATTATTCATTTGCTTGAGCCTGGAGCTGAACTTAGTTGAGTGTATATTGTTTTTTGTGATTGGAGTCTATAGTAATGATTTACAACACTCAAGCTTTTATCCAACTATAGTGGGGTCGGCTATATGGATCCTTTGTCGCCACTGTGCCCTATCTTTTGTCATAATCTGACTAATGCCCAAGTCTTTATTAGTCTACCCCTCCCTCATTTAACATGACTAGTTACTAGACTCTCACAACGTCTAACCGGTGCAAACCATCTTAGTCGAGCTTCTCGCATCTTCTTTGCAATTGGTGCTGCTTCTGTCTTATTCCTGATACATTCATTCCTAATTTTATCCAGTCTTGTGTGTCCACATATACTCCTAAGGATTCTCATCTCCGCAACTCCCATTCTTCAATTAATTGTTGTAATGTTATAAAATTTAATTGTTTTGAATTTCTTCTTTAATGATAGAACACAAATACCCCTGCATTTGCTTTCTCTTTTTTTGCGAATGCTTTGTACTATACAAGACAAGATTAAGAAGGTGGTTCGTTTTAAACAATTTGCATTTCTTTATCTATTTCATATTGAACCCGCGGAAGTTTGCAACTTGCTTTATTATTAGATTTTCTCGAATCTATTATGTTCTCTGCTTGTGGATATTACTCATTTGCTTTGGTGTACTTTTCAGTATGAGCCTGGAGCTGAACTCAGTTGAGTGTATATTGTTTTTTGTGATTGGAGTCCATAGTAATGATTTATAGTTTCTTCAATTAATTGATGTAATGTTTAAAAATTCTAATTCGTTTGAATTTCTTCCTTAATGATAGAACTCAAATACCCCTGATACTGTTGGCTTTGACTTCGTTGACTTGGTCAACAAGTCTTTAATCCTTTTTTGACAAGTCTTTAATGTTATATAGTTGTATGTATTCAATAAGAGAGAGAGAGAGAGAGATTGCATTTATGAGAGGGTAGTTGGAGAGTTTTTTTTCTTTGCCTATAAATAGGTCTTTTGTAGTTCCTTTTAAAGCTGCTGTGAATAGAAGTTCCTTCCTCCTTCATATTTCAATTTTGGAGAGAGAGAGAGAGAGAGGAGCGCTGCAGCACTGGAGAGGTTCTAGTACGGGCGGTTTGTCAACCAAATCGCGCGACTGGTACTCGCGGTTTGGGCGTTGAGCTCGCCTGTGTCAGCTCGCAGGAAGAGGAGCGCAGCTCGCGAGAAGGGGTAGTAGCTCGCTGGTTTACTCGCGGGTTGAGTGCCCGCGTGTGGTGGTCTCGCAGGATTGATCTCGCCGAGAGGACTACTCGCCTGCAAGAGTGAGCTCGCGTGGTTTGTGGCGGATTGGAGTGGTGAACTCGCCCTTAGCTGTCTCGCGGAGGGGAACTCGCGCGGGTTGGTTGGTCGTCTCGCAGGAGGGAGACCGCGCGAGTAGGCAGCTTGTTGAGGCGATCTCGGAAGTTGGGTTATTTTGGGAAAGACGGTTTTGGTGCAGGGAACCATACATGTTTCCAACAAGTGGTATCAAAGCGAGGTTGCAAACCTTTACGGTGACTCGGAAGGTTTGAAGTAGAGGAGAGATGGAGTTTGGAGGTGCCATGCCGGGGCAAAGTCCCCAAGTTGACGAAGACGAATTATGGAAACTGGAGTATACAGATGAAGGTACTACTCGCTTCAATGGAACTATGAGAGATAGTTGAGGACGGGTATGAAGAGCTTACTGCCGAAGCAGAAGCGGCGTTGACCAATGCCCAGAAGACGGCATTGAGGGAAGCGAGAAAGAAAAATAAGAAGGAACTGTTCACGTTATACCAAGGGGTCGATGAAGCCACGTTCGAGAAGATCTCAGAAGCTACAAGTTCGAAGGAGGCATGAGAGATATTGCAACGCTCCATGCAAGGAGTAGATAAAGCAAAGAAGGTGAAGTTGCAGTCCCTTCGAGGAGAGTATGAAATATTGAGGATGCAGAGCACCGAGAAGGTCAGTGACTTTGTGACCCGTCTGCGGACGCTCACAAATGAAATGAAGCGCAATGGGGAGGCAATTGACGATGTGAGTCTCATGGAGAAGCTTCTGAGGTCCATGTCAAAGAAGTTTCGGCATGTGGTGGTGGCGATCGAGGAGTCGAAGGACCTCACCCAGATGACCGTAAACGAGCTTGTAGGCTCATTGCAAGCTCATGAGTACAAAATTCTGCAGGATGATGAAGAAGCGAGTGGCTTGAGAAAAGCACTTCAAACTCAGCTGAACTTCGGAGAGAGCTCCGGAAGAGTGGGCGGCCAGCGTGGGCGAGGTCAACAAGGTAGAGGAAGAGGAAGGAGAGAAGGAAGAGATCAGGGAAAAAACCAATATCACCAGAGAAAGACAGAGCAACCTCAAGGAGGAAAGTGGCAAGAAGGAAGAGGTAGAGGAAGGGGCCAAGGAAGAGGCCGAGGAGGAATAGCCCAAGTTCAGTGTTACAACTGCAACAAGTTTGGGCACATGAGCTATGACTGTTGGGCTCCGAGGAAGACAGAAGAAACCAACTATTATGCGGAGGCTAGGAACAAGGGGAACGATGCTGGGGGTGGAGACCCAATGATGTTTCTAACCTACCTAGGGGCAGAAGAAAGAATGAATGAAGTGTGGTACCTGGACACAGGTGCGAGCAACCACATGTGTGGAGATAAAGAAATGTTCTCTAACATTGAATCCAGTGGGGGTGAGGTTAGCTTCGGGGATGCTTCGAAGATTTCCTTGGAGGGAAAGGGTCTGGTTGTTGTGAAACTGAACGGGGAGAGAGTACACTTGAACAATGTGTACTACGTACCGGGTTGAAGACCAACATCTTGAGCATTGGGCAGTTAGTGGAGAGAGGCTACTGCGTGCAGATGAAGGATAGGTCTCTGGCAATGAAGAATGATCAAGAGAAGGAGGTAGTGAAGGTGAAGATGACGGTGAACCGTCTCTTCACGCTGAAGATGGATGCTCAAGAGACGGCTTGTCTCGCGAGAACAAAAGAAGAGGAAGAAGCATGACTATGACACCATAGGATGGGGCATTTGGGCTTCACAGGGTTGAAGCTACTATCCCACTCCAAGATGGTGGCGGATCTGCCTATGATCTCCCCTCCGCAAAAGGTGTGTGAGGCGTGCACGAAGGGGAAGCTGAAGAGGCAGACATTCGAAGGAGGGAAGTCCTGGAGAGCAAGGCGGCAACTTGAACTGGTTCACTCGGACATCGCGGGCCCGTTTGAGACCACCTCAATAGGCGGAAGCAAGTACTACATCACCTTCAAGGATGACTATAGTCGGAAGTGTTGGGTGTATTTTCTGAGAGAGAAGTCTGAGGCCCTGAACAAGTTCAGGGAGTTCAAGGCGATGACCGAGAAGGAGACTGGACAACCGTTAAAGGTGCTAAGGACAGATCGAGGTGGGGAGTACACCTCAAGGCTGTTTGATAATTTCTGCAAGGAGAATGAAATATCACACCAACTGACGGCGGCATACTCACCGCAGCAGAACGGAGTGGCAGAGAGGAAGAACCCCACCATCATGAACATGGCGAGGAGCATGGTGAAGGAGAAGGGGCTACCGAAGATGTTCTGGGCGGAAGGAGTGCAATGCGCGGTGTATCTACTGAACAGATGCCCCACAAAGAGTATGAAGTTCATGACACCGTTTGAAGCATGGAGCGGCTGGAGCGTAGCCAACAAAAATGCACTTCTCGCTCCTATCATCGAGCTTCTTCCTTTTCTGGCCCGCGATGTCCGAGTGAACCAGTTCAAGTTGCCGCCTTGCTCTCCAGGACTTCCCTCCTTCGAATGTCTGCCTCTTCAGCTTCCCCTTCGTGCACGCCTCACACACCTTTTGCGGAGGGGAGATCATAGGCAGATCCGCCACCATCTTGGAGTGGGATAGTAGCTTCAACCCTGTGAAGCTCATGCTCACATCCCGGACCAGAAAAGGAAGAAGCTCGATGATAGGAGCGAGAAGTGCATTTTTGTTGGCTACGCTCCGGAGAGCAAGACATACAAATTTTACAACCCGGTGACGGGAAAGGTCATAGTCTCGAGGGACGCGATGTTTGAAGAAGGAAACAGCTGGAGCTGGGATGAGGAGACGAGAAGTATGAAGGACATGTTCTTCGAAGATGAGGAAGAGGGTGGTCACGAGGCAGGAGCCGAGAATGGTGGAGCTGAGCCGCCATCACCACCGAGTAGAAATGCAGGGGAAGTTTTCATCTCCTATTCAAGAGGGGAAAGCTCGAGTGGAGGCAATTCTTGAGGAGGAAGCGGGAGCCGGAGTGACTCCGAGAGTCCACCACCCAGGATGAAGGGGTTGACGGAGATCTATGAGGAGACGGTCCCAATTCATGCTAACTATTCATTATATTGTCTCTTAGCAGATTGCGAGCCACGGTCCTATGAAAAAGCTGCCCAGGAGAAATCTTGGAGGATCGCGATGGATGCCGAGATGGCTTCCATAAAGAAGAACTATACATGGGAGCTAGTTGACCCACCGACGGGCCACAAACCCCTCGGGGTGAAATGAGTTTACAAGGTGAAGAAAAACAAAGATGGAGCTGTGGAAAAGCACAAGGCAAGGCTGGTGGTGAAAGGGTATAGACAAGTCCAAGGGGTGGATTATGATGATGTCTACGCTCCAGTGGCGCGGATCGATACTATAAGGCTGATCATCGCACTGGCAGCACACTACAGATGGACGATCATGCAAATGGATGCTGTGGCGGCGTATCTGAATGGGTACCTGGAGGAGGATGTGTATATCGAGCAGCCTCCAGGGTACGTGGTGAAAGACAAGGGGAGAAAAGTCTGCAAGCTGAGCAGAGCCTTGTACGGACTGAAGCAGGGTGCTCGAGCTTGGAATGGGAGGATAAACAAATTCCTTCAGGAGCATGGGTATATCAAGTGCCCATATGAGTATGCTCTCTACATGAATGTGGAGAAGAGCGGAGATATCATGATCCTATGTCTATACGTGGATGACATGATATTCACCGGGAGCAACCCTGCGATGTTCGAAGAATTCAAGAGGCTGATGATGGAGGAGTTCGAGATGACGAACTTGGGAGAGCTGAGCTACTTCTTGGGAGTTGAGGTACAGCAGAGAGAAGATGAGATCTTCATCTCCCAGAAGAAGTATGCCGAGGAGATTCTGAAGAAGTTCAGGATGGAGGGTAGCAAGACAATCTCCACTCCTGCGGACCCAAGAACGAAGCTGAGGAAGGATTCCGAAGAGGAAGGAGTGGACCCAACTATGTTCAAGAGCCTGGCCGGAAGTCTAAGGTACTTGACTTTCACTAGGCCAGACATCATGTATGCGGTCGAGATAGTAAGTAGACACATGGAGGAGCCCCAACAGGACCACTTCACAGCAGCAAAGAGAATCCTGAGGTATGTGAACGGGACTCGAGACCATGGCCTGAAGTACTCATCTGGAGGAGAGTTGAAGTTAGTCGGCTACTCGGATAACGACTATGGAGGAGATGTGAACGACCGAAAGAGCACTTCCGTGTATGCGTTCAACATGGGAACCACGACGTTCTCATGGAATTCTAAGAAGCAGGCTACTATAGCCTTATCATCTTGCGAGGCGGAGTACATAGCGACGGCGGCATGCGCCTGCCAAGCCATCTGGCTACGGAACCTTCTGGGGGAGTTGCATCACGCGCAGGAAGGGCCAACAACAGTATTAGTGGGTAACAAGTCTGCCATCCAGCTCGCAAAGAACCCAGTGTTGCATGGGAGGAGCAAACATATCGAGACCCGATATCACTTCCTCCGTGAACAAGTGGAGCAGAAGACAGTGGAGGTGGTGTATTGCCCAACCGGAGAGCAGATCGCGGACATATTCACTAAGGCGTTGAAAGTGGAGACATTCGAGAAGCTCAAAGGCAAACTCGGCATGGTCTGCCAAGTTTGAGGGGGAGTTTGTTGACTTTGACTTCGTTGACTTGGTCAAGAAGTATTTAATCCTTTTTTGACATGTCTTTAATGTTATATAGTTGTATGTATTCAATAGAAGAGAGAGATTGCATTTATGAGAGGGTAGTTGGAGAGTTTTTTTCTTTGCCTATAAATAAGCCTTTTGTAGTTCCTTTTAAAGCTGTTGTGAATAGAAGTTCCTTCCTCCTTCATATTTCAGTTTTGGAGAGAGAGAGAGAGGAGCGCTGCAGTGCTGGAGAGCTTCTAGTCCGGGCGGTTTGTCAACCAAATCGCGCGACTGGTACTCGCGGTTTGGGCGTTGAGCTCGCCTGTGTCAGCTCGCAGGAAGAAGAGCGCAACTCGCGAGAAGGGGTAGTAGCTCGCTGGTTTACTCGCGGGTTGAGAGCCCGCGTGTGGTGGTCTCGCAGGATTGATCTCGCCGAGAGGAATACTCGCCTGCAAGAGTGAGCTCGCGCGGTTTGTGGCGGATTGGAGTGGTGAACTCGCCCTTAGCTGTCTCGCGGAGGGGAACTCGCGCGGGTTGGTTGGTCGTCTCGCAGGAGGGAGACCGCGCGAGTAGGCGGCTTGTTGAGGCGGTCTCGGAAGTTGGGTTATTTTGGGAAAGACGGTTTTGGTGCAGGGAACCATACACGTTTCCAACAGATACGATGCGGCCGCCACATTCTGTTATGAGTCTATGTAGTCACATGGGCATTATCGTACATTTATTATTGTATTATTTTAATGTTTGTCTTGTAGTAATGGAGCTTCATCTATATAAAGAGCCGTAGGGGTAGAGTCTTTCTTATCTTGGAGCTTGAGTGTTTTGGCTCTCTTGGGGAGTGGAGCGTCGAGGTGGACCCAGCCTTCGGATGCTTGGCAAGACTTCTCTCGATTGTATCTTCATCTTTTAATGTAATATTCTTCGTTTCCTTGATCTAATTTTGACTCTATTGTAACAAATTGGTCCGACCTGCCAGAGATTAGGGTTCTCCCGAACCCTAATAAACCTCGCCCGCCTTCTTCTGTTCCGCCAAGGCCTCTTCTGCTTATAGAGGTTCAGTGTTTCCTTCGCTCGCGTCGTCCGCCAGGGCATCCACATCCCAAACACTAGCCTTCGTTGCTAGGAAGTCCGTGACCCAGCCGCGTCGCCCCAGCAGCGATCTGCACGCTTCGCCCAAGCCGCCGCACCGCCTAGTCCACTCAATCGCAATGCCTGGTCCGTTGTCTGCACCGTCTGGCCACATCCTCTGCTTCGACTGGCCCGGATCCTCCCCCCAATCACCTGCTCCAGCCTTTTCAGCACCACAGACGGCATCGATCAGCCCTCCCACAAAATCCGGTGCCGCCCACCCCTGTCGGCGCCCTCGCTACTCTGTCACACCTCCGCCAGCGGCCCTCCAGCCTTTTTCCTGCCTCCTGGAGGCTCTCCGATGACTTTGGAGGCCATCCGGCGGCCGTCTCTCCTCCTAGCCGCCTTCTGCCACGGAGGGCCGCCCTCCTCCACCTAGTGCCGCCTTCCGGCGGCTCTTGCCGCCCCTCCTAGCTGCGGTTCATGCTCAAGACTTGGGTCATGGCCCCCTACACCAACGAGAACACCTCCACCATGACAAACTCGGATTCTTAACGCATGGATCACATCGAAGCTCAGCTAGCTGACCTCACGCTCCTCCTTAGAGGACTTACCGCGGTGGTCAATCGCCTCCCGGTTGTAATCATTATTACTATCTATCTATATTTATGTTGATTAAAGAAATTACATGATATTTAAAGGCTTTTAGTCTTCTTTATGTCAACATTTTCTTCTTTACTTTTAGTGCAATGAGGTGGACATTAAGGGTGTGTTACGGATCGGTTTCAAATCTTTCGCCATTTATCATATTAAATGTTGTATGGAGTTCGTATTAGGAGTCAAGTCGTATTATATTAATATTTATCTATTTTTAATATTTTATGTGTCATCGTATAATTACGGGTTTGTCACCCGGGGGATCTATAAATAGATCCTTAGTCTTGTAAGGTGAAGTCAAGTGATGAAAGTGTCTAATTCCAGTCTTTAAGTGTGTGGTCTTGGTCGCTCTCTCCTCCAACGAGCAAGCCCCGCTTAGGCAGCCGCGATCATGGCTCCGTAGTATCTCCATTACCCCGCATCTCCAACTCCGCCCACTCCTCCGGCGACCTCCGAGCTAGGCACTTGAAGTGGATCCCACAAGCTCTCGATCCTCTTCAGTCTGCGCCATTCCCTCAAGCTCAGCAGTGGATCCCACACCGAGTAAACCACCAAAACAGTAGCTGCGTCGTTCCTGCAGTATGTCCAAAGTCACTGACCTGGGGCTTCGAAGTCGTTCTCCATCGATGCTCTGCTACCCAGATCCGCGCGCATCTCTTGGTCCGGGTGCTTCTCCCCAGCGCAAAGTCTCCAGCGACGCCGCTTCTCCAATAAAACAACTTTGGGTCGGTCCTCCTCTCTGCATATCCAACGACTCGTGTAAGTTATGTGCCTCCCTCTGGTCCTCCTCTCCGCATCATCAACAGCGCGTTCTGCGCCTCCCTCGGTTTTCTCCCGTGCTTCTCGATCAACTCCCCTGTCGAGTCGACAAAGGACGCATCCTACGAGACCGATCGACGCTTGCCCCCTATCCCCGTCGAGCCGGCTCTTCTCGAGCCCCACCCGGTGAGCCCTGCTCTTCTCGAGCCCCACCCGGCGAGCCGTGCTCTTCTCGAGCCCCACCCAGCGAGCCCTGCTCTTCTCGAGCCCCACCCGGCGAGCCCTGCTCTTTTCGAGCCCCACCCCGGTGAGCCCTGCTCTTCTCGAGCCCCACCCGGCGAGCCCTGCTCTCTCGAACCCCACCCCGTCAAGCCCTTTCCGTTTCTTTCTTCTCTCGAGCCCTGCGCCATTCCCGTCTTTTTTTCCTCTCAAACCTTTCTGCGTGGGCCCACTTATTATTATTTCTTTTTTTCCCACATTCATTACTTCTTGCGGTTTTATTTAATGCCACTTCTCCCTTCCATTTAACCGCACAACAGTGCCTAACATTTTTCCCAAGTGGGTGAAGAAGCTTAATTTCTTCCCTCCCCCCCCGAGTGGCTTAATAAGCCATCTTCTTATTATGAGGAACACCAAGTTGCCTGTAGCGGGTGCCGCCGCCATCCAATCGACGCTATGAGAAATATGAGTTCCATGGATGCGCAAGCATGTTGTCGAGATGCCATGATGACACTCCTCCACAAACTTGAGATTTTGATAGCTGTTCTTTCGCCGAAGCTGCCACTTTTTCCATCGCCGCTTCTTCTTGTGAAATCGCCATCTGCGCTGGCCGCTGACGTGCCACCGCTCCTAGCGGTGATTGCCCTTCCACCATCACCTTTCGTGGTGGTGACGCCCCACCTTGGGCCATCTTCGCCAGACACCGTAGCCGTTTGTTCACCAACACTTGCTTTGTCGGCCCCCGCCGGAGCCGTTCCTGCCTCCGACCACCTCACCGCCTTCAGATCCGTTACTTCCGCCGGTCGTCACTTCCTCGACCTACTTGATGCTGCTCCTCATCACCGCTCCACCGACCTTGTCAAAGCCATTTCTTCTGTCGCTCATCTGTCCACCGACACCACTGCTACTCACTGACGTCGCCACCGTCGCTACGCGATATCATGCATTGTTCTGGCGAGAGATTAAGCTGCTAGATGATCCGATCACCACGTGAAGTTCGAGCTTGAGGGCAAGCTCGATTTTAAGAGGGAGGATGAGATGTTACGGATCAGTTTCAAATCTTTCGTCATTTATCATATTAAATGTTGTATGAAGTTCGTATTATCAGTCAAGTCGTATTATATTAATATTTTTGTAACGTTAGGTACGAAACCTTTACCCGTGTACGTAAGCTTGGAATTTGTCCAACCAAGGGTGTGAATGTCCCTTCTAGTCGACCACGAGAAAGTCAAGGGTCGCTCAGTAGCACACCAAAAGAGATGTCCCAAGCAGAGTAGCATCTGACCAAAAAGGTCAGTAAGCACACATAAGTCTTTTCGTGCTAGGTACAGGCGCACTACCTTTCTCATAAGGCATATGGTACCCTATGAGCAACATAGTCTTGGGAGTTGACTTCCCTTTGAGACAGTTAGTAGATTCGAGACCGTGTCCGCGCGACACTAGAACAATTGAGTTCGTCAGATGATCTCGGACCGTCAGTTTCAGATGCGCGTTAGTAGCTACTCTGCCTAGAGCCTTCCAAGTAGATGTGCAAGCTAGAAACCACCTAGAACTCAAGTATAGACCTGACGTAAGACAGTACACTAGTTAGTGAACGTCGGGACTTAGGTTATTGAACTGAAAGTCACGAACATAGAACAAGTAGGTATATTGACCAGGAAGTACTGCGAATACATGCATAACATATAACATAAATGATTTTAATGCTCGAAACTATTTTCTAAAGACATGCATTCATCATATGAGAAAATATTTTTAGTGTCACTAGAAGTAGTTATTTTTCCTTACTCTGACCCCCCGTGGGCAATGTTTTTACAGGTGACCCAGATGAGAAACTACGCCTAGGATGAGCGTTAAGTGGAGTCAGTTTGTAGTTACTTCCACTTTCAGTTTTTTCTATTTCAGCATATACTTGTAGTTGTGAACGATGTACCTTGTTAATGTTTTGTATGTCTTGTATCAGACTTATAATATTATTTCAGATTTTCAGTCATTTCACTTCTATTCATGTTTAGTGGCTCTGTGAATCCAGATATGAGGTATGTGGTTACCCTTAGTTTACTTTCTTAGCTTCCGTTGTAAGTTTTAAATTCTTAGTAGTTGCTTATTTTTACTTGCTGCATACTAGTTTTAATACTGTTTCCTAGTTCTCTTTATATCGCTGACCTGGCCGGATGACTGATTATTGTAAAACTGGGAATGAGCGTTACAAATTTGCATGAGAGCCAGGTTTAGGATGTCTGGACCCAAGAAAGATTGCACAGTGCCATAGGAATGTGTAAAAGTAAACTCTTGTTAGTAAAGTATTTTAAGTGCGTTTACGCCCTAGTTTTTCGCAAGAGTACGAAATAAATTGCTAAGCCAGATTTCTCAGATGCATGATAAATAATTATATTTCATTTATATGTTCTATCAGGCACTACGAGTCAGTGAACCGGGTGAATCTTCACATCAGGATCCTGTTCCTAACGCGACTATGGGAGACGCTGCTGTGCCACAATTACCACCAGTTCTAGCAGCTCCAGAGGGCACTGACATAGCGTCTCAGATTGCCAAGGCGGTCACTGTTGCCTTGATGGAGTTTCAGAGAGGACTGACTGCAAGGTTTCCAGCTCCAGTGCAAGTACCAGCCCCTGCACCAGCTCCTGCCGCAGCACCCGTGGAGATGACCCTGGAACGCTATTTGAGGAACTTTAGAGAGCTTCAACCCTCGAACTACAGTGAGGATGATACCCCGATGGACCCAGACGATTGGATAGCAAACACCAGAGACCTGTTGAACGTTTTGGAGTGCCCGGAGAACAAAAAGGTTTCTCTGACAGTTTTCCTCCTCCGAGGTGAGGCAAAAGTCTGGTGGGACAAGTACCGGGCAGATGATCCTGCAGGTAATTTGTTACGAAAATTTCCTCTTATTTTTGGAAGTGATACGTTCTTTTTAAATAGTATGACCATGCTTTTGGCCAGGTCGCACGTCAGACATGTTTACGCGGGGCGAATTTTCTAGAGCCCTTGCAAGTTGGTTCGTGCCTCATTCCGCACGACGAGGTCTACAGGAGAAATATCTTAGGCTTTTCCAGGGGGACAAGACCGTTACTGAGTACAAGCGAGAGCTTACCCATCTGGCTCGATATGCGGGCGTGATGCAGGGAGATCAGTCTGAGAAGTGCAACCGCTTCGTGGATGGCTTGCGTGACTCGTTGAGGCAGCCGCTGATAACCATGGTCAACGCTGACTACAAGAGCTTAGTGGATACAACTCGCAGGCTGGAGGCTGATCAGCAGAAAGTTCAGGAGCGAAGTCGTTTCTGTACGAAGCGATCTCAGGATTCACATCAGCCACAACAGAACAGAAATGACCAAGAGAAGAACTGGAACAAGAAGCCGAAGCCTGATGCAAAGAAGAGTGGTTAGTCTGGAGACAGGAGCAAGGACTACCCCCTTTGTCCCAAGTGTCAGCGTCGCCATCCAGGAGAGTGTTTGGCCAGCGCAGACGTGTGTTACAAGCGCCGACAACCTGTACACATAGCTCGCTATTGTCAGAAAGTTGGTGCGAATTAGGTAATCAAAGCCGTGTTGTATTCATTACATTGATGTAATTACTGTAGATGACCAATGTAATTTGTTCTTGCAGTCGAAGTACGAGGTTGATGGCTCTAGCAGAGTAGACAAGGGCAAAGCGTTGATGATCACTGATGAGAGACCACAACAGGGTCGAGATTTGGTGCAGCCCAGAGCGTATGAGCTTGGTCAACAAGAGACAAAGTATCAGGAGGATGTAGTGACTGGTAAGTGTTTATTTTGCTTAATAAGTTTATTTAATTCTCCGTAGTGACACTCTTTTCGTCTTTGTAAATCATTCATGTAGGCATCCTTATGATTCGTAATTTACCCTCCAAGATTCTGTTTGGTACGGGCGCCTCACACTCATTTATCGCGGAATCTCTAGTGCGTAAGCTGAATTTAGAAGTCTTCCCAGAGACAGTACCGCTGGAAGTCATGATGCCAAATGGATCACTTCTGCAGACCAGAGATTAGTGCATGGTACCAGTGCAGTTTGGTGATACCGAGATTATCGTAGAGGCCTTGCAGCTTCCTATTGATGGTTTTGATCTGATCTTTGGAATGGACTGGCTTTCGGCAGTCAACGCCGGGATTGACTGTAGGGAGAAGCAAATACAGTTTGAGTGCCCCAACCAGACTGCATTTACCTTCCAGAGCTTGAAGGGAGTGGTGAAGATGATCATCTCCTCGGTCCAAGATAGGAGGTGCTTTGCTAAGGGTTGTGAAACTTTCTTAGTACTGATGAATGCGGAGGCTAAGGCTGACTTGTCAGAGGTACCGGTGGTGCAGGAATTCCCTGATGTCTTCCCGGAAGAGCTCCCTGGTGCCCTTCCAGATAGAGAGATTGAGTTCCCGATAGACCTACAGCCTGGGTCTACACCGGTAGCCAAATCCCCCTACCGGATGGCTCCAAGAGAACTAACAGAGTTGAAGAGCCAGTTGCAAGAGTTGCTTGATTTGAGCTTTATACATCCCAGTACTTCACCTTGGAGTGCTCCAGTGCTATTTGTGAAGAAGAAGGATGATATTCTGAGACTGTGCATATACTACCGTGAGTTGAACAAACTGACAGTAAAGAACAAATATCTGATTCCCAGGATTGATGATTTGTTCGACAATTGGTGGGTTCATGCACTTTTTCCAAGTTAGATCTGAGGTCGGGCTACCATCAATTAAAGATTCGGGACGTGGATATACAGAAGATGGCTTTCAGTACCAGGTATAGACACTTCAAATTTGTGGTCATGCCGTTTGGGCTGACCAATGCTCCTTCAGTATTTATGGACCTGATGAACATGGTATTTCAGGAGTACTTGGATCGTTTTGTTATCGTCTTTATCGATGATATCTTGGTGTTCTCAAAGAGTGCAGAAGATCATGCCGCACACCTCAGGATTGTTTTGAGCACCCTCAGAAAGAACTAGCTGTATGCCAAGTTTTCAAAGTGTGAGTTCTGACTTTCAGAGATTGCATTCTTGGGCCATGTCATCAGTCAGAAAGGGGTTAGTGTTGATCTGAAGAAGATAGAGGCCATTAAGGATTAACCAAGGACAACGACAGTCTCAGTGATTCGCAGCTTTTTGGGTCTAGCTGGTTACTACAGAAGATTCATCAGAGATTTTTCAAAGATAGCCTTACCACTGACTTCCCTCACCAGAAAGGGTAAGGGCTTAGTTTGACAGGTTGATGACCGCACCGATCTTGAGTTTACCTTCAGGGCCTGACGGGTTTCAGATTTATAGCGACGTGTCAGGTCAGGGTTTGGGCTGTGTTCTCATGCAGCATGGAAAGGTCGTAGCCTATGCCTCGAGACAGTTAAAGGTTTATGAGAGGAACTATCCCGTGCATGACTTGGAGCTTGCAGCAGTCATATATGCCCTGAAAATATGGAGGCACTATCTCTATGGAGTGCGTTGCGAGATCTTCACTGATCATAAGAGCCTCAAGTATATCTTTGATCAGCGGGAGCTCAATTTTAGGCAGCGCAGATGGTTAGAGTTTCTATCAGACTACGACGTAGACATTCAGTACCATCCAGGAAAGGCGAACGTTGTAGCCGACGCCCTTAGCCGGAGAGGTTCGTGTTCTTCCCTTCTCACTCAGTAGAAGGAGTTGGTGCGGGAACTGGAGAGACTGGACATCATCGTTGTGCCCCGTTGTAGTTTTGGTTCTGCAAGGTTGAGTTGGATGAAGATTACTTGCGACATTAAGGATAGAATCAGGACAGCTCTACCGTTGGATCCAAAGATGACAGAGATTTGGATCTCAGTGCAGACGGGTCAGAAGGAGAGATTTACTATTCAGGATGATTTATTATTGCATGATGGCAGGGTGTGTATTCCCGATGTTAGCCATCTTCGCGAGGACATTCTATTTGAGGCACACAATTACAAATATTTTATACATCCGGGTAGCACGAAGATGTATGCTGATCTCAAGAAGGTAGTCTGGTGGCCAGACTTGAAAAGTGATGTTGCAGATTATGTAGGGAAGTGCGAGACGTTTAAGTTAGTTAAGGCCGAGTGCCAAAGGCCTGGAGGCAAGTTGCAGCCACGTCCTATTCCCGAGTGGACTTTTGAGGATATATCCATGGACTTCATCCATGGTCTGCCGAGATCGCATAGTGAGAATGAATCCTTATGAGTTATAGTGGATTGGTTTTCTAAGGTCGCCCATTTCATTTCTCTTAGGAAGACAGATCAAGGTCCGAAACTGACACAGTTATACATAGACGAGATAGTTCGACTTCACGGTGTTCCCAAGACTATAGTTTCAGACCGAGATGACAGATTTACCTCCAGGGAATGGAGATACGTTTAGGAGTAGTTGGGTACCAGATTACATTTCAGCACCGCATTCCATCCCCAGACAGATGGACAGACTGAGCGCACAAATAGGACTTTGGAAGATCTGCTACGGATGTGCATTTTGGACTTTGAAGGAAAGTGAGAGAAGTATGCTACTCTTGTGGAGTTCTCATACAATAACAGTTTTCAGACGAGTACTGGAATGACACCGTTCGAGACTCTCTATGGTAGACGTTCTCGGACACCGTTGTGTTGGGCTGAAAGTAAAGAAAGATCTACCATCAGGGAGTCATGGATTGATAAGACCACTGACAGAATCAAGCTCATTTAAGAGCGTATGAAGAGAGCTCAGGATCGCCGGACCAAGTATCATGATCAGAAGCACAGGTTAGTAGAATTAAGGGTTGGAGACTGCGTTTATCTGAAAGTCAGGCCAGTCAGATGAGTCTCTAGAATAAAACGGATGAAGAAACTGTGTCCCAGATTCGTTGGTTCTTTTGAGGTACTGGAAAGAGTTGGTGAGGTTGCATATAAGTTGGCCTTACCTGAGAAAATGAGTGGTATACATGATGTATTCCACGTCTCTTATCTGAGATCAGTCAGAGATTCCAGTCAGATCATCAGTACCGAGAAAGCACCAATCGAGACAGATCTTAGTATTGGGGTTAGACTAGTCAGAATCATGGATTCATGGATACAGAAGCTCAGGAATAGAGAGATTCGCATGGTCAAAGTCCTTCGGATGAACTGTGGCCATCCAGAGTATACTTGAGAGCGAGAGAGTAAGCTTAAGAGCAATGCAGACTATGCTTTTCTCTTCTATTCAGGTATGATTATAGTTTTTGAGGACGAATATTTTTGTTAGGAGGGGAGATCTGTAAAATCCGTATGTTTTGACGCGAAATTTATTTAAATTGTAGGGTCGTGTGGCGACGAATTTTGATCGAGGCAGCGCGTCATTGAGGTACGTTGTCTGTATGATTTTAAATTTTGCGACGCGTAGCACGTTTTTGGAGGGGGTTGCGTATTGCAAAAATTAATAGTTTAGGGGTGCCAATAGCAAGTCTCACCCCATGCCTCATGCGGTTATTTTCCAAACTCCTCACCCGATAATTTTAATACCCGCAACTTCTTAGAACCCGCAAGCCTCATTCTCACGGGAGAAAAGTCGCAAACCGCAGCCCGACGTTCGTCCTTTTCCGCAAGCTGACGACGCCTCCCGCTGCTTTCCGTCGGCCGATCCCCCTCCACGAATCAACGCCGACTTCTCCTCCTCTACGGGCGCCGGTGAGTGCTTTCCTTCCTTCCTTGGTCGTGGAAGAACCGGCTTCAACCCTAACCGATGGAATCAAGAGTGCCGAAGTTCGTTTTGGTTCCGGTGAGTTTTGTTTCTCTCTAGTCTTCCTTCTTCATAGAAATCCTTTTATTGGAAGTCAACCCTAACGTTTTTCGCATTTCTCCTCTTGCCCTAGTTAGAGTTTGGAGTTTTAAATCCACCGCTAGTCTGGTGTTCGACGCGTTGTGAGCTTTAGACGCTCTCATGTAAAGGTAATACACTATGTTAGCCTTTTATTTTTGGTTACCCTAATTTATTGGAATTTTTCCAATGAAAATCCTAAGAGGAAAATGTGAAATTTAGGATTGTCTTGGTTTGCAGGATTTTGGTGGCCTCGGTGAAAGGTTCTGAAAGTCCCCAGCAGTCGGATTTACTTCGGAAAAACAAATGTCGCCGCGCCGAGTGTACGAGCGCCGCACCACCACTGTAAAGAAACCTAATCCATGTTAGTTAGACGTAACAAGAAATGTATTTTGTATACGCATGTATAAGTTTTGTACAACATCATGACCATGCATAAAAAGGTGTAGTGGTAAGAAAACGGTCGCGGAAAATGTATAGGATGACACTCTTCTCCATGATCAAAGTAGTCAGATCATGAACAGTAACGTTAGGTACGAAACCTTTACCCGTATACGTAAGCTGGGAATTTGTCCAACCAAGGGCGTGAATGTCCCTTCTAGTCGACCACGAGAAAGTCAAGGGTCGCTCAGTAGTACACCAAAAGAGATGTTCCAAGCAGAGTAGCATCAGACCAAAAAGGTCAGTAAGCACACATAAGTCTTTTCGTGCTAGGTAGAGGCGCACTACCTTTCTTATAAGGCATATGATACCCTATGAGCAGTATAGTCTTGGGAGTTGACTTCCCTTTGAGACAGTAGATTCGAGACCGTGTCCGCGCGACACTAGAATAATTGAGTTCGTTAGATGGTCTCGGGTCGTCAGTTTCAGATGCGCGTTCGGAGCTACTTTGCCTAGAGTCTTCCAAGTAGATGTGCAGGCTAGAAACCACCTAGAACTCAAGTATAGACATGACGTAAGACAATACTCTAGTTAGTGAACGCCAGGACTTGAGTTATTGAACTGAAAGTCACGAACATAGAACAAGTAGGTGTATTGACCAGGAATTATTGCGAAGACATGCATAACATATAACATAAATGATTTTAATGCTCAAAACTATTTTCTAAAGACATGCATTCATCATATAAGAAAATATTTTTAGTGTCATTAGAAGGAGTTATTTTTCTTTACTCTGACCCCTCGTGGGCAATGTTTTTACAGGTGACCCAGATGAGAAACTACGGCTAGGATGAGCGTTAAGATGAGTCAGTTTGTAGTTGCTTGCACTTTCAGTTTTCTCTATTTCAGCATATACTTGTAGTTGTGGACGATGCACTTTGTTAATGTTTTATATGCCTTGTATCAGACTTATAATGTTATTTCAGATTTTCAGTCATTTCACTTATATTCATGTTTAGTGGCTCTGTAAATCCAGATACGAGGTATGTGGTTACCCTTAGGGCCTGTTTGGCTAAGCTGTGGCTGTGCAGAAAGCAGTGGTGGGAAACAGTGGTGCAGAAATCTGCTGTTTTGCAGTGGTGAAAAAATTTATGAAACTGTTTGGAAAACTGTATTTGCAGTGCTGTGTGAAACAGTGGTGCAGAACAAACAGAAATGAAAATTAAACAGTTTTGCATAATTAAATTGTTACGTAAATTTCACGTCAATCATAATCATTTTTAATATTCAACTTCGCATTCAACAACTTGCTCGACGCAAAAAATTAGGTAAATTTAATTGAAAACTTCGATGTTCTCTTTTCTCCAATGCAAATAATTCTCATCTGCAAAATAAATTTACATCAGATTAGATGAATTTAATATACATTAAATAATGTATATACTAAACTACATATGATTGACTTTTACCCGTGAGCATTTTCCAATTGGTCTGCAATCAACTCTCTCAAAGCAAACATCTCAGGTGCTCCTGTCCCATCATATATTACCGGCTCTACGCTCGGAGTTATGACTCTGACGGTCCCTCGTCGTTGTACCCTATGTTCGTATGCCTCCGGATGCACAAAGGTCTCATCAATATCGCATGCTCTGAACTCTGGATCAACCCTAGACGGATGCCTTCTTATGTAATTATGAAGGGTCATTGTAGCCACCACAATTACACATTGCTTTGAGAAGGAGTATTGTGGCATTTTTCTAAGGATGCGCCATTTATTTTTCCAAACGCCGAAGCTCCGTTCAATAACAGAACGCAGCGATGAGTGCGCTTGGTTAAATATTTCACGGCGGCCTTCAATGTATCGATTGCCTCGAGCGAAATCCGCCAAATGATATCTTGTTTCTGGAAATGGTTTCAACAGTCCAGCTTCTAACGGATATCCGGCATCCACCAGATAATATTTCCCTGTATTGAAATATTTTTTAAAGCACAAGTTTAAATAGTAATAGGGGAAAAACTTTGATTAGTAATGCCGGCTAAAATTTACCTGGAGGCGCATATGGAAATTTACACGTTCTATCTCGCACAACTCGATGATAGATGCGGCTATCATGAGCTGAACCTTCCCATCCTGGCACAACATATGTGAAACACATATTGAAATCACACACTGCCATTACATTTTGAGTCGGCGATCCATGTCGGCCAATATATGCGACTTGCTCATGTATTGGAATGCAAGCATTCACTTCAGAGAATCCATGTAACGCTTCCGCAGCCACGAGACCTTCCTGTCGTCCGGTAGATTCATAAAAACAATCCGATTGTTGAGATTTATGAGGTACAACGTGGCAAAATCGTACATGTCTGCATCATCGAATATGTCCGGAAACTTCTCAAGCTCGTGTACCGCCTCACTCAACATAAATATACTTGGAGGAACAATAGGTGCTGCAACTGTAAGCCCTACTGATCGGGTAACATCTAGTAACCCATCAAATCGTGCAATCAAGGCATCCTTTGTGTCTGCTTTGTTTTTGTTACCTTTGCGTGCTCTTTTTACGCCCGAAGTCATTTTTGAGGTTGAGCCAACATCATTACCTTTACTTTCATTTGTGCCGCCATCACCCAATGTGTGCACACTCTCATTTATTTTAGCATTTGGGGTTGCAATACTCTCGACATCATGATCATCGTCATCGGAAAGAGGCTCTGATTGAGAAAACATAGGGTGCATTTCACCCATTGATGGGATCCATGATTTCTCTCCAGTAGCAACCACCAAGCTAAACATCCTCTCCAGTTTTTCTTCAAGCTCTGGTGCTATGCCTGTATATCGGAATTTCTTGGCGGCAGGTAACATCTATAAAGAGGAAACTATTAATAGAACTATACATAAATTTTTTCTATATAATTAATTAAAACAATGAATTTTCGTATAACCTTGATACGTTCTTCCCACCATTCATCAGAAGCATCAATTGTTCTTTTGGTTGAGTTCCACCCCAAACCGGTCTCACCTCTTTTGAGATCCCTCCAAAGCTTCCACTCACGCTTCAACTGATCCCATTTGTTCTTCAATTGTGCTCGAGTGTAATTAAAAGTTGTACGGTCTTTGAAGTTTTTAATCAGATTGATCCATCCATCTCGGCTGAAATGAGTGTTTGGCCTATTTCCTAGGTCAATCTCTTGAATACAGAGATCACAAAATAGATGTACGTGTGCAGACTCCCACTGCGCTGAAACGACACCATCCTTTGGTTTACCCATCACTCACCTACCTGGACAAAATGTAAACATGATGCTAAAAGTTCTCATCATTTTGATTTTGGAAATGCACTGGGATGACCAAGGCCAACATTTGGGAGCAACTCTGTAACTTGATCCAACATTTGGGAGCACAGAGATGAGTGAAGGCACAAGGATGAGCAAACATGATGTTTTTCATGTTGTCACATTGTTTACCTTTACCATGTAAATCAAAGCATACAAATTGAAGGACATCAGAAAAAGTAGGTAAAGGTAAACAATGAGAAAACATGAAAAACATCATTTTTTTAAAGAGAGTGGACTAGCCAAATAAATAGGAATACAAAGATATTAAAGTTAGCATTGGGATCAGCAAGCCCAAGCATACTCAATTTCTTGCTATTTGGTAATGTGTTGTGTTGAATTCGTGTGAACAAAATGTTGCTATTCGGGAGTTACGAACAAATATTCCCAAAGTGCATTTCTTCTGAGAAGAGCTCTATGTGACATGAAGAAGATGATAGTAGCAATTTTAAGTAAAGTTGTTACCCTAAACCTGAATTTAAATCGGAATAGACGGTCTGCTGATGCCGTTCGGAGACCTAGCAGAGTTGACGACGAAACAGATTGGGCCGGAAGATGAATTGCGCACAGCAGAGGTGAGAGCGACGGAGGAGGAAGCGCCAGAGAAGGAAGCAGTCTCTGATGTCGTCGGCAGCTACAACAAGCACGGTGCAGAGGCTAGCGAGAACAAGCACGGTGCGTTGTTATCCCACAGAAACAGAGGCGCGAAGATAAACGGCGGAAGGGCCACCTAACGTCGGTGCGGCACGCGGCGGGATAAGCGCCGAACTGCGTGATGAGGAATGACGAGCTGCTTGCAGAAGAAGCACGCGCCACCGGTGGAGAATATCGTCGGTGTAGCTAGGGCTTCGAAGAAAAATCGCGAGATCTTTGTCGGTGTCGCTAGGGCTTGGGAGAGAAATCGGGGAAGAGGAAAAATCGCGAGATTTTTGGTCTGCCGCTGTTTTCAGGAGACGCGAAGCCGGACACTGTTCCACCGCAATAGCTAATATTCTGTTTGGCGCTGCTTCATGTGCTGCTGCGGTGTGCAGCACTCCTATCGCTTTACCAAACAGGCCCTTAGTTTACTTTCTTACCTTGTGTTGTAAATTTTAAATTCTTAGTAGTTGATTCTTTTTACCTTCTGCATACTAGTTTTAATACTGTTTATTAGTTCTCTTTATATCGCTGACCCGGCCGGATGACTGATTATTGTAAAACTGGGAAGGAGTGTTACACACGTATCACATGACTGGATCAGGTTCAGGTTTTTTGTCATATTATCTTCTTTTTGGAAGAGATAAAGTGAGCATTGATGATGACTCATTCCCCTCCATTGCTGGAAAAGGATCCATCCCTTGTTCTTCCCTCACATTATCTAATGTGATTCATGTTTCAAATTTTACCCACAGTTTTTTTTTTGTTAGTCATTTAAGTAATTCTTTTCAATGTTTAGTTGTCTTCTTTCCTTTTCACTATGTTTTTTAGGATTTGAAGACGGGAAAGGTGATTGGTTCTGTTATCATGCAGGACGACCCATATGTGTTTGATCCCTCCCATGGGTCCCCATCTTCGCATGCTCTCCACACTTCGCAGACATTCGACATGCTCACCTGGTTTCGTCGACTTGGCCATCCCTTTGCTACACAATGCAACATTTATTTCCTGTTTTTCCTTTTTATGTGTTTTAAAAACTTTGTTTGTGATGTACATGCTGTTGTTAAACATTATCGTATTTCTGTTAATCATATTTCTTTACCCAATACTACTTCATTTCATATCGTACATACTGATGTTTGGGGCTCCTGTCATGTTGCCTCAATTTCTGGATGTCATTGTTTTATTACCTTTATTGACTGTTTTCTTGCACGATGTGAGATTATTTGATGAAAAATAAGAATGAAGGTTTTTTTATTTTTAGATCTTTCACAAAATGGTTTCTACTCAATTCTCAGCCACTATAAAAAAATTACGCAGTGATAAAAGTCAAGAGTATATCAACTCCCACTTGAACATTACACCTTGACAATCACGACATTCTCCATAAACATCATGTGTTCACTCCCCTTCTCAGAATGAGTTTGTTGAGCATAAAAATTGTCACCTCTTGGAAGTTGCTCAACGTTTATTATTCTTTATGAACCACCTTAAATTCTTCTGGGGTGATGTTCTCACAACTTCCTACCTTATCAACCGCTTGTCATCTCAGGTTTTGGGCCATCAAACTCCTCTTCTCACTTTAGGGGTGACCCCGACATCTCTCCAACCAAAAACGTTTGCTTGTGTATGTTATGCTCAATACACTCTTCGGGTCGGTCTAAACTTGACCCCCGTGCTCTCAGGTGTGTATTCTTTGGATATTCTCCTACTCAGAATGGGTATAAATGCTATCATCATCAGACTAAGAGGATATTTGTCAATGTGGATATTAAATTTCGTGAATCTGAGTCTTATTACATGGCCTCACTTCAGGGGGAGCCTTCACCTACCGAAGAAGTGAGCTCTCCTATTATATCCTTATCGATCCCTCCACTAACTCCATTCCTCCACATACTTTGTCTCATGTCAAGACTCCCAATTAGGGGGCCGCCCCGTAAAGAACAGGTATTACAGGTGTACACCAAACAGAGTAAAAGTCCTAGGCTCCTAACGCATAGGCTCATCCCACGCTATTAGTCTCAGTGCCAACTCCGTCGGTAGACTCCTTTTAACTCTTCATTGCCCTTTATAAAGGTATCAAATCTTGCACTTAACATCCATTGTCTCATTATGTTTCTTATGATTCTCTAATTCCTTCGCATAGAGTCTTTGTTTCTTCTCTTGCGTCTGTTTCTATTCCATCTACATGACATGAAACTCTTGGGCATCAAAAGTGGAAATAGACAATGATTGTGAAAATGACTGTTTTGGAAAAAAAATTAAGCATGGGATTTAACACCTCCTACACGTTAAAAGGACCGTTGGTTGTAAGTGAGTGTTCACCATGAAGCAGGACTTTGAAGGCTTAGTTGAACGTTTGAATGCAAGGTTGGTGGCAAGGGGATATACTCAAACCCCCGGTATCGATTATTAAGAAAAATTTCCCCATGTTGCAAAAAAGGACTCTACAGTAGTCTTACTATTGTGTGTTACTTGCAAGGGATGATATATTACCCAATTGGACGTGGAGAATGCATTTTTATATGAAAATTTAGAAGAAGAGGTATATATGTCTTCTCCCCAGGTTTTACTTCTTTTGATTTTGAAGGGAAATTGTGCAAACTAAAAAATGCTCTTTACGGTCTAAACCAATCACTGAGGGATTAGTTTCGTCGTTTTCACAAAGTCTTAATTTCTCTTGGATACAGACAAAGTCATGCTGACAGTACTTTATTTTTAAAACAGATGGATAACATGTTAACGACTCTCATTGTTTATGTTAAAGACAATATCATAACAGGGGATGATGTTGAAGAAGTGAAATTTTTGAAAAAGAATTTAGAAAAGCAGTTTGAAGTAAAGGATCTAAGAAAACTTTGTATTTTTGGGGATTGAAGTAGGTAGATCCAAACAGGGTATATTTTCATCTCTTGGAGAAAATATGTCCTCGATTTACCGGAACAATCTGGTATGAGTGGGTGTAGATCTGCTGATACTCCTATGAAGGTCAACTACGACCTTGGAAGAGATGATGAGGATCCTATTGAAGATGTTACAGGTCACCAACAACTTATCGTGCGGTTAATATATCTATCTATACTCGCCCTGACATAGTATATATTGTGGTAGATGATAGCCAATATACGCATTCCCCAAAGGCGAGACATCTCGATGTTGCTCATAGTATCTTGAGGTATTTGAAGACCTCGCTAGAGAGTGGAATCCTTTTCACCCTTAATACAAAAATGAAAATTGAAGTTTATGCTATTACAGATTGAACAGCGTCCGTAGAAGACAGACGTTCTGCATCTGGGTATTGCTTGTTTGTTGGTGGGAACCTGATTACTTGAAAATGTAAAAAACAATATGTTGTCTCAAGGTCTATTGCAGAGTCAGAATTTAGTGCTATGACACAACCTATATGAGGGATTGTGGTTACGTTCCCTTTTGTGTGATCTGAGATTAAATAAGGTCATTCCTATTCAGTTGTATTGTGACAACAAAGCTACAATAAGTATCACCAACAACCCCATTTTGCATGATCGCACTAAACACATTTAAGTAGAGACACTTCATCAAGGATAATATTGAGAAGAAGAGCATCTGTATTCCATTTGTTCCTTCAGAGGGACAATTATCTGATATACTTACTAAAAGTTTAGGGGTAAATGTGTTTTGTGATTTTATCGACAAGTTAGATATAAGAAAGTACCGAATATTTCTCAAATCTTTAATTTGAAAGACCGAGTTTAAATGTTATTTGATCATTTATATTCTTTTGGAATCATCCCCAGTAATTAGAATATCGTCGACGTAAACTAAGAGAATCACTGTATTGGTCAGTCGATGATAAGTAAAGATAAAAAAGTTAGCTGAGCTTCGAGTGAATGCAACATCACAGTCAACCTTACTAAATATGTCAAACCAAGCGCGAGTAGATTGTTTGAGAGCATAGATAGATTTCTTAAGGTGACAAACACGAGACTCCCCCGTGGTCTCAAACTCGCCAGGTTGGTGCTTGTAGACAGCCTCAGAAAGTTTGTTATTGAGGAAGACATTTTTGACATCCAATTGATGTAAGGGCACTGTCGATGAACAACTAAGTAGATCAGAACAAATAATATTCGACTTGGCGACTAATGAGAAGGGCTCATCAAAATTGAGTCATTGCTGCTGAGTAAACCCCCGAGCCACAAGACGAGCCTTTAGACGTTCAATTGTCTCGTCTGGAACATGTTTGATCATAAAAACTCGCTAACATCCCACACAAGTTTGTCTTGAAGGAAAAGAGAGAAAATCCCAAGTCTGGTTAGCCTATAGGTTAGTCGTTTCCTCATCCATGACTGCATGTCACTCCAAATGTTGGAGAGCCTCCTACAAAGAAGTAGGTATCAAAATAGAGGATAAAAAGTGCGAATTTGAGAAGAGGCGGGAGAGGCAATGTAAGGATTACATAATTCGCCAAGGGATGAGCCATAGAGGCAAGTGTGGGATCTTCAGACCGCGAGATATCACTGGTAGAGGGTAACTGTTGTAGGGCATCAGACTTGGGAGGACGACGAGTATACTCACGAAGAGGTGGTTTGGGGTGTACTGGAGTCAAGGTTGGAAGAAGTGGTGGAAGGCGAGGCGTAACAGGGATGGTAGGACGTGGTAGAATATGAGGTATAGAAGGAGCCGGAGGAGGAGAGTGAAAAGGTTGGTTCTTGAGGAAGGTGACATCTGTAGGTACGACATCTTTGCGATTGTTGGGAGAGTATCACGCGTACCCTTTCTGAGTGTGGGAGTAACCAATGAACATATATTTTGTAGCACGAGCAACAAACTTGTCAGTGAAAATACCAAGATTATGGACATAATATGTACTTCCTAAAATGAGAGGTGTGACAGAAAAAAAGAACGTGGAAGGAAAAAGAAGATTAAAAGGTGTCGCAAAATTGAGGATGAAGGTGGACATGCGATTAATGAGATGACAAACATTAGAAATTGCGAAGTTCTAGTAAACGAGTACACGAGCAACGTCACGAAGGTGATGATTTTTTTTGCTCGACCACATCATTTTGTTGGGGCGTATATGCACATGAAGTTTGATGAATAATCTCAAACTCAGTACAAAGATTTGAAAAAGCATGGCTTGTATATATATATATATATATTTGAAGATTATGACTTATATATTCACACTCATTGTCAGTGCAAAGTATCTTTAGAGTACTATAAAACTGAGTACGAGTCTCAATAATAAAAGCACAAAAGATAGAGGTGATTTCAACACGATTTAAAAGTAAATACAACCAGGTCATGCGTGAATACAACAACACTCAAGCCTTTATCCCACTATAGTGAGGTTAGCTATATGGATCCTTTGTCGTCATTGTGCCCTATCTTTAGTCTCACTAATGCCTAAGTACATCATGTCTTTCCTTATAGTTTCATTCCAAGTCTTTATTGGTCTACCCCTCTCTCGTTTAACATGCCTAGTGACTATACTCTCACAACACCTAACAAGTGGCTCTAATGGCCTCCTTTGTACGTGTCCAAGCCATCTTAGTCGAGCTTCTCGCATCTTCTCTGCAATTGGTGCTACTCCTGTCTTATCCCTGATACATTCATTTCTAATTTTATCCAGTCTCATGTGTCCAGTGTCCACACATCCATCTAAGTAATCTCATCTCCGCAACTCCCATTTTTTTGCTCATGCACACAATTCACTACCCAACACTCAGAACCATAGAGCATCGCTGGTGTAATTGCAGTACGATAAAACTTTCTTTTAACTTTTAATAGTACTTTACAATCACATAAGATCCCTGACGCGTCTCTCTACTTTAACCAACCTGCTTGGATTCTGTGTCACATCTTTATCAATACCTCCATCGTTTTGAACTATTGATCCATAAACATCAATAAATGTAACAAAGTAACAATAACCATAAACACTAGAAGTTTTTATGGTCCCCAAATATTTGAAAGTAGTAAAGCAAATTGAGTATTACTTCGAGTACAATTAGGGAGAAGACGAACGATATTGTTTTCCAAAGATATATGATTCACATGTAAAGTCATGAAGGGAGATCAGGAAGAGCTTTCTTGAGAATCTGAAGGGGAGCATGTCCAAGACGTCGATGCCTATCAATAGAATTGATAGATGAGAGAACCGTAGGTGCAACATTCAAGATATAAAGCCTATTAGACAGTCGTCTCTTACCAATGATACTCTGTGTCCGTCGATCCTGCACAACAAAGGGGTAGGGAGAGAAAGTTACACAACAATCATGGTCTTGAGTAAGACGGCTAACAAAAAGAAGGTTAAAAGGCGATCCCGGAACATGAAGGATCAAGCATAAAAAGAGGGTTAGATTGAGGGGTAGATCAGCAGCGCCAAAAACCGAGGTGGTGTCACCATTGACCACAATAATAAACTTGGGATGTGCAGATTGTAAGTACTGAGGTGGTTTCTGCGGAGTAATATGGTGTGTGACACTCGAATCCACAATTCAGTTGAAGCTATGGGAGAGACAAGAGTTACCTTCATTGGTGATCAACCCGATAGAGCCAGATGAGCGACTGATCATCCCTTGGAGATGCTGGAGTTGGGTGCGCATTGCATCAATGTTGTTATGGGTGGTGGGGGTAGGATCGACCATAATGGAAGCATTTTGATGTGGGGGCAGACCATGCTTGCTATAGCAAGCGGCCTCAAGGTAATCATCCCGACCACAATGAGAACACTTAAGATGGGGTCTTCCATTTCTTCCCTGGACCCGAGAAGTGGTGTGACCTCTATTAGCAGAAGGAGGAGAGGTGAAAGGCTGTTGGAGGAGAATCAGAGATAGAGTCACAGGAGCATCATGTGGCAGTGTAACCTTCAAGAGCATGGAGCACACATCCGACAAAGTGGGAGTTGCAGAGGAAGAGATAATTTGAGCCCGTTCGCTGTGAAGATGAGGTAGAACACGGGTCATCATCTTGGTGATTCCGACTGCTTCTTTATGTGCCCGTTGTGCTGCAAGGTCCGTTGTGGGAGGCTGATCTTATATCCATGCCTCAATAATGGTCTTGCATCTCGCAACAAAGGAGGTTAAGTCGCCTACCGCTCTGGGGTCAAGTGTCTGAAGATTTGTGATGATGTTGATGTCACAACCCGCATTTTCACCGCATAAAAAGCTTATCAGAGTAAGGGAAAATGCGCGTCATGATGCCACGTCAGCAAAGGATAACTGCAGACGCTCAGGCAGACAACAAACTAATCATGAAGAAAGGTTCTTTTCAAGTTATTTTAAGGAAAATCAGTTAAGTGCAGTAGTTAGCCGTATCCCTCGGCTTAGTGGCTCATCTAGTCCACGAATCAAAATATATTATACGCTGCGGAAAAATACTTGATTAGATTAACTCAAACATCCTACATGAGTAAAACCGTCCCTAAAGGACAACTCATGTCATACAAGACTTTAAATTTATTATAGTAGGAAATATAGCTTTTACGGTCGCTAAAAATAACAAGTTAGAGTTCCAAATGATGCAATGCATGAAGTAATGGTAGTAGATTTTATAGTTGAAAAAACCTAACATGCATTTCTAGCATAAATCCTCGCAGAGAACAAGTAATCCACATCACATTTAAAGAAACGAGCAGCTAACAAGTATCAAACAACTAACAATTCAGTGGGCGCCAACAAGCTGATACGAACCCACGAACAAAAGTATGTCTGAACTAGTAAAACTAAACAAATAACAAACTACCTCACTAAGACGAGGCAACAACCACGACCAACACTGCCACCCAGAAAACTCCAGAACCAGCAATGCTAACTGCTACTGCTATGAACCTGAGGCATTCCAAACACAGAACACCTCAGCAAGAAGGTACAAGAGATGACATGAAAAGTAATAAGCCAAAAATGAACAAAGGTCAACAAGGGTACCAACCCAAGACCAAAAGCACTGAAGTAAAGTACAAAAGAAAACAGGACATCAACATGAAAGAACTCCTACGTGATTTGTCACGTTCCACAAGGGTACACCAGATGCACAAGGCTGTAAGGTGACTACATGAATATTTCACCAGAGAGAAAATACAAAATCTTTATTAGGCACCTGTGGTCGACTCTACCCAAAAACACGGGCGAAGTGGTCACTCTTGGACACACCACCCAAAAACACAGGCGAGGTGGTCACTCTTGGACACACCACCCAAAAACAAAGGTGAGGTGGTCACTCTTGGACACACCACCCAAAAACAAAACAGATATATAATCCGTCTAACTGCGAGGGAGTCTCATACTCTCCACCATACACCACAGACATCCAAAAATCAGGTAGACTTCCACATGACACTAATGAAGGTAACAAACACTGCGGAGGTGGAATCGTCCACTAACTCCCGCATTCAAGAAACCCAAAGAAACCACAACACAAATATCTCGAGATTTGGCTCGACAGATTCTACTTGACATTACCGAACTCAAGACGCGGTTGATCAACCTCTAGGAGCAATTTACAATCCTAGATAAATGCTAACGCGCTAAATAATGAAAGCTAAAACATGCATAGCCATCATTAAGACACATCAGCAACAATTAACCAAAACCAGACAAAAAAATCGGGCTTTCCAAAACAACACCTTACAACAACAAAAGATCGTTGAAACGATTAATCATCACAATGACTTGGAAGAATAAGCGCAGAAAATTTAAAAAACATGAAAGTATAGTCGTTACCATCAGATCGGACAAAGAGAAACGAGGGGAAACCATCACTTGCCTTGGTTTTTATCGGAAAAGTCCTCTGAATCGCTCCACGTCGAAGATCAGGGCAAAAGACTGCGGGAGGAGTTGAAATCTAGACAGAAAGGGTCGAAAAGGGGATTAGGGCCGAAAAACCCTAACGAGAAATCTCAAGAAACGGGGAAGAAATTACCACGAGGGCGTAGCTCTCGACGAGAGCTTTCCAGATCTACGATCAGTTTGAAATTCCGAGCACCGGAGCACCGTCAACGGCCACCGGAAGGATTAAGGACGAACAACCTCTATCTCGCTCACGCCGCTCTGGTTCGGGAGGAAAAAGAATCGGAGGAGAAGATGAAGAAGGTATTTATACTAAGGTGATAACAGGAAAAACAGCAAAATAAACCGGGTTCAGCTGAACCGGTTTTCCCGAAGCAGAGGGAATGGGTTACTCGAGTATCAGGCAAAAACCTACTCGAGTAGTTCAATACAACCACTCGAGTAACAGAAGACCTACTCGAGTAGTTCAATACAAGTACTCGAGTAACAGAAGTCCTACTCGAGTAGTTCAATACAACTACTCGAGTAACAGAAGGCCTACTCGTGTAGCTCATCACAACTACTCGAGTAGCAGAGACCTACTCGAGTAGTTCATTACAACTACTCGAGTAACAGAGAAGGAGTACTCGAGCACTAAGGGAATTTCACGAGTACGGCACGGGGATTACTCGAGTACTAAGGCAGCTTACTCGAGTACTACAAGGGGAAATACAATGCCCAGAAAAAAATATCGTCGAACGCAAGGCCTGATCGTCGATCCCAATTCGAAAATCGTCGAACTCAACACGCAGGGCCAGACCTACAACAAGCTCCGCTCGATGATTCGTCGAGCTCAGCACGACAATCGACCTCCAGACAGCACCCATAAAAGAATAACAATCGTCGAGCTCCGCTCGACGATCGTCGACCTCGATACAGCGCCCAGAAAAAAGAAAACAATCGTCGAGCTCCGCTCGACGATCGTCGAACGCGACACAGCGCCCAAAAAAGGGAATACAATCGTCGAGCTCCGCTCGACGATTGTCGAACCCGATACAGCGCTCAGGAAAAAGAATACAATCGTCGAGCTCCGCTCGACGATCGTCGAACCCGACACAGCGCTCAGGAAAAGGAATACAATCGTCGAGCTCCGCTCGACGATCGTCGAACCCGACATAGCCCCCAGAAAAAAAACCCGAAAAAAACTCGGTTCGACGAAAACCCACACCTTTAGGAGGGCTTCCCGAGAATCAACACAAGCCCAAGGCATTAAAATAGCAGTTATCGTGTTCAGATAGTTGAACATGGAAATACAAGATTAAAACAAAAGGCTCAAACGCGCCGAATTAAACGAAACTCACGCCGTAGGCGAAAACTGATGCTACAGACACAACGACGAAGTCAAAACAAAATTCTACGAGTCGTTCCCGAGATATTAACCGCCAAAATATGCGGCGAACAAAAAAAAAACCCAAAATTTCGATCGCGCGCCGAGACTCCAAAAACGCTCGGGTTGCGACGAAACTGGACGAGCACGTTCAAAACTACTCAAATCCAACACTCGACGTTAGAAGTAATGCCACGACGTCATAAATCTGACGTTGCCCAAACAAATAAAATCATCGAAAAATCGGAGGCGTTACAGTTGAATAGGTGTTTGAGGCTGTCCTTGCCAGAATAGAGGGAGTGGAGTTCCTCCAACATGGCTTTGGTCGTCTCATGTTAAATGTCCTTCCGATATAGTTCATTGTCCATAAAGTTGAGGATCCATGATTGGACACGGTCGTCATCACGAAGTCATTTCTCGGTGGGTGTTGTAGGAGTTTCCTTTGTCAGATGATGAAGGAGGCCTTTGGTTTGCAGAACACGACGAACGGAGTGCACCCACTCAACAAAGTTCATCTTCCAACTAAGAGAGATAATGGTGATCCAGATCTCATCACGGATTTCAGGGAGGGGTGTAGCAGCACAAATAGGAAGGGAGGGAGCATTAGTCAAATCCATGGAGCAACAACTACGATAGGGCGAAGTTGCGGGTAGGCACAGTTGCGGGTAAGCGAAGTTATGCGTAGGCGAAGTTGCGGGCAAGAGAAGCTATGAGTAGGCGAATTGGGGCACAAGAAGACATGTACTCATGGTAGGAATAGAGGCCGTCGAATAAACTTCTGCGAAGAGAAACATCACAAATCACAGATAGAACAAGCGGTCTGGTGATCAACACCGGCGACAAGGAGAGCAAGAGAGGCATGGCGATCAGCACTTGTGGCTAAGACAAGCAACAGTGGAATCGACGAGCTGGAATACTGGCAGATTAACTCGCGATCACGGGAGGAGAATTGACAATCAAGAGATTGTGCGGTCATACGAACACTGCGTTCTTGGCGAGGACACGATCTGCAGCGGGCGGGCGGGCTGAAGAGCTGCGAGAAAGAAGTTAGCTGCAAGAATCTGCGACCAGAAACTTGCACCTTGGAGCTCGACGACCTCAGTAGGGCTTGCGAGCAGAAGTGAAGAAGCTCGGCTGGAGACTGAGGAGTCGCGCGAGAACTGTGAGCATGCACAACGAGAAGGAGAGACCGCAGAGGTCCAGACAGGCGGGCCCAGGGTCAGAGGAAAAAAACTATAAAAGCAGAGTGGGGCGGGGGGCGGGGGGGGGGGGGGTGGAGAAAAACAGGGAAGCAGTAGGAGGAGAAGCTGCGGTTAGAGAAATTTCTAACCGCGGAGTGGGGGGAAGAAATACAGGAAGAGCAGCAGAGGATAAGCTGCAGTTAGAGAAATATCTAGCTGCCAGACAAGTTGCCTGTGCGAGCGAGAGTACAAAAAAAATAATTTTAGAACTTGGCTCTGATAGCATGTAAAAGTGCATATAATAAAATATTTTTTTAATTTCTCAATTTCTTGGTGTATACAAGCATGTATTTGTACACTTATATAAGAAGAGAGGAGGGGGAATTCTCATCCTAAGATATGAGACTAAACTACAAGAACAAGATGAGCCTTATTTTGAGCATTTACATATTTCCTTCAACAACGATAATAGAATTATCTTGCATTTCACTATTCACGTTAAAAGGTTGAATATTCTATTTTTATGTATTTTGTATATTCTACCATGTTTATTGATATATATATATTTCGAGCACGGGCGTAACAAAATCAAACAACAACCATAGGGCTCTGGGGGGCCGCGAGTGGCGGGTGCGGCGCCGAGCTGGTGGATTGCATGAAATCTGGAAAAGTCCACTTCTATGCGGTCGAAGGCCGCTCGGAGCATCACACACGTGCGAAGCCTATGTGGAGGCGGCCGAAGCCCGCCTGGAGGCGGTCAAAGGCCGCCCGAGAACATCGAGCACGAACGTAGTAAAATCAAACAATAACCAAAGTTCTCCTGGGGGCCGGAAGTAGCGAGTGCGGTGCCGAGCTGGTGGATTGCGTGGAAGTGGGTGAAACCCGCTTCTCTGCGACCGAAGGCCGCCCAGAGCATCAAGCACGTGCGAAGCCCGTGCAGAGGTGGGAGAAACTTGCCTTGATGCGACTGAAGGCTGCCCAAGAGCATCTCGCACCGGCATGGCCCGTGTGGTGATACTCGTGTGTGTGTGTGTATTAGAAGAGAAGAAGTTTTGTGGACTTTAATACAAATATCCAATCACCGGAAAAATATTTTAAAATAATAAATAGTATTTTGATTTACGGTTTAGGGTTCTGAGTGTTGGGCAGTGAATTGTGTACATGAGCAAAAAATAGGAGTTGAGATGAGAATGCTTAGATGGATGTGTGGACACATGAGATTGGATAAAATTAGGAATGAAAATATCAGGGATAAGACAAGAGTAGCACCAATTTCGGAGAAGATGCGAGAAGCTCGTCTAAGATGGTTTGGACATGTACAAAGGAGATCATTAGAGACACTTGTTAGACGTTGTGAGAGTCTAGTCACTAGGCATGTTAGATGAGGGAGGGGTAGACCAATAAAGACTTGGAATGAAACTATAAAGAAAGACATGATGTACTTTGGCATTAGTGAGATTATGACAAAATATAGGGCACAATGGCGACAAAGGATCCATATAGCCGACCCCACTATAGTGGGATAAAGTCTTGAGTGTTGTAATAAATAATATTTTGATTCCCATTCCATCATGAATTCATATTCTACTCTCAATTATTTATATCGAGCATTGGACAAAGAATTTGATTTAATAATAATAATATTAATAATGATAATAATGAATTTTGATCGTCGGAACAAATATTTTGATTTACGAGAGGAGCGGAGGGGGGGGGGACAAGAGGACTTCTCCAATGCGTTCATGGGCGGAAGAGGGCGGCTCCCAACGACGCATGTTGTGCAGATTTTGGTGATAGTGGAGTGGGTGAGCGCGACGATGGCGCCACTCTTCTATGGGATCCATAAGTTAGGGCTGCTCTGGATTACAGTGGAGGATGAGATGGCCGACCTTAATTTCACCAGCACGGCGGCTCCGCCTACAGCTATTATCAGGAGTTGGCCGGCTTTGGTGGCAGAGGGTTTTTATTTTTGTTAGAAAATCACAGGCGGTCACACGGAGGGACACCGTCGACGATGGCCTTGCCGGACCGCCTCCGGCCTAACGCCGCCAGGGTCGCCGGTGTTCGGCGACCACATCGGTGTCCGGCGACCCGTCGGTGGGATTAGCTCAGGACGCCGCCAGCTCCTTTGGTGGCTATGGCCAGTCTCAAATGATTTTAGCCCCTGCTCCGGCAGCCAGAGCCCTGTCGTCGCTCAAATTTTTTTTAAATGCCATCACGCTGCGGCAGACAATGAGCATTGAGGTGGTCACGATTAGGGCCACCGCCGGCGGTGGCCATGCCGGACCGCCTCCGGCCTACCCCCGTCGGGGTCGCCGGCGTTTGAAGACCCCGGTGGTGGGCGCAATTTTATTTTGTTTTTTTAAGTCAAAGCCAAACAGGAGGTCACGGTCAGGGCCACCGCCGGCGGTGGCCCTGCCAGACCGCCTCCGGCTTACCCCCGTTGGGGTCGCCGTAGCCCCATGACCCCGTTGGTGGGGTTCGCTCAGGCCGCCGCCGACTCTGCCGACGACAATGGCTGAAATAAATTTTTTTTAATAAAGAATGGCGGACAAACGCCGGGGGCAAAACCAGAAGAGCAAATGTAACAGCATATCAGCACTGTAGCAATGCAACATTTTCTTTTATATAAGATATATATATATATATATATATATATATATATATATATATATATATATATATATATATATATATATATATATATATATATAAGCAGTCATGCCCGGGATCCCCGTGCGGGGCGACGACATTCGGCGGGAAAGACGACATTGGTCGTGGGCGACGATATTGGTCGTGGGCAACAACATTCGACGGGGGAGGTGTCATTCTGCGTGGTTGCATCATTCGGCAGGGGAGGCGTCATTCGGCGAGGGAGACATCATTCGACGAGGGAGGCGTCATTCATTGGGGGAGGCATCATTCGGCGAGGGAGGTGTCATTCAGTGGGGGAGGCGTCATTCTGCAGGAGAGACGAGATTCGGCGTGGGCGGAGAGATTCGGCGGCGGCGAGATTCGGCAGGGGCGGCGAGATTTTTGGCGGGGGTGGCGACATTCGGTGGGGGCGGCGGCATTCAACGGGGGCGGCAACATTGTTCGTTGGTGGCGACATTGGTCATGGGAGGCCACGTTGGTCGTGGGCGGCCACTTTTATCGTAGTCGGCGACATTTGTCGTGGACTTCGATATTTGTCGTGGGGGGCAATATTTGTCGTGAGTGACGATATTTGGCGGGGGAGGCGACATTTGGCGGGGCTAATATTATTATCAATTCATTTCAAAATAAACTTTTACTATCACATGATAGAAAGATATAACTCATCTGAATATAACAATAGCAGTTCTTTGCAAATTAAAATTAATATTAAAATACATAGACAGTTCATTAAGAAAATGATAGTAGAGTAAGTTTCGATAACAATTAGAAAGAACTCAGACTAATGACGATAACACATGGCTACAATATAACACCACAAATCAGGCAAATTACTAAGTTTTCTTTTTAAGCAGCAATTCTTTCGCCGTGGCAATGTCGTAGTTCTATGAAACTAGGAAAGTCTTCGACCTTTTTAACTCACGAAAAACAAAACACCTTTGATCATGCTCGTGTAGATCTATTGGCACCTTTTGTATGACCTTTCAGATCCCTCTATTTTTTGATTTAGGCATTGAGTGCTATGACTTTGGTAAATTTCTGTCTGTCTCTGTAAATATCTTCAATTTTATCGGGTATGTCAACTACAAAAGACATCATTTAAAGTTCTATGGTACGTTACTGAATTCCAACCAAGAAATCTAGAAGAAAAAAGGATTAAGCTGTCTTACACATTTTTTTGAATCATGCGACATCGTTGTGGGAGTAATGCTTGGCTAAATTTGCATAATTTACATCATATATTAGATAGAATGACGCAGAAGATTTCAAGCATAGATTAGAATAATCTAAAAATGAAACCACTACTTTCATTTATAAGTAAATCCACTGCACCTTTTAAAAAATAAATAGAGAGATTGCTTTTGCCTTTTTCACGTACAAAGTGTATAAAAATGATTTAAAAAAGGAACGATAAACTAATATGCACAACTCAAAAGTTGCAGTGATGTTCATGAAAGTGCATCCATTACAGAAAACATAAGAAATAATACAATCCCTGAATATTAAACATTTTACATTTTGCTCAAACATTCATTAAGGGGACTTTCTTGCAATCTATATATTTTGGTTTGATGCATGCAATCTTGTAAATATTTCCTTGAACACAACATTCCTAGTGTATACTCCTTGCTCCTCCAATGTATTATTTTTAACCATCACTTTGGTGCTCTTTGCCCAAACTCCTATTGATAATGCCACATATAGTTGAATATGGCTAAAAACTTCATTCGACAAATAAACTCCAACATTTGAAATTGTTTGGCTCTGTGATTTGTTGATGGTTAGAGCATAGCTCAAACATATTTGGAATTGTTTTCGGGTGAGCTCGAAGAGCATTTTAACATCTTCTGCACTTTTCAAGGGAATTCGTGGTAGGAATACTCAGTGCCCTTTAAATTCTCCGCTCAATGTTTCAGCTTCGATAACATTTCTTGATAAAGTTTGACGTGTAAGTCTTGTTCCGTTGTATAACCCAATTTTTGAATCAATGTTTCTAAGAAACATTATCAGTGAATCTTTCTTTAGATTGAGCTAGGTGGAAGATCCTTGGATTTATTGAATTTAATAATTCCGGTAAATATAAATTATGTGTGTAATCCACAATGGAGTCAAAATAGTCGTAAGTTGTGCATTCCCCCAAAAATATTTTAAGACATTTTTCATTTATTTTATCGACATCCTCATTCAAAGGCATTATTAATTCTATGCTTTTCATGTATCTAACATCAGTTGGCAAACCTAGATTAGGAAATATCGCATTGATCAATATTTCTACAAAGCATTCACCTTCCCAAGATATGACCATGGAGTTTGGAATTTGAATCGTATCATTTAGCATAGTTCATCATCATTACCAACGCGCAATAAGAAGTTCGAGAATTGTGGATTGTCATGAGCTCGCATGTTCACAGTTAAGCTAAGAATGTGAACGTTCATCCATAAATATGATTCAACGATGCTTGCACCAATAATTTGAGATTTTGTTCTATTTATAACAACGAGTGTTAGTTGACAGAAATCACCACCAAAGATCATAACCTTGTCATCAAAGGGCTGATTCACATCGTGCACATCCTTGAAAAATTGATCTACAGCTTTGAATGCTTTCTTATGAAACATTGGAGCCTCATCCCAAATTATTTCTCTTGTTTGTTGTTTTAAATCACGCAAAGCCGCCTGCTTATTAAATTTGCATGTTAACATTATTTTAAATTTAATTAGTATTTTGAACTTTGATTGTGCAATACTCTCACATAAGAGCAAGTTTGCTGCAATACCCGATGAAGGTGTTGCTAATATAATGAAGCTTTCCTTTCTGAAAGTGGCTAGTAATGCTTTCTGTGCCGCCTAGACCATCTAAGAAGAACATTACATTTTGTCTTTCTCGTATAGTTGTACCAATGATGTTGAATGTTGCCAATTGATCTGAAATAAATGAGTTGATCTGAAATAAATGAGTGAACTAAATTTATGTCATCATCAAATATTGAAAAAGAATGTTTATGTTCTGTTAGGCTGAAGAAGTTGTGCAAACCCTCAAAACCTTCACTTATGTTCGGCAAACCAAAATCTGTTACTATTTTCTTTTGTTGTAGTAGATTGTCGTCCAAATCATGAAGTAACTTATCTTTTATATAAGTACTATTTAAAATATTTGTTGATATGTAATCTTCAGTTATACCGTTGAAGTTTTCAAGCTCGGTTCACAGTATAACAAAATCGTTGCAAATTGTCTTCTCAATGAAATTGGCATTTTAAAAGATCTTGCTTCAGCCAGACAATCTCAAATCCTATTGTCCTCTTCGAGAAGTCTGCATCACTCTGCAACCTGTTTACAGGTTGTACAATGAACACATACAATATACTTTAGATCCTCAAATGATTTTGAACCCTTAATATGGTTGAGTAGTAGTCGCAAGTAAAATCTTTCGCCTTCCGTCGGGGAGACTGCATATATCCTACCAATAACCTTTTAGTTTGATACTCTCAGTATCCACTTACGCTCGGTAGTTAGATATTCGTAGTATTTTGGAAAATCTTATTTAAGTACTTTAAATCTTGGTCATTGTTGTACTTACAAAAATATTCAATCAACATTGATGTAGAGTTCTTATCATTTGCCAAGACACTTGAAATTGTTTGGTCGCTGTCGAAGTGGACCTGATGTTGATTTGGTAAATGAATTTGCAGTCTTGAAAAAGAAGAATACATCCTCGTCATCTCAAACTTGAATATTTTCTACAGTGCCTCTGGTGCACAAACTCAATGACTGTCAACGTATTTCTTAACTTCATCATAATTAAGGGTAGGGCAAACTTCAAACGATACGTAGTCATGTCCCTTGTAGACATACTTATACAAATAATTGATACTCTTAATACTACTACATATTGATAAGATAAAATCGTCGGTTTATTGTGTTGTTTTTATGAAAGATAAGAAGATGATGATGCAGATAATGTTATCCGATTCTATATTCGATAAATACAAGTGTACCTTATCGATTATAGTATAAGATATAAAATATCAAGATCGTATTAGAATCAATGCGCGTCAATTACTTTTACATTAAGGAAATTGTTATTATCCTATCGAATAGATTTTTTTAGTTGGTTTGCAAATAAAAGAAAGGCTACGATTAAAAAATCGTGGTTTGGATTATATTTAAAAGGTTAGTACTTGATCTCGAGTCACCTCAGAATGAAAATGTTCAAAATAGATAAAGCTCTAATTCTCTTTAACGAAATTGCTTGGACAGTAGAGATTCCCAAAATATGAACACACCTCTTTCAAGTCTTCGCCCAACTGAGTTTAGGTTGATCGATCGAACTTTCGTTCTATAATCGAAACCTCTAAAACTCACTTTATGTGGTGAACCCCTCTATTGGATTTGACTCCAATCTGGAAAATTTACGTCGTACTCTTTTAAGGATTGCATTTAACTTCCTTTACCCGTGAGTGATCGATCCGTACGCACGATCCTTTCGCCTACTAAAGTACGGAAACAAAAGCAAAAATCATATATCGATAATTTGACCCCACTAAACTATTCATCAAGGGTAAATCCTAAATATGAAAATAAAGATTAAGAAAAGGAGATCATTTCATTCATCAGATCATCTTGATTGAGCACTAAACAAAGTTTAGTTTCTCATAACAATGGAGGAAATGAAAATCATATTAAGAGATTGCATGATTAAGCGCAAGAGATTAAAGGAAAGAGAAATGATTATTATTACTATTCAAAGCACGAGTTACACGGAAGAAAAATGTTAAAAGAAATTACAAGCATACTTAGAAAGGAAATTGCAAATAATCTTGAAAAGAAATTACAAGTAGAAGTGCAAGAAATTAGAGAGAGAAATGCAAGAACATTAAAACATAAAAGCTAAACACTCTAAAAACTCCCAAACAGAACCCTCTTTTACAAGATTTGGACTGAGGTGTGTGGTCTCAATCAACTGGAATCGGCCTCTATTTATAAGCTCAAAATTGGGATTACATGTCTGTTATGACCCTTCCCCTTGGACCGAGTAGTTGGTGGTGGAGGAGCAATCGCGTCGATCGGCTTCGTTCCGTTCGGGAGGCGGCTAGGGCAAGCACGGTTTTCTGTCCGTGGGTTAGAGAGAGAGAGAGAGGAGAGGAATAAGAGAAAGAAAGGAAATTGCTTCTATTTTTCTTTTCATGCCTTAAAATGTTCACAACCACACATATATAGGTTCCACAAAAGTGCCCCCCATTTAGGCTTATAACAATGGGTCAAATACGCTAAATAAAAATACGCAGAAATAAAGATAACGGCACGAAACGCGCCACATAACACCACCGCCGTCGTTCGAAGAGAGCTTGTCCTCAAGCTGGATCGAAAGGGATTGTGGCATCGGTTCCACCTGTCGTGTCATCCAGGGGTGGGTCATCGACTTCCAGCCAAAATAGGAGTTTGCATCTGTGTCCCGGCGTATAAAGATCATCACAATTGTAGCATAGGCCCTTCTCGCGATGTTCGGCCATCTCGTGGCGGGACAAACGGCGGCGAACAGTAGACCGCGGTGGCGCATCCTGGAACGGAGTCGTGGCACGCAAGCTGGCAAGAGGGTAAGCTCCCGGAGAGTCCCGACGTCCCAAAGGCGGACGGTCTAAAAGCAGGCGTTGTTCACAAGCCCTGGCGAGGCTCATCGCCGTGTTGAGGTCGGGTGGCAGGAGGAACTCCACATCCCAACGCAAACGCTCGTGAAGGCCCGCGGTGAAAAGAGGAACTTGCTGCTCTGGTAAGACGGACGACGTGCGCGACAGAAGAATCTGGAAGTTCTCCAGATAGGCGTCAATGGGCCCGTCCTGTTTGAGGTTCGCCAGATCACCGAGTGGGTTCCCCTGGAGAGCCGGACCAAACCTCAGGGTGCAAGCCTTGGAGAATTCGGCCCACGAAATGCTTGGGTGTTCCCGCAGGAGTTGGGTGAACCACAGTTGTGCGGGGCCAAGAAGGTGGAAGGAGGTGACGCCGACACGTTCTTCATCCGGCGTGCGTTGGTTGGCGAAGAAAATATCGGAACGGGTGAGCCACGAAAGGGGGTCCTCGCGGCCCTCGTAGATTGGAAAGTCCATGCGGATAGTGCGGCCGTAGGCGGAGTAGTCAGTGGCGAGAGGAATGGCGGAGTCCACACGACTTGCTGACAGAAGAGCGGCCGTGTGCAATGGCGGAGGGGAAGGCATGACCTGTAAGCCGTCCAAACGTGCGTTGAGGGCATCCATTTTGGCAGTTTGAGTAGCAAACATAGTTTGGAAGAGTGACAAAAGGTCGGCGAGAGAGGGGGGAGCGTCCGCCATCGTGAATAGGGCTGGACGGATTGCTGGAGGCGTTGGGAAGAGGCCGGTTGAAGGAAAAGAAGTCGGAGCTGGACGATGAAGTCGGGCGACGGAGCTGGACGACGCCAAAGTGGCCGGAGCGAGGTCGCCGGAGCCGGACGACGGGCCGACAAGCAGGGTAGGCTGGCCGTGGAGGATCGGCGGAAACGGCGGACTGGAGGGGTGTTCCTGTGCGCAGGAGGGAGGATCGGCGGAAACGGCGGACTGTGCGACAGATTCACGGGAGAGCGGGTGCGGCCAAGCGGAGGAGAGTGGCTCTGATACCAAGTTGTTATGACCCTTTCCCTTGGACCAAGTAGTTGGCGGTGGAGGAGCAATCGCGTCGATCGGCTTCGTTCCGTGCGGGAGGCGGCTAGGGCAAGCACGGTTTTCTGTCTGTGGGTTAGAGAGAGAGGAGAGGAGAGGAATAAGGGAGAGAAAGGAAATTGCTTCTATTTTTCTTTTCATGCCTTAAAATGTTCACAACCACACACATATAGGTTCCACAAAAGTGCCCCCCATTTAGGCTTATAACAATGGGTCAAATACGCTAAATAAAAATACGCAGAAATAAAGATAACGGCACGAAACGCACCACATAACAATGCCCTAGGTCACGTGAGTGATGTGAGGCGTGTAATGTGTGAATCGTTGAATTCTTTGGCAACGAGCTTGAGGCGTGGACTGATTTCAACGCACATTGAAATTTGGAGGTACACGCCGTGACCTGGGGCGTGGACCAGGTCGACAGCGGTGTCTTTGACTTTGGCGGTGACGACATGAGTCGTGGACTGATTTCGGCGCACATGGAAATTTGGAGGTACATGCCCTTGATCACGCGCTTGACCTGGGGGTGTACCAGGTCGGCGGCGGCGACTTTGACTTTGGCGGTAGCAGCATGCCGACAGGTGTGGACCGAGCTATGAACACGGGCGTGCCACATATGACACGAGCATTACATGGTCTGCGGTCAATATTTCGGCGGATGAACTCTAACTTTGACTTTGGTTGAATGTCACGGGCGTGACCCGGGAAAGTCACAGGTGTGACATGAGGAACATGGGTGTGATATACGCGGAATCGGCTGGATGAACTCGCCATCAGCGGGATTGGCTGGATGGAAGAACACGAGCGTGACCAAGGAAAGTCACGGGCGTGACTTGAGGAACACGAGCATGTACTTCATGAAATTGTCCCAGCAACACGACAACACGCCTCGGCAAGATATTATGATGACACGCCCTTGGTGACGGGAGTGACCTAGGGCGTATACTTTGAATTTTTTAACAAAACGTCCAAATTCTGTAAAACAACAAAACAAACATTATAAAAACAGAGTAAAAAAAAACTATTTAAAGAACAAAATTAACAATTTATATATTTTTATATATGAAATTCAATATTTTTGCATTAATAAATTAAGCTAAATTATGCATTATCAAATTCCTCCAGACTTATTATTTTGCTTGTCTTCAAACAAAAACACAATCTAAGAAAAATAAAAAGGACTAACCAAACAAATACGCTATGCCAAATATGAGTACGATGCAAAATTAAAGGTAGGGAAATTATGAAAAGAAAACTGAACATTCCTACTTCGTATTAACAAATAATTTTATAAATTTCACTATTATAAAAGTAAATCATCTCTTGTTTTAAGTAAAATTAAAATTTGAGTAATGTGGTGCATGAAAAGGGTATTGAGTTGCTACTAAAATATAAGAGATATTTTATAATCATATCAATATAAATCAAAAATCAATACTCCTAGCTACAAACTTAATTAAATTTCTCGCTATCATATTAAAAATAAATCTGGGAAGCATGAATCAAAAAACTTTTATTAGGCGTAACGTTTTAGCTTGGGTTTTAGGGTGTGGAAATCAAAAAATAAACATAAAGGGCTTTAGCACACTTACGGTTTGTTTGGTTTGTTTGGAGTTGCCAACGGGGGGAGAAGGGCTGTTATTCGAAATCGAAGAGGGGAGGTCGCGGTTCGAATGACCGTTTTCCTCGGTTTCCTACGACGCTGCGAGCCCAAACGCGGCAAATGCCTCCAGAGGGCGTTTGTTTACCCGCCGTCCGACGGTGTTTGCCCCAAACGGTTGGCGAAAACGCCGCGCCAAACGAACCCTTAAACAAAAAGGTGAGCTTTGCAAAAATTTGTTGTTGAAAAATAAATTTTTGACACCCCCAAATAATTATGTAATATAAAGTTGGGGTCAAAATAACATTTTTCATGATTTTTTCTTTAATATAAATCTCCATCATCTCTTAGTTATTAAAGGCGCAAGGCGCAGCAAAGTGCAAAGGGGACTTGGAGCTTAGGCACAAGCGCGTGCCTGACGCATTTTTTGCGCCTTGATTGTAATGAACTGACTACATCAGTTCATCTTCTTGATCAGATTTTTTATCCATTCTACTCATTAATCATTCATTACTATCATTTTTATCTCTTAAAATAAAATTAATGCGGTCACTTGCATCATATTTAAGTCTTTACACTCGATTATGTTTCACAAATACTAAATCATGCAAAAACTATTGAGTTCTCACATTATTTCTTTTATTCATTTTGAAAAAAAAGGTTTGCACAGAAATCACACCTATACGCGTCTTTTATGTTTCAAAGGCGCAAAAAAAACGCACGAAGGCGCAGAAAAGACGCACGAAGGCGCAAGCCTCTGAGTCTAGAGCCTTAGGCGCGCCTTTAACAACATAGCATCATCTTTACGAAATATAATACACACAAGCGACATATAAAGCTAAAAAAATTAGGCGTTCAACATGGGTAGGCTATATTTTTTTGTTGAAACACAAGTGGGACTACAAATAGAACGTGAAAAGACAATGCGGCTATCAACTATTAAAATTTGTAGGCACGAAATACAAGGGTTCAAACTAATCAAAAGGATGCCTATATCATATTCATACTTGTAAGTTTATTTAAAACAAAGTATTTTAAAATTCAAGATACGCAAATTCTAGATAGTAAATAAAGATAATTGACTTTTCATGAAAATGAAAATAACATGCGTTTAGATCTGTTCGCATCTATTACACTCAATACTAGTCAGCATTACAAAGTTTTTAAAATAAGAAAACAAAGAATGATAGATTTTATAAAAGTGAAAAGCATAAAACGAAATGGCTATAAAAAGCGCAAATATTCAAGAATATTTCTTCAAAAATAACATGCTATCTTAATTAGAATACTACAAGTGTCAACATATCACTCGCGAAACATAGACAAAATAAAATTATTATAATTTATGTTAGAAAAGCCCATTTAAGGGCCCATGTTGTTCCTTATTTTTTCTCTCTCTTGTATTAGTCCCACATCATGTATTAGGATTTTTCCTTCCTTCTTCTCCTATATAAGGGTATGTATACTTGTAACTATTACCAAGTGAACATATATACAAGGTTGGCTTTCTCCATTTCTACATGGTATCAGAGCCAGGTTGCTGACTCCTGCGGACTCCCCTTTCTGTCCGCCCTGCGGCCTGCGACCTCCTGCGGCCTCCCTTTTCCTGCGACCTCCTGCGGCCTCCCTTTTCCTGTCCGCTGCCTCTCCCTCCGTGGAACCACCTCTCCTCTGCGGCCTGCGAAAGTGTGTCCGCATCTTCTAGCCGCTTCAGTCCTGCAGCCTCCCTTGTCCAGTCCGCAGCATCTCCTCCCGTGGAACCACCTCTCCTCCCGCCTTCTCCTTCCTCCTCTGGCCCCCTATTTATAGCCAACCTGTGGGGTCCACTGCTTCCCCTTTTCGCTGCGACCTCCTCTTGTCCGGCGCGACCTCGGCGACCTCAACCTCTTGGTTTCCTTCCTGTCCGCTGACCGCTCTCTTGTGTCCGCTCGAGTCTCTTTGCTCGCGGACTGCTCCACTCTAGCTCACTCTGCTTCTGTCCGCTCGAGCCTCTTTGCTCGCGGACTCCCTATCCGCAATCTCTTGCGGACTGCTCCTGTCCGCTGCGGACTCTCCTCTTGTCCGTTGCGCGCTCCCTCGCGGACTCCCTCAACCGACTCCGCAATCTCTTGCGGATTGCTCCTGTCCGCTGCGGACCCTCTTCTTGTCCGTTGTGCGCTCTTCTCTCTTGCTGCGGACGCTCTCTTTTATAACCTTTTCTCTCTCCGTGGGACCACCTTCTTACCCGTCCGCTGCGGCCTCTCTCCTAGTCGCGGCCTCTCGTCAGCCCGCTCCTGCGCTCTTTGCTTGATCACAGCCTGTCTTGCCTGCGGCCTCTTTTCTGTCCGCCGCGGCCTCCCTACTCGTCGCGGCCTCCTTCTTTGTCCGCTGCGGCCTGTCTCTGTCCGCGCGGCCTCTCTCTACCCGCTGCGGTCTGCCCTACTCGTCTCAACCGCCTCCAGTCCACCGCGGACTGTTCCTGCTCGCTGCCGGCCTCCCTTCTGCTAGTCGCCCGGCCTTGTCTCTGTCACCGCATGACGCCTGCTGCTTCAGCTGTCACCTCTGTTGTGTCCTTCTCTACGGAGGGTATCACCTGCCTCTCTCATCATCCTTGTTGGATCGTTGATTCTGGCGCTACTCACCATATCTCCTCTCAGAAGCCCCCAGTATATCTCCAAATGCCTCATCCTGCTCGCATCACTGTGGCCAACGGTGACACCCTCCCTGTCTTTGGCTCCGCTGATCTTCAGCTTACGCCAACCCTTTCTCTTTCCTCGGTTCTTCACGTTCCGGGTTCTCCCTTCAATTTATTATCAGTTAGTCGTCTCACACACGACCTTGACTGTTGTATTACATTTTCACCCTCTTCTTTTCTTATGCAGGATCGCCGCACCCGGAGTACCATTGGTCAGGGGCAGCTGGTGAATGGGTTGTACATCTTGGATATCCCACCAACTCTTCTCTCCACCATCTCTACTGTTGATTGGCATTGCCGCCTTGGACATGCTCCCCTTTCGATTCTCAAGCGGGCTCTTCCTGATATCTATTTACAAGAGTTCTCCTGTGAATCTTGTGTCTACGGCAAACAACACCGTTCCTCTTTCCCCCCTGCCTGTACCAGGAGTACTACTCCCTTGTCGTTAGTTCATTCTGATATTTGGGGTCCTTATCGGCTCCCTAGTATTTTTGGCTTTCGGTATTTTGTCACGTTCATTGACGATTACTCCCGTACCACGTGTCTCTATTTCCTACATGATCGCATTGAACTTCCCTCTGTCTTTCGTGCCTTTTTACTTGAGATGCGTACGCAGTTCGCCACTCCTCTCAAAGTCATTCGCACTGATAATGCTCGGGAGTATACGGGTCGTACCTTCTCCGATCTCTGCACAGACTTTGATGTCATCCATCAAACTTCCTGTGCGTATACCCCTCAGCAAAACGGGGTGGCCGAACGAAAAAATCGTCATCTTCTCGATGTTGCCCGCTCTCTTATGTTCCAAATGCATGTTCCTACCAAATATTGGAACTTTGCTGTTTCCACCGCCTGTCATCTCATCAACCGCCTTCCCTCCTCTGTCCTTAAATTTGCCTCGCCTATCCAACTCCTCTATCCCTCCATCCCCCTCACCTCTCTCACACCACGGATCTTCGGGTGTGTTTGTTATGTCCACCTTCTTGGCCCTCCTTCCGACAAACTTGCTCCTCGGGCCGCCAAGTATATGTTTGTTGGCTACTCCCGCACTCAAAAGGGGTACGTCTGCTACTCTCCTACTACCGGCAAAATGGTCGTTTCTGCCGATGTCACCTTCTGCGAAGACCAGCCCTTCCACTTACCCGGCACCACCTCGTCTTCTGCTCCCTCGTCTTCTGCTCCCTCTCTTCCCCGGCCCGTTGTCCCGGTCACGCCATCTGTGCCGTCTTCTTCCTCCTCTCCCCCCGTTCCTCCTCGGGTTCCTCCACCGCTAATCCGTGTCTACTCTCGTCGCCCATCCATGGATGCTCCCGTGACCCAGCTCCCTGCTGCCAGCGATAGCTCGGCTGCGGTCGATCACGCTCCCGTCTCTACAGCCCATCCCTTGACCAACTACGTCTCTCTACATCGGCTCACACCGCCTCTCTATGCTTTTGCCACCTCCCTTTCCTCTATTTCTCTTCCTAACAATGTGCAGGAGGCGCTTCACCACCCAGGATGGCGGGCTGCTATGCACGATGAAATGCAGGCTCTCTGGGCTAAACAGACCTGAGATCTGGTTCCTCTTCCTACTGGTCACACCCCTGTTAGCTGCAAATGGGTCTTTGTCATTAAACATGCAGCGGATGACACTATCGACCGTCTGAAGGCACGTCTTGTGGCACGGGGGTTTACTCAGCAACATGGCCTTGATTACGAGGAAACCTTCTCTCCCGTGGCCAAATTGAACACGGTCCGCGTTTTTCTCTCCTTGGCTGTTCATCGTCACTGGCCACTTTATCAGTTGGATATCAAGAATGCCTTCCTCAACGGCGATCTCCAGGAGACAGTTTATATGCAGCAGCCTCCCGGGTTTGAGACCACGGGGGAGTCTTTGGTATGCCACCTTCGGAAATCCATTTATGGTCTCAAACAGTCCCCGCGTGCATGGTTTGAAAAGTTCAGTAAGGTGGTCTGTGCTAGTGGCTTCACTCGGAGCTCGGCTGATTTTTCTCTCTTCACCCGACATCGGTCAACCGGGACTGTGATTCTTCTGGTCTATGTTGATGATATCCTGATTACTGGCGACGACACGACAGGAATACAACAGATCAAGGCACAGTTAAACTCTGCCTTTCAAACCAAAGACCTGGGCAACCTTCGGTACTTTCTTGGGCTCGAGGTCGCCCGACGCCCTGATGGTCTTGTGTTATCTCAAAGGAAGTACTGTATAGACCTCCTTCGTGATGCAGGTTATTCTGGGTGCAAACCTGCAGAGACTCCTATGGACGCAAATCACAAGCTCTCGGCCCATAGCTCTGACTCTGACAAGCTACTTACAAATCCGGAATATTACAGACGCTTGGTTGGGAAGCTGATCTACCTTACGGTGACTCGACCAGACATCTCATTTGCTGTGGGAGTTGTGAGCCGTTTCATGCACGCTCCTCGGACATCTCATCTTCAAGCTGTCAAGCGCATCCTTCGATATCTCAAGATCGCCCCCGGACAAGGACTCGTGTACAAGCCATCCACATCTCTATCTCTTGTCGCGTATTCTGACGCTGACTACGCAGGATCTATTGATGATAGGCGCTCCACAACTGAATTCTGTACTTACTTTGGTGGACACCTTATAACTTGGCGTAGCAAGAAACAGAATGTGGTTGCGCGTTCCTCTGCCGAAGCCGAGTACCGGGCTATGGCTGCTGTCGTTTCTGAGCTAACCTGGCTTGAAGGCCTTCTGAGAGACGTATGTGTTCGTCTCTCATCTCCGGCAACCTTATTTTGCGACAGTCAGGCAGCAATTCATATTGCCAAGAATCCGGTTTTTCACGAACGAACAAAGCATATCGAAGTTGACTGTCACTTTATCCGGGAAAAGGTACAGTCAAAGAAGATAGATTTGGCGCATGTTCCTGCTACCGACCAAGTTGCGGACATCCTGACGAAAGCTCTCTGCAGGCCGCTATACTATCAGTTCTTATCCAAGCTTGGCGCCTACGACTTGTACGCTCCAGCTTGCGGGGGAGTGTTAGAAAAGCCCATTTAAGGGCCCATGTTGTTCCTTATTTTTTCTCTCTCTTGTATTAGTCCCACATCATGTATTAGGATTTTTCCTTCCTTCTTCTCCTATATAAGGGTATGTATACTTGTAACTATTACCAAGTGAACATATATACAAGGTTGGCTTTCTCCATTTCTACAATTTATTATAGCTATACAAGTAGATTAATGATTAAAAACAAGAAAATGTAAATTCATAGGGTACTTAAAATGAAGCGAAAATTAACTCAGATTATTAAAGGCCTTTCTTTGTTCTTTAAATTATTAAAAGAAATGAAAATTATTAAAGAAAGACATAAGAAAAATATTTTTGTTGTTTTGGAATTCTATAATTTTTTTTTTGAAATTTTCTATTTTTTAAAATTTTCTATTTTTTATGTTTTTTGGATTTTTTCTAAACTTAAGGAACTACACCCCGATAATTAAAGTTAAACAGTATCTCTAATGTTTAAAACTAAGTATGAAAAACACATGAAAATACAGTGCAAGCTAAAAATATAAAGTAATGTAAAAGAAAAGTAAAAGATGGGGGAAGAGGGCGCCCCTGATTGGAGTTTGGGGAGGCCGGAAAGAAACCTGCAAAAAATGTTAAAACAAAAAAACAAAGGAAAAATTAAATAGAAATTAGATAAAATGGGTTGCCTCCCATAAGAGTTTTGTTTACCGTCGCATAGCTTGACTAATTGACGTGTAAAATTATTGGGGTTGAAGATTAAAGGTTTCAACGGCAGTGTTTGAAATGTCGTTAGAAAAATAGAATTTTATACGGTGATCGTTAACTTTATAGGTGCCGAGTTTTGGGTGGGAAATAAGCATGGTCCCATATGACCGAACCTCTTTGACAACAAAGCGGCCGGACCATCAAGACTTTAATTTATCCGGAAAAGGCGTAAACGTGATGCATAAAGAAGGACGAGATTGCCCAGCGAAAAAGATTTTGGAAATTTTATATTTTTATCGTGATAATACTTTGAGCGCTTCTTATAAAATTTATTATTTTCATAGGCGTTTGCACATCATTCATCGAGTTCGTTTGATTGGAATTTTCTATGCTCGGTGGCCAAAGTAGAATCAAGACTAAGAAATTTTAATGCCCAATGGACACGATGTTCTAGTTCTACCGGAAGGTGTCACACTTTTCCATAAACTAACCGGTACGGTGTACAATCAATGATGGTCTTGTACGCCATCCGATAAGCTCATAAATCGTCATCAAGTTTCGGTGACCAATCCTTCCCATTAATAGAGACCATTTTTTTCTGAAATCCACTTCAGCTCGCGGTTCACTACCTCCACTTGGCCACTAGTTTGTGGGTGATATGTGGTAGAGAGTTTGTGTGTAATGTCATATTTTGCTAAAATTTTAGCAAATTGACTGTTACAGAAGTGAGTGCCCATATCACTAACAATCGCATGTGGTGTGCCAAAACTAGAAACTATTTTCTTTAAAAATTTGACTACTCTTGCGTCGTTGGTGGGAAGAGCTTGGGCTTCCACCTAACTCGACACGTAATTGACCGCAATGAGAATATATTTATTATTAAAAGAGAGAGGGAGAGGTCCGACGAAATGATACCTCACAAATCAAAAATCTCACATTCTAAAAAAAATTTGGTTATCGCATACACTCACAAAAGTGTGAGCATCCTTGAAGATTGTGGGCCAATAGAAGCCTACCTCCTGCACTTTCCTTGCGGTCCGATTTGCTTGGTAATGTCCGTCGGTTGGTCCCTCGTGGCAGTGCCGCAATATCTGCTAGCATTACTCGCTTGAAACACATCTTCGCACCGCTTGATCCGCGCAGATAAAAAATAATAAGCGGTCCTCCTGAAAATAGTTCTTCAAGTTGGAAAAGAATTTCTTCATTTACTGGCTTGAAAAACCTTTTTGTAGGACCCGAGCCACTAGGTAGTTGGTCAAATCCGCGAACTAAGGGGTTGAAGAATTCGTTACCTTTTCGAGGGCGAGGATGCGCTCTTTAGGGAATTTGTCGCCAATGTCGTCCTCCACTAGTGTATCCACAACATCATTATTTAAGCGCGAGAGATGATCGACCAAGTTCTCCGCTCATTTCTTGTCCCGGATCTCCAACTAAAACTCTTGCAGCAGGAGAATCCATCTCAACAATCGGGGCTTGGCGCCTGCCTTGTTCAGTAGGTACCTGAGGGCATAATGATCAGTAAAGAAATATTTTTTGAGAGAGTGACATAAGATCTAAACTTATCAAACGCAAAGATAATAACAAAAAATTCATTTTTCGTAGTGGTGTAGTGGCTTGTGCAGATGTGAGTGTCTTGGTTGCATAATAAATTGAGTGAAAATACTTGTTCAACCGTTGGCCTAACACTGCACCTACCGCAATGTCACTCACATCGCACATAATCTCAAAAGGTAAAGACCAATCCGACGCTATTAAAATCGGTGAGTTGATAAGTTTATCTTTAATGATTTTAAACACAGATAAACATTCATTATAAAAAACAAAAGGAGATTCTTTTTTCAACAAGTGAGTTAACGACTTTATGATTTTGGAAAAAATTTGTATAAAACGCCGATAAAATCCTGCATGACCAAGGAAATTTCAAATAAATTTTACGTTCATGGGAGGGGGAAGTTTGTCAATCACTTTGATCTTGGCCTTATCAACTTCGATCTCTTTACCGGAAATTTTATGACCGAAGACCTACCCCTCTCAGACCATGAAGTGACATTTCTCTCAGTTTAAAACTCGATTCGTGTCTTCACAGCATTGAAGAACACGATCGAGATTAGCTAAGCATGATTTAAAAGGATTTTCGAAGACAGAAAAGTTGTCCATAAAGAATTTCATCACATCCTCCACCAACTCGTCAAAGATTGTCAGCATACATCTTTGGAATGTTGCTGACACGTTGCAAAGATCAAACGACATCCTTCTATAAGCGAAAGTGTCGAAGGGGCAAGTAAAGATGGTTTTCTCCTGGTCCTTGGGTGAGATGGGAATTTGGAAATATTTTGATAGACCATCAAGAAAACAATAGCAAGAGTGACCGGAAAGGTGTTCTAAAATTTGGTCAATAAACGACAACGAAAAATGGTCTTCTCGGGTGACATCGTTTAGTTTTTTGGAGTCGATGCACATTCGCCAACCCGTAACAGTACGCGTTAGAATTAATTCATTATTCTCATTAACCACTATTGTCATACCGCCTTTCTTAGGTACGACTTGTATGGGGCTAATCCACGGGCTATTCAAAATCGGGTAGATAATTCCCGCATCTAATAACTTTATTACTTCAGCTTTATTGATTTCTGTCATGTTGGGGTTAAGACGTCGCTTATGCTGGACAATGCTGTGAGAATTATCTTCTAGTAATCTTTTGTGAGTGCAGGAGGAGGGGCTAATCCCTTCGATATCGAAAATTTGTCATGTTATAGCACGACAATGTTTATTTAAAATATGAGTTAATTCGGAAATTTCCGAATCTCTTAAAGCTGAAGAAATAATAACAGGTAGTTTAGATTTTTTTTTCTAAAAACACGTATTTTATGTGTCGAGAAGTTGCTTCAGTTCGAGAGTAGGTGGTTCTTCATAAGATATCGTAATTTTAATATTCTCTAAGCTAATTGGCTCAGGGGGCAGAGAACGATGGAGTTCTTTGAAGCAATATAATTCGACAAGATCCGAATCATCAACAGATGGGGAAATCAAATCAGGAAGCGAAGAAAACTCTTTTGCAAACCATTATTCTAAATCTAAACAAGAATCATCATTTTCTAATGAATTTCGCATGAAGGGGTTGATGTTGAAAGTAATTTCATCATCCCCAACCCGAAGAAAGAATTTTCCATTACTTGCATCAATTACGCGCGGGAGGTGATGAAAAAGGAGCGGCCAAGTATGAGGGGTACTTCGACATCCTCTTCGATGTCAAGGATGACAAAGTCCACCAAAAAGATGAACTTGCCCACCTTCACGAGCACGTCTTCCACTACCCTTACCGGATATTTCACTAAACGACCTGCTAATTGTATACTTATTCTTGTTGGGCTCAGATCACCAAATCCTAACTTTTTGAACAGAGAGCAAGACATTAGATTAATGCTAGCGCCCACGTCGGCGAGGGCATGTTTTACTAATAAATTTTCGAAAAGGCACGTGATGGAAAATCGTCCCGGATCGTTTAACTTTTGTGGCAATTTATTAAGTAAAACTGGCGAGCATTCTGCGTTGAGAGAGACGCGCAAAGTATCTTCAAGTTTCTTTTTATTGGAGAGCAACTCTTTGAGATATTTCACATACTTGGTCACTTGAGAGAGTCTCGCAGAAGGGAACATTTATGTGAATTTGTTTAAAAATTTCTAGAAATTTCTTATATTGTTCCTCTACTCGCTCGTTTCTAATTTTGGATGAGTAAGGGGGCACAAAATTTGAAGCATTCAGAGAAGTAGAAGCATTCAGAGATAAAGTAGAAAATAAAATTGGAGGGGGTGAAACAGAAACAATTACCTCAGGCTTGATCTTTTTTGAAAAGGTTGTCTCCTTTTCGTTGGTGAGGGTGATGGTGTTTGCATTCTCCCTTGGATTCAGCTCAGTGTTGCCTGACAGAGCTCCATGCGGGCGTTCAACGATAATTTTGGCTAGCCGGCCAATTTGATTTTCCAAGTTCTTTACCGATTCGGTGAGATTCCGGATATTGGATCATATTTAGAAAAGACCTATTCAAGTGAAGAGGGCTTCAGTGGTAGTGGAGGAAAACCAGGTGGATTCATATTTGGAGAACGTTGGACATTGCTTTGGTTGCTCCATGAGAAATTCGGGTGGTTCATATAACCCAGATTGTATGCATTATTGTTCGGGTTAAAGGAAGGCCGAGGAGGATTTCCCATGTAGTCAACCTGTTCTTCGATAAAATTATTATTATTTGCCTATGAAGCACCGGTACTGGTACCGGGTACGATACGTACCCGGTACGACGGTGCAGAAAAATTTAAAATATAAGGATACGGGTACGACATGATATGTTATAACAAATATTATATATATACACACATATATATATATATATCTTTATCATATAAAACAATATGCATATCTCAAAGCACACCGTGAAACTCATCTGGACCGTCCGATCTCCAGAAAATAGGTTTTGACCATTAGATCTAACAGTTGCGGCCTGCAAATATCCAAAATTCGGAATCCTGCACTGTTCACGGCCTCCAAAATCCCGATACCCAGGTCCGCATCCCGTCCTCCCCACGGCCTCAGCCCTCTGCCGGCGGCGGAGCCGCCGGCGGCCTGCCCGCCGCCCACCGGCGGGTTCGCCTCCCTCCGGCGAACCCGGCGGGGGTTGTCCGGCGGCGAGCGGGCAGGGCCACCGCCGGCGGTGGCCCTGCCCGTGAGCTCCAAAACTGGAGCTCACGGGCAGCGTTTTGGAGCTCACGGGCAGGGCCACCGCCGGCGGTGGCCCTGCCCGCTCGCCGCCGGACAACCCCCGGCGGGTTCGCCGGAGGGCGGCGAACCCGCCGGTGGGCGGCGGGCAGGCCGCCGGCGGCTCCGCCGCCGGCAGAGGGCTGAGGCCGTGGGGGGACGAGATGCGGGAGGGTTTTTTTTTTCTTTTTTTTATTAAATAATTATTTTAATATAATTATTAATTTATATATTTGGATTTGTTTTCATTTTTTATAAACAATAAAAGTTATTATATAAAAAATAAAAGTTATTATATAATAATTTATTAAATTATAATTTGATTTAAAAATAATAATTATTTATTAAATTATATAATTATTAAAAAAATTCGGAGGCGGGCAAAGCCTGCCAGAGGGGACGGGCTACGCCTGTCGGGGGGCGGGCGAAGCCCGCCGGGGGCGGGCGAAGCGCGCCGGGGGGCGGGCGAAGCCCGCCGGGGGGCGGGCGAAGCCCGCCTGGGGGTCAAGCGGGCGAAGCCCGCTTGATTGCGGGCGAAGCCCGCAGCGACGCATCGAGAACGGGCGGAGCCCGTTCGAAGATGCTAGTATATATATATATATATATATATATATATATATATATATATATATATATATATATATATATATATATATATATATATATATATATATTGTTAGAAACCACGGTGGGGCCCATTGAGGGGGCACGTGACATCCAGATCCGTGGCCGACTGCAGTCGTATGGCTAAATCATCCCCAACCAAATCTCCTGGGCGCGTGTGGGACCCTCGTCGGGTGCATGAACCCAGATCACGCGGAATAAATTCCCAGGTAGGTTGTTGGGAGCCGGGATAGAACCCGGGACCTCCCCTTTATCAGGCTACTATCTCAAGACCTGATACCCAACTGCAGTGCAGTTGGGTATCAGGTCTTGAGATAGTAGCCTGATAAAGGGGAGGTCCCGGGTTCTATCCCGGCTCCCAACAACCTACCTGGGAATTTATTCCGCGTGATCTGGGTTCATGCACCCGACGAGGGTCCCACACGCGCCCAGGAGATTTGGTTGGGGATGATTTAGCCATACGACTGCAGTCGGCCACGGATCTGGATGTCACGTGCCCCCTCAATGGGCCCTACCGTGGTTTCTAACAAAAGATGGCCAGTGCAGTTGGGTATCAGGTCTTGAGATAGTAGCCTGATAAAGGGGAGGTCCCGGGTTCGATCCCGGCTCCCAACAACCTACCTGGGAATTTATTCCGCGTGATCTGGGTTCATGTACCCGACGAGGGTCCCACACGCTCCCAGGAGATTTGGTTGGGGATGATTTAGCCATACGACTGCAGTCGGCCACAGATCTGGATGTCACGTGCCCCCTCAATGGGCCCCACCGTGGTTTCTAACAAAAGATGACCATCTTTTGTTAGAAACCACGGTGGGGCCCATTGAGGGGGCACGTGACATCCAGATCCGTGGCCGACTGCAGTCGTATGGCTAAATCATCCCCAACCAAATCTCCTGGGCGCGTGTGGGACCCTCGTCGGGTACATGAACCCAGATCACGCGGAATAAATTCCCAGGTAGGTTGTTGGGAGCCGGGATAGAACCCGGGACCTCCCCTTTATCAGGCTACTATCTCAAGGCCTGATACCCAACTGCACTGCAGTGCAGTTGGGTATCAGGCCTTGAGATAGTAGCCTGATAAAGGGGAGGTCCCGGGTTCTATCCCGGCTCCCAACAACCTACCTGGGAATTTATTCCGCGTGATCTGGGTTCATGTACCCGACGAGGGTCCCACACGCGCCCAGGAGATTTGGTTGGGGATGATTTAGCCATACGACTGCAGTCGGCCACGGATCTGGATGTCACGTGCCCCCTCAATGGGCCCCACCGTGGTTTCTAACATATATATATATATATATATATATATATATATATATATATATATATATATATATATATATATATATATATCACAAGTGCAATAAATAGTTCTCAAAATATCGAAACATCAAGCATAAATCATAACTTGCAGTACAAGTTCACAAATCAATGCAACATAACATAAAGTTTTCAAACATTAGGTATTCATAAATATTACAAAATTTAGCATCTTATATGTTTAACCAAAAGAGATGGAATTAAACTTAAGTTTATTCATCAGTCTTTTTTTCTTTTTCTTCATTGTTGGAGATCAACTTCATTGTTGGAGATCAACATTTTCAATCTCCGGTTAGTCTAGAGATAAATTTGCCGTTTTGTTAATAATGTGCATCGTATCACTATGTTCAATACACGTACTTGTAACAAAAACGTACAAGCACTAGAAACATACTTGGCATAGATACACAACTTAATTGGACGTACCAACACTTCCTAGCATAGAGTCAACTTTTGTTTACTATAGAAAAACAGACTCCCATCACAATATGCAGAATAATGTGTTGAGTCCAAGTATGTCTACATAGGTGTATCTGTCATGTATCGGGTACGTATCGGTACCAGATACGTATCTGGTACGGGTACGCTGTCTTCGGGGAAGTATTTGTGCTTCATAGTTATTTGTCGAAGGAGTGGCGGAGGAAACAGACATTTCTGCCACTTGTTTGCTTAAACGTTCAACTTGTAAGGATAAACTAACTGTATCATCGAATTTATAAAGACTTGCTGTCTTGCTGGGGCACGACCGAGGCACATTCCACTAGTGAGCGTTCATGTCCATTTCCTTGAAAAGCTCTTGAATGACCTCCAAGGTTTTATAATATAGAGTTCCCTCGGCATCTGCATTAATCATCTGGCTTGTTTGAAAATTTAAACCATTATAAAAAGTTTGCACTTGAAGCCAAGTAGGAAGTGCATGATGGGGAAGTCTACACAAAAGCTTCTTGAAGCGTTCTCATGTATCATAGAGAGTCTCCGAGTCGATTTGCATAAAAGAAGCGATATCAGTGCGCAATTTAGCGGTTTTGGCCGGAGGAAAATATTGGAAAGAAATTTCTCCGTCATTTCGTCCCACGTAGTGATGGATCTCCTCTAGGAAGAGAAGTCAGCCGTTGTTTGGCCTTTGTCTGCAATGAAAAAAGAAATAAACGCAATCGGATGACGTAATCAGTAACGTCATTGATCTTAAACATATCACAAATCTCGAGAAAACTAGAAAGATGTAGATTAAGATCTTCATCTGGCAGACCATCAAATTGTACCGATTGTTGTATCATTTGAATAATGTTGGACTTGATCTCAAAAGTTATTATTTGTCATTGCAGGGCAAAGGATTCTAGAATGTGTACCCTCCCAAGTCGGCCGCGCATAATATGACATGGTCCGTTGCTGGGCCTTATTAGGATTGGGCTCACCCATAGTTTCTATGTTAGTGTCTCTGATTGATTCTTCGAGAATTATTGGTAAATCTTGTTCACGAAATCAGAGGCGTCGTCACAAAGTGCTCTCGATTTCTGGACAAAAATGAAATTCAGGATTATTCGAAGAATTTGCTCGAGTTATGCACTAGAAGAGAAAAAGAGAGGAAAAAGAGAATAAAAAAGATAAACAAAAAAAGATGGAAGGCCAAAAATTATTAATGGGATTTTTTTGTTCCGGTTTAGGTTAGTCCTGGACTTGCCGAGGTCTACCCTTCAAGGGGTTCCCACTGGTACTAGGAGATATGTTGGGGTGACATCTCAAATCTCCATTTTCAAGAATATACTTGCACCCTTGAATATTAATTTTCTTTGGAAAGTAAAAAAAAGTTATAAAATTAATAGTTATTCCTTTTTTTTTGAAATATCGACAGTTCCCCGACAACAACGCCCAAAACATGATAAAATAAAATAGTCGGTTTGTTGTGTTGTTTTTATGAAAGATAAGATGATGATATTTTTCGATTCTATATCTGATAAAGGCAAGTGTACGGTGTATATTATTGATTATAGTATATGATATAAAATATCAAGGTCCTATTAGAACTAGGACGCGTCGATTACTTTTACTTTAAGAAAATTGCTATCATCCTATCAAATAGATTTTTGGGGTTTGTTTGCAAATAAAAGAAAGGCTACGATTATGAAAGAGTGGTTTGTGTTGAGGGAAATGAAAATAATACTTGATTGATTGCAAAGAGCACTAGTCCCCTGTATATATGGATGCAGACCAAGATAAGAAAGCGATATTACAAAAAAGCTGTAAATAAAAAACATAAATAACTAATATTGTAACACTCCCCTTCAAGTTGGATGTGAGATGTTGATCATGCCCAACTTGACGACAATTCTTCCAATGGTACTTCCACTAAGGTCTTTTGTGAGAATATCAACAAGTTGTTTATCTGAGTGAACAAAGGGAGTACAAACAAGCCCCCTTTCAATGTTCTCCTTGATGAAATGACGATCTACTTCAATATGTTTAGTACGATCATGCTAGACAGGGTTGGTGCGATGCTGACAGTAGCCTTGTTATCACAATACAAGCGAATGAGCTTATCTTCAGAGTCTCATGTCACTCAGCAAAGACCCCAACCAAAGACCTTCACAAACACTATGAGTCATAGCCCAAAACTATGCTTCAGAGCTAGATCTTGTCACGACATGTTTTTTACTCCTCAAGTAACAAGATCCCCACCAATAAGGGAACAATACCCTGAGATAGATCGCCAATCGTCAATTGACTCAGCCCAATCAACATCGGTGTAGACCTCAATCCTTAGAGCCAAATTTAGGGAAAACAAGATCCCCCTCCCAAGTGAGGACATAAGATACCTGAGAATTTTGTGGGTAACATCTACATGACGAGTCTTCGGAACATGCATAAACTGGCTGATAACAGTCGCAACATAAGTAATATCTGGACGGGTATGAGCCAGGTAGATCAGCTTCCCTACAAGCCTCTGAAATTCAGGTTTATTTTCAATCCCTTTCAATCATCACGACTCATTCTATGGTTCGCTTCAATTGGTGTATCAGCTGGTCTACAACCACTCATCCCAGTCTTCTCAAGGAGGTCCAGAGTGTACTTTCTCTGGGAGATAAAGATCTCATGCTTGGACCTTGCCATTTCAATGCCCAAAAAATATTTGAGTGCACCCAGATACTTGACCTCAAACTCAGAAGACAAATTTTGTTTTATGTTTTGTTTGTTTGGGCGTTTCGCTGCTCTGTTTTGGGAAAACGCCGCTGAAAAGAGGGTAAACAAATGAATTTCCGGCGGCGTTTGCTACGTTTCCACCTGTCCGCCTTGAGAAATGCCCCAAAAGCTCCGTTTGGAGCAACCACCTCCCCCTTTTGATTCTAACACTCCGTTTCCACCCGCCGGATCGACCCGCCACCAGAAAACCAAATGAAGCCTTAGAAACTTGATTTCTTCCACATCGTCGTCTGCGATAACAATATCATCAGCATAAACAATGAAAGTTGTGAGTTTACCGAGCCTACGCTTGATGAACAGTGTATGATCAGCATTGCTCTAGTGAACCCAAAAGACAACATGGTTTTGTGAAATCTCCTAAACCAAGTTCTTGGTGACTGTTTCAGCCCACATAGAGCTTTCTTTAACTTGCAAACATTTCTCATTAAACTTTTAGGAATAAGGCTTCGTGGGAGAGACATATAAACTTCATCATCTAGATTTTTATGGAGGAAAGCGTTTTTAACGTCAAGTTGCCAAAGGTCCCGTCCTTTGCAGACAGTACATGATAAAAGAACTCTGATAGTGTTCATCTTTGCTATAGCGGCAAACGTTTTCTAATTGTCAATTCCAAGGATTTGGGTATACCCTCTTGCTACCAGTCTTACCTTGCCCCTTTCAACAACACCTTGAGAACTTTGTTTGACTGAGAACATCCATTTGCATCCAATCGGTTTTTTTCCATGGAGAAGAAACATTAAATCTTATGTGTTGTTCTTTGCAAGAGCATCCATTTCCTCAAACATCGCTTCTCTCCACACGAAAATTTCCAGAGCACGCTACCAAGATGCTGGTATGGATAGGGAAGTAAAAGAAGACACAAAGATCTTATGGGAGGTAGAAAATGAGTCGTAAAAAACATAATTGGTAAGAGGATGTTGAGTACAAGATCAGATACCTTTTCTAAGACCAATGAGAAGCTCTGAAGGCCCTGAGTCCGAGTCCAATGATTGATCTGGTTGCATAGCCAGGTCAAGTGTGCTGATGGGCCTCTTTTTTCGCTGAGTGTACACCTGCAAGGTAGGAGCAGTACGAGGAATAGTAGTAGGGACTGGAAAATCACTCACTTCCGAAGGTAGATGCTCCCCCTGAAGTGAGGGATAAGGCGGAGGAATGAGCAGAGGTACACACTGAGAGGTCAAAGAAAAAGAGGGCAAAGAAGGGGAGGCACCTGGGGCAGGATAATAGGCCTTAGTTTCATGAAACGTACATGCATTATGACAAAAACTTTCTTAGTAGGAGGATGAAAATATCTGTAACCCTTTTGGGTAGGTGAGTAGCCAATAAACACACTTTAGTGCACGAGGATCGAGTTAGGTGGGAGGAGGGTGATGAATGTGAACCAAGCAGACACATCCAAACGCTTTAGGAGAGAGATGGACTGGGAGGAAGGGACCCGTAGAGTGTCAAGGGGTGTGACATTCCCAAGAATACGAGAGGGCATGCGATTAATAAGATAGGCTGTAGTAAGGACAACATCCCCCAGTAATATTTGAGAAGATGCATGATGGACAAAAGACAACAAGCCACTTCCAAAAGGCGATTATTCTTACGCTCTGCAATCCCATTTTGAGCAGGGGAATAAACACAAGTAGCTTGGTGTATAATGTCATGATCAGCCAAATATTCCGCAAAGTGCGAATCCAAATATTCATGACCATTATCACTGTAGAGGATCTGAATTTTAACATTAAACTGAGTGGAGATCATGTTATGAAACTTTTTGAAGGTGGTAAATACATCACCTTTTTTTCACAGTAAATATAATCATGTACTGCGAGAAAAGCAGTCAATAAAAGTGACAAACCAAGCACAGGCGGAAATGGAAGACACGGGACAAGGTTCCCAAACATTAGAATGAATCACAGTAAAAGAAACAAAGTTTGGCAGCGAAACACAATTAAAAGTAGTACGACAATATTTGTTAACAACACAGACATCACAAACAAAGGAAGAAAAAACAGCAGCAGACATAACAAGAAACAATAATTTCATAACAAGAAACAATAACTTCATAACATGAATAGATGGATGGCCTAAGCGACATTGCTAGGAATATAAGTCAGATGTGCTAGAGTACAGGGCCATAGAAGGTGCCACTGGGCTCGAGTTGAGCACGTACAGACCATTGACCAGACTAGTAGAGCCAATCACCGTCCTCATCTTCAGGTCCTTAAAAACAAAAGAGTAAGGATGAAAGGTTACAAAGCAGTTCATGAAATTAGTCAAATGGCTAATAGAGAATAAATTACGTGTGAAATTTGGAGCATGCAAAACCTACGATAAGATGAGAGAGGAATATGAGATGAAGCCCTTACCAGCAATAGAGGAAAGGGAACCATCTGTAATGCTCACCTTATCACGGCCAAAGAGAGAGAAGTATATGATACAAAACCTAAGGTGGAACCAGTCATATGGTTAGTAACTCCGGAGTCAATGATCCACTGAATGGAAGATTGGGCAGTAGCAGAGTGAGCACCTGGAGTCCCAGTGTGAGCATACGAGGACAAGACAGAAGACTCCGTAGAAAGACTTTGCATCATGCAGCGAAGGGCAAGAACTTCATCCACCAAAAAAAACACCAGGGGGAGGGCAGAAGGATCAACACCAGACAAAGTAGGAGAAGTATCCATAACAACATCAGTGAGATTGACAGAACGAGGAGGTGTATGTCGACCAGGGAAGCGCTCAAATCCACGACCACCACGAGGAGCACCACCTCTCGGTGGAGGAAAACCATGGAGTCTAAAGCAGGTGTCCCTGGTATGACGGGTCTTCCGACAATAATCACAGAGGAGGTGATCTTTATCACTACCCTTCTGCTTAGAATCGCGGGTTGTATGAGCCCCCAACAGAGAAGGGGTACCATCAGCAAGTGCGGAACTCTCAGGAGCTGGGTTAGGAAGTAAAGTCTAGTGACGACAAACTCCTATTGAACAATACTATAAACCTCAGGAAGAGACGGTAACAACGAATGCCCCAAAATCTGAACACTGATCTCATCAAAATCCCGATGAAGACTATGAAGAAACTCAAAGATTCAGTTGCGATCCTCCCGAGCGCGACCATGACCTCATCAATGGGTCTTACAAAAGTGAGGGAATCAAAATGATTGTATTCCTGATACAACTGAGTAAACTCCAAGTAGTAAACAGATGAAGGATGATCCCCTTGACAGAGTAAAAGGATATCTTTTGTCTCAACTGGAAGATCTGGGCAACATCACCTTTTCAAGAATAAGTAGTCTCTGCATGCCGTCAAATATTAACAACAGTATCCAGAAATAGGTAGTTGCGAGCGATGGATTCCTGCATGAAATTCGTTAGACAAGACACGACTAAGGAATTTTCTGAGTTCCATTAAGGCCAATCGAAAGCAGTCTTCTCCGGTTCCTTAGTTTGCCCAGTGACATAACCGAAGAGGCGACGACTCTTAAGTGTCAGGGTGATAGAGCGAGAGCATGAAAGATAATTAGAATCATCCAAACAGATAGTAGTAATTTGCGGAGTATTGGGATCATGACTCCCACGAAGAGAACTTGCAGGAGGAAGAACCGACGAGGAGGTAGCAGTAGAATCACTGAGACTAGACCTAGTGGCTCAAAAAGAGAAATCTAGAGACCACACACCACTGAGGGCAACAAAGAGCGGCTGATTACGCTGAACAAATAGAGATATAGAAGAGGAGAGGAATAAAAATCCACTCCATCCAATGACCGGAAGGGCAAGTAGCGCCAAAAGGAAGCAAAAGCTTCACCGCATGTCCGGCGCTGGAAGGAGAGGGGCTACAAGCCCCGGAAGTCCTTCCTGAAAACCGAGGGAGGCTGGCTGGAGGGGGCTGGTGGACCCTGGAAGGCGGACAAAGATCGGCTGGGAGATGGGCGGAAACGCGACGCGAGCAGCGGAGGGCACTGGAAGACGCGCTGGAAGGAGCGCCCGCGGCGATGCTGGAAGACGACCGCAGATCGAACTAGGTGGGCGACGACGAAACGATGTGTGGATCGAACGAGCTACGGTAGGAACTGCGTGGGTAGTGGCGGCTAGGGCACCAGGAGTTGTGGCTCTGATACCATGTTGAGGGAAACAAAAATAATACTTGATTGATTGCAAAGAGCGCAATCCCCTCTATATATGGAGGCAGACCATGATAAGTGTTAGACTCATTAGTCCCTCATCATGCAATTTGACTGTTTGTTTTCTCCAGTTTATATATATCCTACTTGGACCTTTATTGGAGATACCAAATCATTCTAATACCGAGTAACATGGTACCAGAGGGTGTTTAGGGTATCCTCGCTCGCTCGGTCTCACAACCCGTCACTTCCGCTCCGTCCCGCTCTCGTCTCACCGATTCCGCTCCGTCACCCTCGTTGACCGCTCGCCCGCGTGCGACATCTCCTCTGCGCGTCTCTGGGCGCATCTCTCAACCGGGACGGGGGCGTGCCTCATTGATGATGTCGCCTGCCGTCGACTACTGATGCTTCCTGCCTGTTGTCAATGAAGCTTTCTGTCATCGGCTTCTCCCGCAAGTTCTCTGATGCTCCTGTTGTCGACCTAGACGCTGCGGGTTCCCCTTTACCGCTGATCTTTGTCCTTGACAGCATCCCTTCTTCCTTTTCCGCTGATCTTTGTTGTCGTCCAACATCCCGTCTTCCTTTAGCCATGATCTAGATCATGGGTTCCTCAGTTACGAGCACCACAAAGATGACCGTTCTCTCAGGGGATTCTACCAATACCTTTCCTCCTAATGCGGGGCTTGTTAGTGTTATCCTTACCTCCAACTTCCAATTATGGAAAAATGGGTTACTATGTCCCTATCGGGTATCCGACTTACACATCACCTTACTCGTCTCCCAACTCATGATGTGGGAAGCACAAAATATGAAGATTGGTATAGTGATGATTGTTGCATCTTTGCTCTTCTCCTGAGTTCCATGGACCCATCCATTCAGCAAATGTGCAAGAATTGTGACAACACTAAGGAACTATGAGATACTTTGCATATGATGTTCTCTCAGGGGAATAATTTTTCTCGTTTTGGTGAACTCTTCCCCAAGATGACTGAGCTGAGACAAGGGACGCGTCCTGTCACCGAGTACTTCGACGAATGGAAGGTTCTTGTTGATTAAATCTTGAATCTTTTGGAGATCTCCTCTACTAGGGAAGAACATCAGACTCAACATGAGCACCTTGTCCTTCTTTGGCTTCTAAATGCACTAGATCAAAACTTCTCGACAACGAAGACTGAAATGCTAGCGAGTCCTTCTGCCGTGCAAAATGTTAGTGGTTACCATCGTTTGACTAAAGCCGGTTCAGCCTGTACTCCATCTGCTCTGCACATTTCCTCCGGAGAGTCGATGGCTCTTGCTTCTCGTGGTGGAAGCGGAACTAGTCGGGGGGGGGGGGGTGCGCTCTAGTCGTGGTCGTGATACCGACACGAGACATTGCACCCATTGCGGGCATCGGGGCCACACGAAGGATACATGTTGGGTGGTTCATGGGAAGCCAGACTAGGCCTCCAAACCTCCCCCTTGAACTCGCTCTGCGCACTTGGCCGACTCTACTTTTATATCTCTGAGTCCAAGAACTGTTGAAATATCTGAGGATGAGTATCGTTGCCTGCAAGCTCTCCAGATTGACTCTACAACTCATAGTGTTGTTGTGGCTCAAACCATTCAACATGTTTGCACCTCACAACGTCCCATTCAGTGGTTGGCCGATTTTAGCGCGTCTGATCACCTGACTAGTACCTCAGGTAACTTACACTCATACAAACCTCATTGTGGGTCTTCAATTACAGTTGCGGATGGATCAACTATACCCATTGTTGGGTTTGGTAGCTGCAATGTGACACCTGACATGACTCTATCCTCCATTGCTCGTCCCTCAATCTGCTTACAACTTATTGTCAATTAGTAAGATTACTCGTGATTTAAATTGTATTGCTACATTCACATCTTATGGTTGCATTTTTCACGAACAGTCGACGAGCCGTATTATTGGTAGAGGAAAGCTACATGGTGGCGTCTATGTTCTGGACGAAGTCTCAACCAAATTCTTGGATCTTCACTATCGTTATGGTCATCCGTCTATGCAGGTCATGCGTCGTCTGTATTCTGAGTTTGGGAAGATTTCCCATCTCAACGTGTCATGTCCCTACGTTGTTAGGACACAAGTATTATGTTACGTTTATTGATGATTTCTCTTGAATGACCTGTGTGTACTTAATGAAAAATCATTCTGAGTTGTCGTCTATTTTTTAAAATTTATGGAATGAAATATTTACTCAATTCTCTGTTCGTCTTAAGTGTCTTCGTACTGATAATGGTCGGAAATACCTATCTCAATTTATGCCTAACTTTCTCGCTGACAAATGCATCATACATCAAACCAGCTGTCCTGATACCCCCCAACAAAATGGTGTGGACGAAAAAAAATTGACACCTCCTTGAGGTCACCCGGGCCATCCTTCACCATAGACACGTACCCAAACACTCTTAGGGTGATGCAGTCCTTACTATTGCACACCTCATTAATCATCTTCTCACTCATATCCTCCAGGGGGAGACACCCTATCATACCCTTTATCCAGAGTCCAGACCTTCCAGGTCCCCTTTTACCTTTGAGGGTCTTTAGGTGTGTTTGCTATATTAGGGATGCTCGTCTCTCTGTCTCAAAACTTGATTCTCACTCTTTGAAATGTATCTTTCTTGGATATTCTCGGACTAATAAAGGATATCGGTGTTATTATCCTGATCTCCACAGGTACATTATCTCGTCGAATGTTGTCTTCCTGGAATCGGACCCTTACCCTTCTAGTGGATCACTGCGTCCTGACCCATCTCTTGATGTTGTCTTGGTTCCTCGTCATGAACCTGCAATTCTCTCTCCGACTCACCGTCTGTGTCCCCTTTAGGGGCAAGTTTACTCTCGTTGCTCTTCTGATAGTAAATTAGTACCACCACCTCAGCCTACCTCTTCCACCGATGATACGACGACTGTTCCTACAGAAGCACCTGCTAGCGTGCCCGCTGCTCTCATGTCAGCCAACACAGATCTCCCTATTGCAGTCCGGAAAGGAAGTCGGACTTGTCGGGATAAACCTCTGTATGTTAGTTCTTACCAGGGATTGTCAGCTTCTCATACTGCCATGCACTCCACCTTGGATCAATACCGCCTCCCTTCTACCGTTGCGGAGGCCAAAGCACATCCTGGCTGGGTGAATGCTATGCACGATGAATTGACAGCTCTTCAACTTAACAATATATGGGACCTGGTCTGCTTGCCTATTAGCAAGCAGTCTATTGGATGCAAATGGATCTATTCCATCAAAGTCAATGTGAATGGTTCTCTCGACCGCTTGAAGGCCCGCTTGGTTGCCAAAGTTTATGCTCAGACTTATTGCGTGGATTATGATGAAACATTTTCCCCCGTCGCTAAGATGTCCTCTATTCGCATCCTGCTCTCTTTTGCAGCCTCTCACCAGTGGCCCTTGTACTAGTTGGACATCAATAATGCGTTTCTTTATGGGACCTTGGATGAAGAGGTGTATATGGAACAACCACCTGAGTTCGTTGCTAAGGAGGAGCGTAACAATGTGTGTCATCTCTGGAAGTCGTTATATGGATGAAAGCAATCCCTTCGAACATGGTTTGCTCGTTTCCGATCTGTGGTCACTCAATTCGGGCTTACCAAAAGTACAAAAGACTCGTCTCTTTTTTATCAGAACTTTTCGGCTGGTACTGTTCTTCTAGTGGTTTATGTCGGTGATATTATCATCACATACAATAATTCTGAAGGGATAACAAATCTCAAGGCATTCTTACACTCCAACTTCCAGACAAAAGATCTGAGCTCATTACGTTACTTCCTAGGGATTGAAGTTGCTAATTATGATGATACCCTCTTTATTTGTCAATGCAAATATGCTCTCAATCTTCTATCTGATCTTGGAATGTCTAACTGTGGCCCTATGGATTCTCCACTTGAACTAGGGGAAAATAATCTTCATGTCGAAAGCAAATCATTTGATTCACCGAAGAAGTATCGTAGAATAGTTAGAAAACTGAACTACCTTACCATGACTTGTCCTGACATTACTTGTGATGTACGTAAGGTTAGTCAGTTTATGGCTGCTCCAACTATCTCTCAATGAGAATCTGTTCGTCGGATCGTCCAGTACATAAAGAAAGACTCTGGTCTCGAGATATCATACAAGAATCGAGGTCATTCTAATATATAGGTATACTGTGACTTTGACTGGGCAGGCTGCTTAGCCATTTGAAAGTCAGCCACGGGATTTATTATCTTTATGCGTGAAATCTCGTCTCCTGGAAGAGCAAGAAACAAACCACTGTTGCTAGATCTAGTGCTGAGGCGGAATATCGTGCTATCTCTCACACTGTTGCTGAGATCATGTGGGTTAGACAAATTTTTTGTGAAATCGGGTATCCTGTTCAAGATCTCACTTCTCTATGGTGTGATAATCAAGCTGCAATACATATAGCTACTAATCCAGTATTTCATGAACGTACAAAACATATAGAGGTCGACTACCATTTTGTAAGGGAGAAGTATGAAGAATGTCTTATTTCTCTAAGCCATTTGAAAACCAGAGATCAAGTTGCAGATATTCTTACCAAGGAGTTACGAGGGTTAGAATGAACTTTATATGTAACAAGTTAGGTCTGGGAAGTTCCCATGACCCGACTTGAGGGGGAGTGTTAGACTCATTAGTCCCTTATCATGTAATTTGACTGTTTGTTTTCTCCACTTTATATATATCCCCCTTGGACCTCTATTGGAGGTACCAAATCATTCCAATATCGAATAACAATAAGAAATAGATATTACAAAAAATTGTAAATAGAAAACATAAATAACCAATATTGTAACAATTTGGATTATATTTAAAAGGCTAGTACTCAATCTCGAGTCACCTCAGAATGAAAACGTTCAAAATTGATAAAACTCTAATTCTCTTTAACGAAATTGCTTGGACCGTGGAGGTTCTCAACTGAGTTTAGGTTGATCGATTGAAATTTCATTTTATAATTGAAACCCCTAAAACTTGCATTATGTGGTGAACCTCTCTGTTGGATTTGACTTCAATCCAGGAAATTTACGATGTCATTTTCAAGGATTGCATTCAACATCCTTTACCTGTGAGTGATCGATCCGTACGTACGATCATTTCAGCTACTAGAGTACGAAAAAAGAAACGAAAATCATGTATCGATAATATGACCTCACTAAACTATTCATCGAGGGTGAATCCTAAACATTTGTTAAAAAGAGAAAAAGAAATTAAAGATTAAGAAAAGGAGATCATTTCATTTCTTGGATCATCTCGATCGAGCACTAAACAAATTTTAGTTACTCATAGCAATGGACGAAATGAAAATCATATTAAGATATTGCGTGATTTAGAGCGAGAGATTAAAGGAAAGAGAAATGATCTATATTACTATTCAAAGCAAGAGTTACAAGTAAGGGAAATGTTAAAAGAAATTACAAGTAGAAATTACAAGTAGAAGTTACAAGTGTACTTGGAAAGAAATTGTGAATAATCTAGGAAAGAAATTACAAGTAGAAATGCAAGAACATTAAAACATAAAGCTACACAATCTAAAAAGTCCTAAACAGAATTCTCTTTTACAAGATTTGGGCTGACGTTTGTGTTCTCAATGATCTGGAATTAGCCTCTATTTATAGGCTCAAAATTGGGATGACATGCCCTAGGTCACAGGCATGACATGGGGTGTGTAACATGTGAATCGTTGAATTCTTCGACGACTGGCATGAGGTGTGGACTGATTTCGGCGCACGTGGAAATTTGGAGGTACAAGCCCTTGGTCACGGGCGTGACCAAGGGCGTGTACCAGGTCGGCAGCGGCTGCGACATGAGGCGTGGACTGATTTCATCGCATGTGGAAATTTGAAGGTACACGCCCTTGGTCACGGGCAGGGTTGTCAGGATCGAGATCCTAGATGAGATTGTTTCGCGGTTGGATTGGATCGGATGGTAGGATTGGATCGAAGATAGCTTTACAAAATTTGGATCGAATTACAAAATCTGAATCGTAGGATCGTTAGATCCTATGATCTGAATCGCAATCTTGACAACCATGATCGCGGGCTTGACCCGAGGCATATACCAGATCAGCAATGGCGACTTTGACTTCGGCGGCGGCATCATGTCGTCAAGCGTCGACCGGGCAATGAACACGGGCGTGTCGCATATGACAGGTGTGACATGGTCTACGGTCAATATTTCGGCGAATGAACTCTGACTTTGACTTTGGCTCAATATTACTTGCGTGACCCGGGAAAGTCACAGGAGTGACATTATGAACAGGGGAGTGACATGTGCGGAATCGACTGGATGGACTCGACATCAATAGGATTGGTTGGACGGAGGAACACGGGTGTGACCAAGTCACGAGCGTAACTTGAGGAACATGGGTGTGTACTTCATGAAATCATCCCAGCAACATGGCAGCATGCCTGAGCAAGATATTATGATGACACACCCTTGGTCACGGACGTGACCTAGGGCGTGTACTTTGAACTTTTTACTAAAATGCCCCAAAACCTGTAAAACAACAAAATTAACATAATAAGAATAAAAATTAACTATTTAAAGAGCAAAATTAACTATATATATATGTGAAATTCAATATTTTTGCGTTAATAAATTAAGATAATTATGCATTATCACATATCTTCGTATTTATATGACAATCATACTTTAAGAGTAACCACGGGTTGTATGGTACGACTCATCTATTGTCCACAACAACTCACTTGACACAATCAATTGTAATAGTTCTACTGTTGTCAATCCGTCGTCAATAAACTGGATACGTGTCATTTCCTTGCACTGTATCTGCAAAAGACTTCGGATATCTTTTGTTGCACCCAAAATTTTTCATGCATTGACATTCAGTTTGTAGTGATCACATGAGTCATGTATCATATGCTTAAGAACTGCATCATATAAAGGGCAATTCTCTTCGACTCCGTTCGTTTTAACGACATTGATATTGAAGTATTGACTTTTAATCCAGTATCAATATGCATGAGAAATGACATTGGGTTTAAATCCATTCTTTTGTTTGGCCGCATGATGACTTTCTGTCATAGGAATTGACATTGATCACTTTTTACTGTTCGTTTGCAGAAAGACTTTCTGTCGTAGGAATTGACATTGATCAATGCTTTTAATGATCACAATTAAAAATCTATTACAAGAAGTTTTGAGACAATACTCATAAATTTTAGAACCTGGAGCAAAGATGCGTAGTAGTCACAACGCGCAACCCCTGATCCGTCTGAAATCTTTATTCCAACCAAAAGTACCGTGCGATAGCAAGAGTGGGTATTGAAGTGGATCGCAATAACCTGCGTACTCCTTGACTATAGTTAGATGTCCGCTTGTAGAATGAATTTTGATGTCCCTATTGGTAGACTCGGTAAAATCTTCTACACCAACCAACACTGCAGCCACCTGAGATGTGGTAGGAAGGATGTTTTGTCAGTCGGTAGACGATCGTTCATGCATAAGTAGCTGACACGATTGTAACTGTTGATGTTGAGCAATTTGTCTAAAGTATTCGACATATAGGTTTTAAGTATCAAAGATATGTTTGATCTCATTCAATATTTTCATATCGAGTTCATTACTTTCTTCCAAATGATGTGAGGTTTCATTTTCGTTGTCGTAGATGAATATTTATAGGAATCATGGTTTGTTCCCTGGAGAAGGAATAAGAGATTCAATCTTGTGATATATAACTCTATGTGCTCTGAATGTATACAAATCCTCGTTGAACGCAGGGAGTGTTTCATCAAGTGTAACGCCCATGGATGTGAAAGAAAATATGTGGTTGTATGCACATATATTTTGCGTAAAATATCACCCTTTCGTGTACTGGTCAGTGTAAAGAGCCAGCAAATGTGGTGGGATAGGAATACCTGGTAAAATTACTTTACCAAGTTTGCAACATAATTTTTTGATTCATTGGTTTTGAAGATAAGAATGCTTAGGTGGATATGGAGCTTAAATTTAGCAGTGCAAGAAGGACGGATGACTTCGTTATTAAGTTGGGTGATCAAGATATTTCCCGTAATTAATGTTTTAAATATCTTTGATCGATGGTTAAAAAAGATGGAGGTATTGATAAAGTTGTGACACAGAATCCAAGCGGGTTGGTTGAAGTGGAGAGGCGTGCCAGTGATCTTATGTGATTGTAAAGTACCATTAAAACTTAAGGGCAAGTACTACCATATTGCGATTAGACCAGCAATGCTCTATGGTTCTGAGTGTTGGGCAATGAATTGTGTACATGAGCAAAAAATGTGAGTTGCGAAGATGAGAATTCTTAGGTGGATGTGTGGACACGCGAGAATGGATAGAATTAGGAATGAATGTATTAGGGATAAGACGGGAGTAGCACCAATTGCAAAGAAGGTGCAAGAAGCTCGACTAAGATGGTTTGGACACGTGCAAAGGAGACCATTAGATGTACTTGTTAGGTGTTGTGAGAGTCCAGTCACTAGGCATGTTAAACGAGGGAGCGGTAGAACAATAAAAACTTGGAATGAAACTAAGGAAAGATATGTTGTACTTAGGCATTAGCGAGATTATGACACAAGACAGGGCACAATGGCGACAAAGGATCCATATAGTCGACCCCACTATAGTGGGATAAAGGCGTGAGTGTTGTTGTTTGTTGTTGTTATTGTGGAATAATCGAGCTACACATTTAGGGCAAGTTGTCGATTGTGGGATCCGAAAGACGCTGACGTTGTCAGAGGACTATAATTTCTTTCTATATTTTGATGTCTTACTCCCAAATGGGGCGCAAAACGATGATCTTTAATTTCAATCGGTTGATTTGGAGGTTCTGCCTCATTTGATTGGACTTCCACTGTTGATGATAGGGTCGCCGATGAGCGCAATTGTCTTCTCCTCGCAGTCAGTGCACCCCCGTTGTTCTGTACTCGGTGATCGTCTCCAATTACTAACGCACACCTGGGTTGACTCTCGAGGTTGCTCAATCGTTGTCGTCGAATTAGAAGACCTCCCTCATTTACGTTGGACTGTCTCACCCCAGTTTGGCAACGATGACGATGACTCGCCTTAAATTTAGTCCTCCATTTGCATATGTTTGAGTTGAAGTAGAGATCAGAATAAGTGCCTGAGAAAGGAAAGCCATCCTCACGCTTTGATAAATGATTAGGAGTAATCGATTTTATTGGAAATAATATTACCAACCACTCAAATCTTTAACGGTCCGTTCGGCGCGGAGGTATTGACTTTCTGGAATTGGTTTTGGGTTCTAGAAAGCCAATTCTGTTGTTCGGCGCGTGAGAATTGAGATGATAATGACTTTCATATCAAAAGCCATGAGTTTTTGGTTTAGCCTAAAATCTAAAAACCTGAATTCTTACCTATCGACTCAAGTTTTCCGCGGTTTTAGGTATCACGCAATCCCGTGAAACCCTCGATCCCGGGAAAGCCGCCTACTTTCCACTGCTGTGATTTCCCCTTCGTCCTCCCGATCAACGACAACTCCTCCAGCAACGAAATCTTCCTCCGACAGCCGCCCCTCATTCCCACTCCACTGTCTTCGCTGCTAGGTTTCACGGGTTTTTCTTACTGCTAACTCGAAGCTTGGATCATCTTCTTCGAGTTGCCTCAAGAATCCAGGTGTGTGTTTGTCTTCTAGCTATCGAACCAGGAATGCTTCTAGCTAGATCTTCATTTTCCGTTTATTCCCATTTTCCTGTAATTGTAATCGCACTCTGACACCCCTCTCTCTCTCTCTCTATCTGCTTGAACTTTTTTCCCTGTTCAAATTAGTAAATTCATGAACAGTTTCGTGTTTTTTCTTGAGATCAGCGGGGTGGGAGGGAAGCATTTCGCCTTTTCTGTTTTGAGAGATAAAAATTTTGGGTGGAAATTTGTAGTATAAGAGATTGAATCAGAAATACAACCAGAGCTGAAGCAGAGCAAAAACAAGCACATAGAACTGGAGCTTGAAGCAATAAGAATCAATAAACAACGCTATTGATCATTTATTATTTGTTTTGGATAATAATGTGTTTGCATAATCTTAGCGCAATGAATAAATTTAATTTCTAAAAATTACAATTCCAGAAAATCAATTCCTTTGCGCAGTCGAACAACATTTAGGTATCAATTCCAATTTTGTTCACTGAATATCATCATGCAACCGAACAACAGAATTAGTTTTCTGCACAAAACCAATTCCTGTCGATATTGATTTTCTGACCAAAGTCAATTCCAGAAAATCAATACCTGCGCGCCGAACGGACCCTAAGTGTTGATAGAAGGGACTGATGAAAGACTTTCAGTTTTGCATGTCATCACTTTAAAAAGTTGATTTGCCCTTTCTAAACATGTCCAAAAAATAGATTGAATATAGCAACACATTGATTTGGATAATTCAAAATGTACATCACAAATTAAAAAAATACCAATGAGTCGCGCAAGTATAATTGATGTCGAAACTGATATGAAAATGAATATGGCTGAAAGTTATTCATAGTATAGAATTAATTAACACCCACGACATAATAAACGACAAATGAAAATCAGAGTGAGCTGCTGTACCCACGACATAATAATACTTGGCATAATTATTTTTCATGACTATGATACTCTATTAACAAAGAAAATAGTGGACTTACAATGGTGAGGTGCTGAAGTCTCTAATCAATGACGGCCTAGGTCCAAAGACTGCAAGGGAGAAGTAATCTGCTCTGGAATGGAAAACAGAGTGAGGCTGAAATCAATTTTGATTTACCATCTTCAAAAATAGAGTAAGGAACAGAGAAGAACCCTATTCTAGATCACATAAGGGTTAACATAAACGAGGAGCCATTGATGATATAAAAATCCATTGAAATCTTAAAAACAAAGTGTAAGATGTTGAGAGGGAGAGAGCGGGAGGAGAGAACGAACCTTAGAGTTTTTTATCTTCAACCTCATTTGGCCGAACCCACCACAATAAATACGATCAGCCACTTATGTTGATATGGTCACCACCTGGTGAACTAGAGTTAAGCTTGACTCTTAACACCCCCCTCTCAAGCTAACAACATAAGCATTTTGCATCCCAAGTTTGAGTGAGAAAGAGTGAAGAGATTTCCCGGAAACAACTTTGGTGAGAATGCCAGCAAGTTGATCCTCAGATGACACAAACACCATAATGATAGTTTTATCTTGCATTTTGTCCCAAACGAAGTGGCAGACGACTTCAATGTGTTTTGTTCTCTTATGAAATACCGGATTGTTAGTTATATGGATTGCAGCTTGATTATCACAGTAAAGGTGCATAGCCTCTGAAACAGGAAAGCTCATTTGCCCCCAAGATAGACTTAACCCAGATGAGCTCACAGGTAGTAACAACAATGACCTGATACTCTACTTCAGTGGAGAAACGAGCAATAACACTTTTTTTTATTTCTCCAGGAAATAAGATTGTCACCAACAATGATAGAATTTCTACTTGTAGATCTTCTATCCAAGGAAGAACCTCCCCAATCAACATCACAATATCCGTGGATCTTAAGATGGCCATGATTTTGATAGATAATGCCTTTTCCAGGTTCTTTTTTTAAGTATTTGAGAATCCGCAGGACGGCTTGATAGTGATGAACTTTAGGGTTGTGCATGAATTGACTGACTAAGCCCACAACAAAGAAGATATCAGGTCTGGTAATAGTCAGATAAATCAACTTTCCCACAATATGTTGAAATTCTGACTTCCTCTCAAGATCAGGAGAATTCTCCTTGTGAATGTCATAATTGGAGTCCACAGGACTATTCACGAGTTTGACTCCCAAATATCCAACATCACTGAGAAGATTCAAGACATATTTACGCTGAGAGATCATGATCTTCCTTGCAGATCGAGCGATCTCAATTTCGAGAAAGTACCGAAGGAGACCAAAATCCTTGATTTCATTGGCAGAAGTCAATTTCTTTTTTACCAAAGTAATGTTGTGTTCATCAATTCTGATGATAATGATATCATCCACATAGACTATGAGAATAGTGGTAGATTCCTCATTTTTTCTAGACAAAGACTGAGTGATCTGAAGTGCAACGGATAAAACTTAGATGAACCAGCTTATCGCTTAACTTGACAAACCAGGCACAAGGTGATTGTTTGAGGCCATACAAGGCTTTCTTAAGGCGACACCCATGTTCTTTAGGAACATTCATACCAGGGGGAGGTGTTATATAAATGTCTTCCTCCAATTCACCGTGAAGGAAGACATTTTTCACATCAAGCTGGTGCAAAGTGCAAGACTCATGAACAACAATGTACAATAAGATTCTGACAGAATTCATTTTAGCGACAGGGACAAATGTCTCTTGAAAATCAACTTCATCAACTTGAGTGAAGCTCTTAGCAACCAATCTCGCCTTATATCTATCAAGAGTTTCATCTTGAAGAAATTTAGTAGTATATATTCATTTGCATCCAACGGGATAACGCCCATAAGGGATAAGAATAATTTCCCAAGTTTTTTTACGTTGGAGAGTATCCATCTCCTCCTACATAGCCTTCGTCCAATGGGGACTCAAAATAGCGTATAAAAAACTTTTAGGAATAAAAATAGAGGAAACAAAGGCAAGGTATGCTTGCAAAAGTGAGAGATAGAATTATACCCAACATACTTATCCATGGGATATCTAGTACGACCACTATGAACTTGTAGCGCAAAAGTGGTCTCTTGAGTGTTGTTATTGCTTGGATCTGGCAGAGTGGTAGTGGGTGGTGGAACATGATAGGAATTCTTGACCAAGATTTCTATGTTTCATTCTCTGGTACACTTGAAGATCCTTCCTCCTATACACACGGAGATCATTGGTTCAAGCTTCCTCTCTAACAGGAATATCCATACATCCCGGAGCAAGCATATCAACCGGAACAGGAAGAGGTGGCAACGTATCATTCTCATCTTTGCTCTCCTTCTAAAATATGATTATTTTTCCCTCATCGGAGTAATAGAGAGTATTTTCAAAAAAAGTGACATCCTTTGATATAAACCTTCTCCGAAAAATAAGAGAATAACACTTATACTACTTTTGGTTGGCAGCATATCCCACAAAAACACATTTTGTTGTTTGTGGGCTCAACTTATCCTTATGAGGCCCCACAATATGAATAAAGGCAGTACATCTGAAAATTTTTGGAGCAAGACTGAATAGAGGCTCATTTGGGTAAAGAAGCTTTAGGGGTACTTTCCCTCCAAAGTACTTGTAGCCATCCGATTAATAAGATATACGATGGTGAGAACACCTTCATCCCATAGCCCCTTAGGAACATGCATCTCTTGCAACAGGAAACAAGTGGTCTCCAAGATATGACGATTCTTCCTTTCGGCTACCCCATTTTGTAGAGGAGCCCCAGACAGGAAGTTTGAAAAATATTGTCATGGTCTCCCAGGTACCTCTGAAGGTCACTACATATGTATTCGCCTCCGTTATTACTCCTAAGGATTTTAATTTTAGTTTCAAATTGAGTGTGCACATGATGATAAAATAACTGAAATATTTATGAAACATCATTCTTCCTTTTCATGAGATACACTCCAGTAAAGCGCAAGTGATCATCAATAAAAGAGACAAAATATTGAAAGTCATTCACAGTGCAAATAGGAGAAGTCCAGACATCAGAATGTATCAATTCAAAACATTTCAAACTTCAACTATAACTAAGAGCATAATTTGTTCTATAATGTTTAGCCAATTCGCAAGACTGACAATCAAAAGTAGTTTTTTCAATATTAAGAAAATGCGGAAATGTAGCTTTTATAGTCTTCAAACAAGCATGTTCAAATCTCTTGTGCCACAGCATTAACTGATCAGGGTTGGTAGACTTTTGAACACCAAAAGCTTGACAGTTGTCCAAGACATACACACCCCCAGACTCATGTCCACCACCAATCGTCTTCTCACTTGCCAGATCCTGAAAAACACAATGAGAGGAGAAAAAAGTGATAGAAGTGTTAAGCTGCTCACAGATAATAGATTTGTGGGAAATAAGAGAACAATAACAACAGATTTGAGAGAAACGAAGGGAGAAAGATGAATAACTCATTTACCAGCCACAGAAGTCGAAGATCCATCTGCAAGTCTCACACTACTAGAGGCAAGAGAAATAGAAGAGATTCCCATGGAAGACTCAGTCATATGATTGGAAGCCCCCGAGTCATTGATCCAAGGGGTAGATGGTCCTTTCGAGGACACAAAAGTAGAATGAACATGAGTTGTCGTCCCTACTAAATCACTAGAAAGAGGTCGCCCTGCAGCATTGGCTTTCAAGGCCTTAAGTTCTCTAGTCAAACTCTCATTTTCTACCTGAAGATACTCAGTATTCTCCAGATTACCATACATAGCGGTTTGGGATCTCACATATTTCTCATCAGAACCACGAATTCAACCTGGAGGGATCAAGTGAGGATGAAGATCCCAACATTTCTCTTTCCCATGACCTTTCTTCCTACAGTGAGGACACTTCATTTACTCTTGTCTTCTTGTCTCATATTTCTCGGATGTCATTTTTTTTGCTAAGCAGCAAGGGCGGATTTCTCGTGGCCAACATGAATATCTAAACGAAGGGAGTTTATACGGCTTGCCTCCCCTCAAATATAGTGAGCCATTTTTCTAGATTAGACACAGAATCTCTTCCCAACATCTGAACTCTCTGGAATTCAAGCTCGGGAGGAAGACCAAAAAGCATTTCAAATACCCCCTGTTGCATGAGTTCAGTCTTGTAGTCTTCCATAGTCTGAATATCAAAATACTGATCAATTTCAGCCCACTTAAGGGCTGTAATATTCCTCGAAGTCCCCTATTCATGTCATGTGGAGTTGCTCAGTTTGGAGTTGATATATTCTCGTCAAGTCCTTTTTTTGAGTAATTTCGTTCAATCTGCTCTCACATTTCTTTCGCAGTTTCACAGAATAGAAAGTCACTTGCAATCTTGGGTTATATAGAATTGACAAGTCAATTGATCACGGAAAGATTCTCACCGTCCCATTCCTTATATAGGGGATCAGTCTTGCTTGGTGCCGGCTTGGATTAGGTGAGAAAACCAAGTCTTCGACGGCTCCTAATGAAGATCCTCATAGACTGAGCCCATAGGAGATAATTTCTCCCGTTAAGTTTGATGTGAATAACACCTTGATTGAAGTTCATGTTAGAACTTTCTCCACCATAGTGTTTAGATTGATCCACCACCCCTTCAGGAGTAGTAATACCCTTCAATTTGTCCTCCATAGGAACAATCACCAAGAAGAAGAGGAAAGAAAGACAAAGTAGGACTACATACGGCAATAACGACCAACAACCCTCCAGAAAGCAACTGGAAACGGACACGGCCAGGAAGGACAACAGTAGCGCACAGAAGCAGCGCAGCAGGAGCAGCGAAGGAGCGACGGGCTCGGAGAAGCAGCGCACAGGAGGGGCGCATCAGAAAGCCTGGCGGAGGAGTGATGGGCTTGCGATGAAGCAGCGCATAGGCGGACGACGGAGGAGCGACATTCCTTTGAGCGGGACAGAGAAGAACAGGGTTGAGCCTTTAGGTCGATGCAGATCTCACCGCCTCTGATACCATGTTGAGAGGGAAAGAGCGGGAGGAGAGAACGAACCTTAGGGTTTTTTTCTTCATCCTCATCTGGCCGAACCCACCACAATAAATACGATCAGCCACTTATATTGATATGGTCACCACTTGGTGAACCAGAGTTAGCTTGACTCTGAACATAAGATACAACAACAACACTCAAGCTTTTATCCCACTATAGTGGGATCGGCTATATGGATCCTTTGTCGTCATTGTGTCCTATCTTGTCATAATCTCACTAATACCTAAGCACGTCAAAGTGTAAGATAAATAACAAAAATCCTAAAACTCATAATATTCAAGCTTCCATTGACAGTACAACATGACATCTCTGTAGATATCTTCAAGTTAATTTCTAAGGATGAAAAGAAGATAATCACAGGGATCTCCACTGCACAGGTTTTAAAAAGGATTGAACTTTGCTATATCTAAAATTCGACATACATTGAGTTCGCCTGAGATACAAATCTAAACGTTGGCATAACAATGCCCAGAAATGACCCTAAAATGAGTAGAGAAATCTACAGAAAATTTGGAAACATGTTAAGGTTGGAAGCATCATAGAAGTTCACGGAGCTCCTTGGAAGGTTCTGGGTATGACCACTCTTCAATTTGAAAATCGTAACCTAATTATGTCCATTTTTATGTGTTTTATGTCTGATGTTACATAGTAGATGGTAATAGAGAAATTATAGTAAATTTTTTGTAGATTTCTTGTTCCAAAATTGTTTTATGAAAAGCAATCAAAAATTTATGCAGAAAGAACATAAAATCAAAGTGTTAAGATGAAGAGTAGAGATGAGTTGGAGAAATTAAGAACAGAAAATGAATTTTGAAATAACAGAATTAGTTATTAAGGTGAATGAGGAAAATCTAGTGAGAAATACAGAATTAGAAACAACATTTATGTAGACTCGCCTGTGAGACTGTGAGTTGAGATGAGTCAGAGCAAAATCTTGAAGAAAAAAGATTAAGATGAAGAGGAAGGATTATTGCCAAAATTTCTGCCATCAAGAACATTTCCAAAATACAGTCTCTGTAAATAATAATTACGTCACAGCATGGATGGCCCTCCTTTATTTTACACTTTGTTTTGAATGTTTCTGAATGGATTATTATATCATGGATGGATACTCCTTTATGTTAACCCTTATGATCTAGAATTGGGGGGAGGGAATGAGTTTCAGGCTTTGCGGGATTACCTCCGAGATGGGGATATTATGTGCGGCGTTGGAAGGAGGGGAAGAAAGTGTCGCATAGGAGCTTTGCAAAACAAAAAAAATCTCAGAGCCTTAATTAGCGGTATAGCAGAAATGAGGTGCCGGAATGAGTTTCTGTGGTTACCTCCGCAGTGCTGTGGCGTTGTGGAGAGGAGTGGATGGGCGGCGCTGACGGTGGCAAAGTACGTGTCAAGGATGCGCGGCAGCACTGCGGCACAGAGGCACTACATCACGGAGGCACGACGAGGAGGAGCTTCCGAGAATAGGAGAATTTTTTTGGTCCGGGCCCCGGACAAAGATCATCGTCCGGGGCCTTTTTGATTCTGACGCGTGTCAGCTTCTTTGTTCTTACTTTTTTCCTTGAGAAATCTCTTCGTACCAGTTATTAAAATATGTGTGAATATATATTACTTATGTAAATAGCTGAAAAATTGTACTTTTATCTCAGATATTAAAAATAAATGCCGAGAAATTACACTGTTATCTCAGATATTATAGGAAAAAACTGAGATAATATATTTTTAACTCAAACTATACGAGATTGTATTTTTTTCATTTGTTTTCTTTGAGAAATCTCTCTATGCTAACGATTTTATGTAATATATGAGAGAGAATATAACTTTTAAGCTATTTTTGTACAACCTCGGGCTCATAAAGAGCCCTCAAGAAGCAAATAGGTCGAGATGGGCAGATGTGGCCAGGGGGGCCCACTCGCAAGAGGCGAGACGATGGACTCTCCAATGGGCGGGATACCCCCATCCAGAGGCGAGAGGGCCTCCAGGAGCGAGAGGACCTCCTGGGGCGAGAGAGTCTCCATCAGCAAGGAGGTCTCGGGGTACAGGGCGAGAGGCGCCGGCGAGACGGGCGGTGGGTCCCTCTCGCCGGCAGGTGCCTTTCCACTCGCCAGGGCGAGAAGAGGTCTTTTTGTATTATATATTATATTTCCCTGTCAATCAGAGGTTTTTACTCTTTTACCACGGGTGCTTTTACCCTCTTGCCCTTAGTGGACTACATATAGCTCCTCAGAACAGCGGAGTTTGGCTGTTGGCAGACCCAGCCAAGGGTACCCTAGTAATTTCAGACCGGTGCAGTTTTGTTATTGGCAGTTCAGATTCTGAAATCTATAAATAAGCTCATAGGGGTTCTTCAGAAGGGACTTTTTCCGGATTCAGAAAAGGATTCATTGGTACAGTCTTCTGAGGAACTCCAAGCCCAGCTTTTGGCTTTGGAGGGGAAGCTCTCTGTGACCTTCCGGGTAAGCGGTGAGACCTCCCTGCTGCGGCTTTGGGCCAGTTTTCTAATCCTTCACGACCGGTCGGAGGTCGGAGCTTGGGCCAAGTAGGAGTCGGCTACGCCCCTATTTTGTGAACATTCGTCGAAGTCAAATTTTGGCTTCAACAGTTCTGGTGCGGTGAGCGTGGAAGTAGCCGATTCAGGAAACGTTTGAGTTTAGTCCTATGGCAGGAGGTGAAGGAGAAGGATCTGGTTCTGGAGGTTCCCCCTCCCAGGTAGAAGAGGCGACGAGGAAAATGCTGGAGGACTTCAGGCGAGAGGTCATGCAAACCATAAGCTTGGCCTTCTTGGCAAGGAGCGAGTGGGCGACGCCTCAGGTCCCGATCGAGGTGGTCCCGCTTTTAGGCGAGAACGCCCCTGGCCAGCGCCCGGTAAAGGAGGTCCCCACGGAGGCTGGCGAGAGGGACGTGGCGGCGCGAGAGCTCTTCCCAGGCCAGTGTCCCGGAAAGGAGGTCCCTGCAGAAGACGGCGAGAAGGAGGCAGCTGTGCGAGAGCTCTTCCCTGGGCACGGTCTCGCAGATCGGGCCAGTCAGCCGAGGCCGCGAGACGTGCCCTCTCGGCAAGCAGTCGGCGAGAGCCCGTTCAGCGAACTTGTCATCTCGGCTCCGGTGCCGGAGGGGTTCCGGGAGCCCGACCTGTCCTACTACTCAGGGAAGGATGATCCGGTACAGCATGTACAATGGTTTGAAGATGTGGTTTCGATAAGACAAATGACGGATGCGTTTAAGTGTCGACTGTTTGTCATCACCTTGAAGGAGAAGTCGCGAGATTGGTTCCACCAGTTGCCAGCAAGATCGATTTATTGTTTCGAGGATCTGCGAAGGAGTTTCTTATTGAGGTTTTCAACATCGAAGAAGCGCAAGGAGGCGGAGTGCTTGTTCTCGGTAAGGCAGAGTCAGGATGAAACGTTGGGACACTACGTAGATCGGTTTCAGGAGGAGATCCTCCAGGTCCAGGAGGTCCCTGGGTATACACTGATGCTTGCGTTCACCCTGGGACTGAGGCCGGGCTTCTTCAGCATGTAGTTGAAGAGAGTGCCCCCCCTCTCTTTTGAGGAGCTTATGGAGAGGGCGGCGAAGGAGACGGATTTTGAGAGGGTCAATCCGGCGTTTGCAAGGAGGTTAGCCAGGTTGGCGGAGGACGACGCAAAGGAACCAGGAGCAGGAAAGCAAAAGGAGCAGAGGGAGCAGAGGGAAGAGAGAAGGAGGGAGGAACCCCGAGGCCAGGGGCCCCAAGGACAGAATCACCGGGGGGCCCGGGAGCCGAACAACCGGATAGGTTGGAGGCCTCATGAGGGTCACCCCCAGGAGTTAGGAGGAGGCTTCCGGGAAGCGATAACTTCCGGGAGCCAAGGAGGTTCGATCAACCGGCATGGAGACAGGGGGTGAGGGATCGTTTTCAGCATCAGCAGGAGGCGATGGGGATCGGACGAGGAAGAGGAGCTCGAGGAGGAGGAAGAAGAGGAAGAGGAGAAGGAAGAAGGGGTGGCGTGGCGTTGCCTTTCTGTGACTTCCATCAGGAGGGAGGTCACGCAACGGCCACGTGCCCGGAGTTCTTGGAGATGAGAGAGGCCAGAGGTTTGAGGAGGCAGGATCCGCCGGTAAGGATCGAGGAAATGCAGCAAGGGGAGGCGGAAGACAGGTGCGAGGACCGGGTGGATGTAGGAACCCGGGGAGGTATCGGGGCCATCCATGGAGGGATTGGGATCGAGGCCACCCGAAAGGGGAGCCTCCAGACCATGTTCCGAAAGGGGGTAGCCTCGACCTCCCAAACCCCGCCCCCGCTAGAAAAGATTACCTTCTCTTCAGAGGACATGCCGGAGTATGAGGACCCGTTCTGTGATGCCTTGGTAATCCAGACGGCGGTAGAAAACTTTACGGTCTCCAAAATCCTGGTGGATAACGGGAGCTCCGTTAATGTGATTTTCAAGAGGGCCTTCGATGAGATGCAGGTGGAAGCCAAGAGGGTTTCGGCCTCGGATGGACCGTTGTTCGGATTCTCCGGGGAGAGAAAAGAAGTAGAAGGGGGAGTAGGGCTGCACGTGAGGTTGGAGGGCGTATCACGGAACTGCCGGTTCGTGATTGTAGACGCCCCGAGCAGCTACAACGCCATCTTTGGGCGTCCCCTCATCAGCGCCTTTCGCTGCGTCCCCTCCTCTTTCCATCAATGTCTCAAATTTAACAATGGAGGGGTGCAGGTCAGGGTCAGGGGGGATCCAAAAGTAGCAAGGCAGTGCTATGTCACAGCGGTTAACACCATATCTTGGATGACAGAGGCGGAGGAGTTGGAGAAGGAGATGGCGGCGCAGGAAGAAGCTATCAGGGAAGAAGAGGTGAGCCCAGAGGAAACGGGAGGAGGAACCAAAAAGGAAGGCGGGGGGAGAGGAGACTGAGAAGCAGTAAGGAGGAGGTGTGCAGGAGGCTCAGGGGGGTGTTGAGGTCGAGCAGCAACAGGAGAGCCCGGAGGGGGCAATGGAGATTGAGGAGGAGCAGAGGGGAAGAGATGTGCAGGAGGACCGGAGGAGCGGGGAGTTGGAGCCACGGGAGAGAATGCAGGAAAAAGTGGGAGAAGAAGAGGCTGAGGAGGAAGCCCGAAGGGACATGGAAATTGAGCAGCAGCAGGACGAGGTGATGGAAGTTGAGGGAGCAGGAGGGGAGGAAGAGCTGGAGCAGGAAGAAGAAGCAGGGGACGGCTGGGAGCAGTCGCGGCTGGAGGTGGCCGAGGAAGTGGTGGAGGTGGAGGTCCGCACCAGCCAGGGACAGGTACGAAGGGTACGGATCAACGGGGGCTTGAGTCCCGAAGACCAGGAGCGGATGCGGGCCTGCATTCAGAGCAACGTCGACGTCTTCGCTTGGAGCGCGGCGGACATGCCGGGCATTGATGCGGACGTGGCCTGCCACCGCCTAAATCTGGACCCTCGGACGCGCCCCATACGTCAGAAGATGAGGGTCATCGCCACCAAGCTGGAGGAGCCCATTCGAGAGGAGGTCAAGAAGCTCCTGGAGGCGGGCTTCATCTCAGAGATCCAGTACCCAGGCTGGATCTCCAATGTTGTAATGGTGAAGAAGGGGGGAGGAAAATGGAGAATGTGTATTGACTTTTCGTTATTAAATAAATCGTGCCCTAAGGATTGCTACCCCCTGCCTCGAATCGACGCGCTGGTTGATTCAGCCGTTGGTTTTTCTGTTATGAGTTTTCTGGATGCTTTTTCAGGTTACCATCAGATCCGGATGCACCCTCCTGACACCAAGGACGTCTCCTTCATCACAAGGGAAGGGTGCTTTAGTTATAACATGATGCCGTTTGGGTTAAAAAACGCGGGAGCAACATACCAACGGATGATGGATCGAGTTTTCCAGGGCCAGAGGGGCCGGAACCTAGAAGTCTACGTTGATGACCTCATGGTAAAGAGCAAGGGAGTGAACTCGCATCTCCAGGATCTGGAGGAGACGTTCGCCACCTTGAGAAAGTTCAAAATGAGGTTGAACCCCTTAAAATGTGTTTTCTGGGCAAGTCGTGGGAAATTCCTTGGGCACCTTCTGACCCCGGCAGGGGAAGAACCTAATCCTGATAAAGTAAAGGCCATTCTGGAGCTGGAATCACCGCGAAACGCTAAGGAAGTGCAGCGCTTGACAGGAAAGCTGGCCGGCCTTAGCAGGTTCCTCTCTAGGTCAGGAGAGAAGTGCTTACCTTTCTTTAAAGTGCTACGAGGGAATCAGAGATTTGAATGGACAGCGGAGTGCGAAGAAGCTTTTCAAAAGCTGAAGGAACAACTCTCCCTGGCTCCTCTGCTTCAAAGCCCAAAAGAGGGGGAAGTTTTGACCCTGTACCTAGGAGTGGGAGCAGAGGCGGTGAGCTCCGTCCTAGTCAGAGAAGAGGGAAAGAAGCAGCTGCCCATTTATTATGTTAACAGGATCCTAAGAAAGGCGGAGCTTCGCTACCCTATCCTAGAAAAACTGGCATACGCCTTGGTTGTGTCAGCCAGGAAGCTTCGGCCATATTTCCAGGCACATTCGATTAGGGTGGTGACGGACCATCCTCTCCGAAAGATTTTTGAAGGGGTAGAGCACTCGGGTAGGCTGGCCAAGTGGTCTATCGAGTTAAGTGAATTCAACATTTCCTTCGTACCAAGGCTCTCCATTAAGGCACAGGTGGTGGCCGACTTCTTGGCAGACTACATCGCGGAGGTCAGGGCCGAGGAGTCGTGGCCACCAGAAGCATGGAAGATAATGGTCGACGGGGCCTCGGGAAAGCACTCCCTTGGAGCAGGGGTGGTGCTAACAAATCCTCAGGGGGTAACCATAAAACAAGCCGTCGCCTTGCATTTCCCCACAACCAACAACCAAGCAGAGTACGAGGCAGTGATAGCCGGCCTTCGCTTGGCTAAGGAGCTCGAGATCAAGGACGTTGAGGTTTTCACAGACTCATTGGTAGTGGCGTCTCAGATACGTGGAGAGTTCGAGGCGCGGGAGCCCACCCTTGTGAAATATTTGTCCAAGGTTAGGACGATCATCGGGGGGTTCCGGACGTTCTCCATCCAACACGTCCCCAGAGAAGAGAACACTGCTGTCGATCGATTGGCTAAGTTCGGACCTTGGGAAGGGGGTGCCCTGACTGATTTATTCCATCCAGCGATCGAAGAAGGGGAGCTAATGGAGGTGGATCGGCGGCCCTCGTGGGTAGATCCTTTCACTACCTTCTTTCTGACAGGAACCCTCCCTGGGGGGGTCAAGGAGGCAAGAAACTTCCGCCATAAGGCGGCTCATTATCTCATGCATGAAGGAGGATTGCACCGGAGGATGCTTTCGGGTCTCCTGGCTCGATGCGTGACGGAGGAGGAGACCAGGCACATTCTGGAGGAGGTGCACTCCGGGGAATGTGGTAGTCATTCCGGAGGGAGGACATTGGAGGCAAGGGTGGTCATACAAGGGTACTTCTGGCCCACCCTAAGGAAGGACGCGACGGAGTTTGCGAGGAAATGCCAGAAATGCCAGCTCTACGCCCCCTCCAGCTCTTGCCGGCTCAAAGGCTCCGAAGCATCACAGCACCATGGCCTTTCGCCATTTGGGGAATGGATCTAGTTGGGCCTTTTCCTCCAGCTAGTGGACAAAGAAGATTTCTCCTGGTTATGATAGATTACTTCTCCAAGTGGCTGGAGGTCAAGGCGCTAGCGAAGGTGACCTCCCAAGTCATCAGGAACTTCGTCTGGGGGGAGATCATCTGCAGACACGGGTTGCCTCAGGCCATCGTCACGGATAACGGCCCCCAGTTTGCTAGCGAAGTGTTCATCAGCTTCTGCACTCAGCTGGGCATCGACCTCAGGTTTGCCTCCGTCCACCACCCCAGGAGCAACGGTCAGGTGGAGGCGGCAAACAAGATTATCGTTAACTTGTTAAAGAAGAAGGTGGAAAATCTGAGAGGGAATTGAGTAGAGCAGCTCCCCTCGGTCCTGTGGGCCCTGAGAACAACCCCGAACACGGCCACTGGTGAGACCCCTTTCAAGCTTTCCCATGGTTGTGAGGCGGTACTACCGGTGGAGTTCGAGGTCCGATCCCCACGAGTTGCGGCTGCAGGTGATGGAGACGAGGCATGGAGGATGGAAAATGAGGAAGGCCTGCGCCTCTCACTAGACCTGGCAGAGGAGCTGCGAGACGTAGCAGCCATCAGACAGGAAGAAATCAAACGACGAATGACAAAGCACTTCGACAAGCATATCAGGATAAAACAATTCGCGGAAGGTGACCTAGTACTAAAAAAGGTTGATGCGGCAGGGAGGTCCGCCCCGGTGGGAAAGCTCAATGCAAATTGGGAGGGACCTTATATTGTAGAGAGAGTGTTGAAAGCGGGGGGTTACTACCTCCAAGATGTGGAGGGTAGGACCTTGAACCATTCCTGGAGTGGGGATGACTTAAAACGCTTCTACCCATGAGGGGGGAGAGCAGAAGATATGTACTCAAAGCATGATTAATATAATGTACTTCTCAAATTATTTCTCGTTCATTATTTATCGTAAAGTCCTAATAACAGGGAGAGGTATCTTCATCGGCACCCCGAGCTCGGCTCGACCCCAGGTAGACCCGCTGCGCAGGCTCCCATCTAGCTGGCAGGTCCGAAGGCTCGCCTGTGGGGGATAGGTTTTGGTTTGAGATCTTCATCGGCACCCCGAGTTCGGCTCGGCCCCAGGTAGACCCGCTGCGCAGGCTCCCATCTAGCTGGCAGGTCCGAAGGCTCGCCTGTGGGGGATAGGTTTTGGTTTGAGATCTTCATCGGCACCCCGAGCTCGGCTCGGCCCCAGGTAGACCCGCTGCGCAGGCTCTCATCTAGCTGGCAGGTCCGAAGGCTCGCCTGTGGGGGATAGGTTTTGGTTTGAGATCTTCATCGGCACCCTGAGCTCGGCTCGGCCCCAGGTAGACCCGCTGCGCAGACTCCCACCTAGCTGACAGGTCCGAAGGCTCGCCTGCGGGGGATAGGGTTGGGTCAGGCAATCTCCATCAGCATGAAACCGACAGGACAGAGAATTCACTTTGGCGGAATAGGGTGAAAAGTCCCCTTAAAGCGACATTACACCTTAGTATCTCAACTTAGTCCTAAAGTACAAAAATAAACAACGGGAAAAAAGGGTGTGGAATAGCATCAGGAGGCAGTACTCGCAGCGGATGGCTGCTGAGGATCGTCTCGCCGGTAGCGAAAGGGCACTCGCGAGGCAAGACATTGCGCCAACTCGCGGTCGTTAAGCGCGTCGAGAAGTCGTCTCGCGTAGAACATAAAACAAAAAATATATATATATACAGAAAGGTTACGCGGCGAGACGAAATGGTAGCATCGTCCCGCAGGAAAGAACAAACCAGAGATTAACTTCGCAAAATAGAAAATAAAAATAGAGAACAAAAATGAGCACTCGCTCGTCACTCGGCAGATGCCACAAAAATATGGTTTAAAAGTTTTTACAACGTCAAAAAGAGGAGAGAGTGATTCTAAATCGTGGAGGCGGCGCATCAGTCCTCCTCGCCAGATGAAGAATCATCGCTCTCCTCGCTATAGAGCTCGGGGACCAAGTCGCGCGCAGTCACCGTCTCGGATTCGTCCTTCACGACCCCCAAGTCTTTCATCATTTGCAGCACCAGCTCTGCCGCACGAACGCCGGCGTCTCGGCATTGTTCCTCGACTTTTTCATAGGAATAATGTGGCGGAGGCGTCTGGAAGGGCTCGCGGCGAGATGACGACGCAACATCAGCCTGAAGCCGCGCGTTCTCAGCTGTCAACACCTGGACCTCCTCCTCCAAAGCCGCCACGCGCGAACGCAGTTGTTCCGCCGTCTCGGCATCCTGTGGGATGACCTAGCAGTTAGCCAAGAATGATGGGAAAGGAAAGAGACCCAAGAGAAAAGAAAGTCATGACTTACCACGCCGCCTTGGGTCTTCGCGAGGAGGGACTCGGCATCTGATAACCTTCTCGCTAGACCGGTGGATTTCTCCCGCTCCGCCTCCAGATTTTCCTCGCTGGCCTTCCACTTTGAATTTATATAAATGAGGCGGCGAGAGGAACGGTGCGAGAACTCCAAGGCCCGCATTTGGTGATGGCAAGTTTTCAGCACAAGGTCCTTGGTGGACTCGCTTTCAGGCGAAGTGGCGTCAAGGCCGCCATAGAGGCCGTACCCTATGGCGAAGGCGTGATTGGAAGGGACCTCTTGCTCCTTCCATGATGGAAGGAGGGTGGAGATAGACACGCGGTTGGCGTCCCGCCCCCACAACAGAACCGGGTCGCCGACGGCATCATGAACCACGGGACCCAGATTGTAATTCATGTGGGAGGAGGGAGCGGGACGGCCAGAGGAGTCGCCTTCGCGGGAAGAGGTGGCAGCCGTCTGTTCAGGAGTAACAGCTCGCGGGTTGGAAGCAGTGGCGGGCAGGTTAGAGGCAGCAGCAGGTTGATCAGGGAGTACCGTCTCGCGGGTAGGCGAAACGGCCTGGTGATTAGGCGAAAGGGGCGACGGAGTCTCCCCTATAGAGATATGGCTCCCTTGGGGAGCTTTCTTCCTCTCCTTAGAGATAACTATAGCCTTCTTCATTTTCTTTTTGGGAGGGCTGGAGCGAGAGGGAATCGTGTCGTCTCCGGGCCGCTTTGGCGGGATGACCGCCAGGGACTCTCTCGCCGCCTCTGCCGCTGCATTGGCGAGATCAATACCCTTGGCGGGGTGAATATTGCTCTTGTAAGGAGGGGACGCTGGAACAATTCGCTCACCTAAAAGCGAGCAGGGGTTAGAAAGAAGCGAGACGGCAAATGGCGAGAAGAGAGAAACGAAAGGATAAGAATACCTTCGCCCGGGAGCACTGGAAGAAGCGAGTCAAGACCTCACCGCAAGAAGTTGACCTCGAAATTCTTGCCGGTTAAGTACTCGCACAGCAGCTTTTCTGGACCGTTGACTTGGGGGGTGGCGTAGAAGCTCTCTGGCGGAGAGACCGGCGCGAGAGGGATGCCGCCAAAGTCAGCGCGGTCTTCCCGGATGAAGACGAATCGGGTGAGCCAGTGATGGTTCTTGTTGGGCGTCTCGCATACCTTGAGCCCCTGCCCAGTAAAATACGAGACGCCATCGGCGTTGGCGTGGTAGATGAAAAGCTTGCGGAAGGCCGTCAAGCTGAACTCGATGCGCTCCCGGCGCATATAGCAGGCGAACGCGATCAACACCGAGATGGTGTTAGGGTTGAACTGTGCCGGGACGACGCCAAAGTACTTGAAGGTCTGCTTCACCTCAGGCCAAAGGGGCAATCGCAACCCCGCCTCGAAATGCGAGACGGGAAAAGCGAGTTCCCCCGGGTAATAAGTATTGATGCACTCGCCGACCTTGGGGGGGCGCGACTCGACCCCTTCTCCCAGGTACTCGCGGGCAAACTTATCATGATCTTCTCGAGGGAGCCGGCCGAGCGGGAAGTCATGGTCAGTGAATCTCTTCCCGCAGCGACTACGCCCCTCACCCTCCTCCACCTTCTTCTTACCCATCTTCTTTGGCGAAATGGTCTTCGGCAAGACGAAGGAAGAAATAGGCGAGAGATCTAAGAGAGGAAGGCGAGAAGGGGCCGGCGAGACGGAAAGGTCAGAAAGCCAAGAACTCGGGTAACGGCAGAAGCGGAAAGTGCGGTATCTAATCCCGGACTAGGCATATTTATAACTGATACATAGCCAATGATTAAAAGGGCGGGAAAACATGGGGGGAGAGGAAGAGCCGATGTCCCTTTTTCTCTCTCCTAAACCTCGATCGGCGCGACCCATCACAATCAGCAAAAAATATATATATAAATATATAGCATAAATTAAAAGGAGAGGCAAAAAAAAGGGAATGAAAAATTAAGCAAAAAAATATATATGTCCAGAAATCATCCCGCGGGGACCAAACTCTCTGCATACTTTGGCGAGACTACCATTATTACAGCTTTTGCGAGAAGAAGAAAAAGAAGAATAGCGAGACGCTAATTCTTCAGTACGGGTGCCATTCCCAGCGGCCACCGCGAGCTCCCCCGCGAGGAGGTCTACTCCGCGAGTGGAAGGAGCGGATGGATTGAAGACCGCGGCGCGCGAGACGGAGCTGCATATCGGTCTCATTGATGATGGCCTCGGGGTCGGTGTCGTCGACATCTAGCTCGGCATTAGCTCCAGAAGATAGACGAGCGCACTCGCCCTCCAGCGACTCGATGCGCTTCTCTGCGGCCTGCTTGTCCAGAGTCAAGGAGTGGATGAGGCGCGCGTGCTTCCGGAAGAGCTCAGCCGTCCTCCGCTTCATCTCCACTGGATTGGAAGGGTCACCCAGATAGTCTTCAATCCCGTCTGCAGGAGGAGGCGAGACGGAGAGACGCTTTGACTGCTCCTCAATAGGAGAGTTGGCCCGAGAATCTGCGCAAGGGGTGCAGAGGCAAGGTGGAAGAGGCACTCGCAGAAGGGAGTGAGAGTAGTGAAGGGGATTCAAAAGGGCGAGGGAAGGTCCCTTACCAGGATGGCGAGAGGTATCGGCGGCCGGGGAGGGGTCGTCCCTGCTCTCGCTGGGGGTAGTTGGGGGAGTAGATGAGGGCTGCGAATCGAACTCCTCGCAGCGGGCAGCAGAACCATCTCGCGGGCTCTTCGGGGGCTGCGGAACCACAAGAACCCCCTGAAAAAGCATTAGTCAGCAAGAGAGAGCACCCGGTCGCGGAGATAACAGTGGTAGAGGCAAGTACCCGCCTCTTTTTCCGTGGAGGGCGCATGGGGAGTGGGGATGGTTTCCACAGCGACGCGAGACAAATCTCCTGCGGCAGGTGATGGGCCCCCAGCCTTCGTCTTTTTCAGGCGAGACGACGGGGCGAGAGGGCGAACCAGGGAAAAGGTAAAAGAAGCCACGTTGGCCTTATGTTGCTCTCGCACCAGCGCGAGACGTTCACGAAAACTTTGACTGTGCGTCATTCCAAGAGACTCAAGAATAGGGAAGAAGAAGAATATGCAGAGCGGGGCGCCAGGTGTGCGGGGCAGGAGTCATATATTTATAGGCCCCGGTGGAGGCCTCAGAAGATTCCTCATAAATACGTTTTTAATGCGCCTCAAATAACGAGCCTCGGTTGAACATTCTTTTTGAGCTTAGAATAATCTCAAAAAGAGCGGGGATTGTGTACAACCTCGGGCTCGTAAAGAGCCCTCAAGAAGAAAATAGGTCGAGATGGGCAGATGTGGCCAGGGGGGCCCACTCGCAAGAGGCGAGACGATGGACTCCAATGGGTGGGATACCCCCATCCAGAGGCGAGAGGGCCTCCAGGAGCGAGAGGACCTCCTGGGGCGAGAGAGTCTCCATCAGCAAGGAGGTCTCGTGGTACAGGGCGAGAGGCGCCGACGAGACGGGCGGTGGGTCCCTCTCGCCGGCAGGTGCCTTTCCACTCGCCAGGGCGAGAAGAGGTCTTTTTGTATTATATATTATATTTCCCTGTCAATCAGAGGTTTTTACTCTTCTACCCCGGGTGCTTTTACCCTCTTGCCCTTAGTGGACTGCATATAGCTCCCCAGAACAGCGGAGTTTGGCTGTTGGCAGACCCAGCCAAGGGTACCCTAGTAATTTCAGACCGGTGCAGTTTTGTTATTGGTAGTTCAGATTCTGAAATCTATAAATAAGCCCATAGGGGTTCTTCAGAAGGGACTTTTTCCGGATTCAGAAAAGGATTCATTGGTACAGTCTTCTGAGGAACTCCAAGCCCAGCTTTTGGCTTTGTAGGGGAAGCTCTCTGTGACCTTCCGGGTAAGCGGTGGGACCTCCCTGCTGCGGCTTTGGGCCAGTTTTCTAATCCTTCACGACCGGTCGGAGGTCGGAGCTTGGGCCAAGTAGGAGTCGGCTACGCCCCTATTTTGTGAACATTCGTCGAAGTCAAATTTTGGCTTCAACAATTTTTAACTTTGTTTATGAGAAAACGTCATTGTAGTTCTAGTTGTGACCAAGAGAACTTTATTGTATCCTAGATAGTTTTTTCTCTCCGAGACTGTAGTAGTTGTATCTGAGCGATTTTAGTCATGGCTTAGAGATTTTAGTTATTTTTGGGTTGAATACATTTATATCTTAAAGTTGTATCTTAGAGATTTTAGTCATGACTTAGAGAACTTTGTTATATCTTAGAGATTGTACTAGTTTTATCTGAGCAATTATAGTACTTGCTTAGGGATTTTAATTGTATCTGAGACTGAAAACGTTGTATCTCAAAATTATATTATAGCGTATCTGAGCAATTATAGTATTAACTTAGAAATTTTAGTTGCATTATAGTGTATTTAACTAATTAAAACATGAAATGTCTGTAACAGAACATTGATTACATATTAATCTCATATATTTTGGTGGATCCTTCAGTAAATATCTGAGTTTAATTTTTTCATTGACTGAAATGAATATGCTTTGAGTTAAAATTGTAATCTATTAGTTATTTTTTGTAATATCCGGAATTAAAAAATAATCTCTAATTTTTTTTTTGTATCTGAGATAGAAATAAAATCTCTCAGCTACATACATATGTAATATAATATGCATGTATATTTTAGTAGTTAGCGTAAATATTTCCTAAAAATGGCTAAGGAAGAAATTTTAAAAGCCACGCGTCAGAATCAGTATGCTTTTAAAAGTCACGCGTCAGAAAAAGTGATGCCCCGGACGATGCTCTTCGTCCGGGACGCGGACCAAAAAATTTCGCCGAGAATAGAGGAGGAGCTTCCGAGAATGGAGGAAGAGCTTTCATATGAGGAGCTTTTGTAGGAAGAGCTTTTCTCTCTCTGTGAAGGAGTCCTTTTCTCATTCTTTGTCAACTGCAGAAAGCGTGCAAAAGGAGGCGTGCAGAAGGAGGCATGCATACCGTCGTGTAGAGTGCGGAGGTGTGTAGACGAAGGCGTGCAGACCGCTGAAAGCTGGCACCATTTCGAGTGGCATGTAGACTTTTTTTGAGGAGTTGAAATGGGGAGAAATAATGTTGGCGGGAATTATTTGGTGGGAAAGCAAATGACCAAAATATATAGGTAATTTAAAACTAGTAAATTTTAAGGGGTATTTCGAGGAGCACATATATCTTTATTATATAATACAATATGCATATTTGGATCACATCATGAAACGCATTTGGACCGTCCGATCAAGCTCCATCAAGCACAGGTCGTTGGATTCGAAATAGGAGGTCTGCCTATAGCTTTTCCTCCGGATTGGGTACTATTCATCCACCGAAAAATCCCGATCCTGGAATCCGCCTCCCGTTCCAAAACCGGCTCACCCCCTGCCGGCGGCGGAGCGGCCGGCGGCCTGCCCGGTGCCCACCGGCGGGTTCGCCGGCCGCTCACGGGCAGGGCCACCGCAGGCGGTGGCCCTGCCCGCTCGCCGCCGGACAACCCCCGGCGGGTTCGCCGGTGGCCGACAAATCCGCCGGTGGCCGACAAATCCGCCGGTGGCTACCGGGCAGGCCGCCGGGGCGGAGCCGCCGGCGGCGGGGGCGGGCAGCGAGGCGGACGCGAAACGCACGAATTTTATTTTTTCACTTTTTTTGTATTTTATTAAATTATTATTAAATTATATAATATTATTATTATTATTATTGTGTTTTGTTTTTAATTAATATTATTTTTGTTTTCAATTTTTTTGGTTTTTATTAAATAAATTATTATTAAATTATATAATTTTAATTTGGTTTTTTATAATTTGGCCGGCGGAAGGGCGTGCTTCGCGGTGGCGGGCGAAACCTTCCGCGGGGCGGGTGAACTTTGTTGTGGCGGGCGAAGCGAAATAAATGATTATTAAATTATAATTATATAATTTGATTTTTTATAATTTGGCCGGCGGAAGGGCGTGCTTCGCGGTGGCGCGATACGTTTTTTTTTTTTCCTTTTTTAATTTAATAATTAATTTATTAATTTATATTTTTTATAATTAATAAAATTATTAATATCATTTTAAATGCTTTTATAATTAGGCTTCGCGCGCCGGGGGGCGGGCGAAGCGCGCCGGGGTGCCGGCGAAGCGCGCCGGGGTGCCGGCGAAGCGCGCCGGGGTGCCGACGAACCGCGCCGGGGGCGGGCAAAGCCCGCCGGGGGGTCAAGCGGGCGAAGCCCGCAGCGACGCATCGAGAACGGGCGGAGCCCGTTCGAAGATGCTAGTATATATATATATATATATATATATATTATATATATATATATATATATATATATATATATATATATATATATATATATCTTTATTATATAAAACCAATAGCCATATTTGGAAGCACATCATCAAATGCATCTGGACCGTCCGATCTCCAGAAAATCACATCTGGCCATTGGATCTAAAAAACCGGGCCTGCCAATATCCAGATCTCCCCAAAAAATCACTGTTCCCTGCTTTAGAAATCCCGATACCCCTTTGTATCTTCACTGCCTCACCCCACCGCCGCCGGCCTGCACGGCGCCCACCGGCGGGTTCGCCGGCCTCCGGCAACACGCCGGGGGTTGTCCGACGGTGTCCCTGCCAGCTCACTGCCGGACAACCCCCGGCGGGTTCGCCGGAGGGCGGCGAACCCGCCGGTGGGCGCCGAGCAGGCCGCCGGCGGCGACGGGGGTGAGACCGTGAAGGCACGGAGAGGTATCGCCGGTTTTGTTTTTTTTTTTTTTTCTTTTTTATAATTTAATAATTAATTAAATAATTTATATTTTTTTATAATTAATAAAATTATTAAAATGCTTTTATAATTTAATGAAGGCACGGAGGGGTATCGCCGGTTTTGGGTTATTTTTCCTATTTTATTATTTAATAATTAATTAAATAATTTATATTTTTTATAATCAATAAAATTATTAAAATACTTTTATAATTTGACGAAGCCCGCCGGGGGGGGGGGGGGGGGCGAAGCCCGCAGCGACGCATCGAGAACGGGTGAAGCCCGTTCGAAGATGCTAGTATATATATATATATATATATATATATATATATATATATATATATATATATATATATATATATATATATATATATATATATCTTTATTATATAAACCAATAGCCATATTTGGAAGCACATCATCAAATGCATCTGGACCGTCCGATCTCCAGAAAATCACATCTGGCCATTGGATCTAAAAAACCGGGCCTGCCAATATCCAGATCTCCCCAAAAAATCACTGTTCCCTGCTTTAGAAATCCCGATACCCCTTTGTATCTTCACTGCCTCACCCCACCGCCGCCGGCCTGCACGGCGCCACCGGCGGGTTCGCCGGCCTCCGGCAACACGCCGGGGGTTGTCCGACGGTGTCCCTGCCAGCTCACTGCCGGACAACCCCCGGCGGGTTCGCCGGAGGGCGGCGAACCCGCCGGTGGGCGCCGAGCAGGCCGCCGGCGGCGACGGGGGTGAGACCGTGAAGGCACGGAGAGGTATCGCCGGTTTTGTTTTTTTTTCTTTTTTATAATTTAATAATTAATTAAATAATTTATATTTTTTTATAATTAATAAAATTATTAAAATGCTTTTATAATTTAATGAAGGCACGGAGGGGTATCGCCGGTTTTGGGTTATTTTTCCTATTTTATTATTTAATAATTAATTAAATAATTTATATTTTTTATAATCAATAAAATTATTAAAATACTTTTATAATTTGACGAAGCCCGCCGGGGGGGGGGGGGGGGGGGGGGGGGCGAAGCCCGCAGCGACGCATCGAGAACGGGTGAAGCCCGTTCGAAGATGCTAGTATATATATATATATATATATAATTTAGTTTTTGGCTTTGCTTATAGTATAGAAATATATATGTGTGTGAGCGCGTGTGCGTGTGTTTGTGTATATAGAGAGAGAGAATTCTAATCTTGAAATGGAATTATACTATCATTTGAAGTCCACACCATAATTATTTTTGAGTTCTACACGGTCAACAATGCCTTGAGCTCGGGCCTCTGTTACTGAAATAAAATAAAAACACATCTTCCATGTAACTTTTGTTAGGTTCCTGAAATGGGTTGCAATAACTTTTGTCAGGTTCCATGAAGTTTCACTACTTCTGCTTCAGGGATAAATTCCCTGCATGTGCCTCATAAAAGAACTTGCAGGTTGGATAACAATGACTCTTGATGATACTGATATAACGCCTCCCTGGGAAGTTCTTCATTTAAACCAACAGAGTTAACTCTAGAGGTTTTACAAATTTGTCGACTAACGGGGAAAGCGATGTAAGTAGTGGATATAATGATTAGGAGTTAGATAATTCAGGTTTTAAATTGTGGTATACATGAAAAAATAAAACAAGCATTGGAGTAGGTATTATTGTGGATAATATTTGGAAGGATGAAGTTGTTGGGGTAAGTAGAAAAGGTGATAGAATCTTAGCTCTTAAATTGGTCATAAAAAAGAAAATTATTAATTTGATCAGTGCTTATGCGTCACAAGTAGGATTAAGTGACGTTATTAAAGTGCAATTTTGGGAAGACTTAGATGATTTAGTAAGAGAAATCCCACAAAGAGAAGATTTTTACAGGAGGTGACTTAAATTGACATATAGGGAAGAAAAATGTAGATTACACAGCCGTTCATGGAGGATATGTATATGGAGAAAAGAATGAAGAAGGGCGAACCATTTTAGATTTTGATGTAGCACATGAGCTAATTGTAGCAAATACGTTTTTCATATAGAGGGAAGAACATTTAATTACGTTTAAAAGCAGACCAAATAAATCACAAATTGATAATTTCATGACTCGCAAAATAGATAAAATGATTTGTAAGGATTGCAAAGTCATTATTGAGAAAATTTGACAACACAACATAGGTTAGTGGTGTTAGATGTACAAATTAAATATAATAAATTTAAGACAAGAACAAAAATATTGCAAAAAATTCGGTGGTGGAACTTGAAGATGGAAAAGCGGGTTGTTTTCTGTTATAAACCACGGTGGGGCCCATTTGAGGGGGCACGTGACATCCAGATCCGTGGCCGACTGCAGTCGAATGGCGGAGCATCCCCAACCAAATCACCCAAGATGAATTTAACTGGGGTAGGTTGTTGAGGTCAGGGATTGATCCCTGGACCTCCTTTATCATGCAACTATCTCAAGTCCTGATACCCAACTGCGCTGCCATCTTTTGTTAGAAACTACGGTGGGGCTCATTTGAGGGGGGCACGTGACATCCAGATCCGTGACCGACTGCAGTCGAATGGCGGAGCATCCCCAACCAAATCACCCAGGATGAATTTAACCATGATAGGTTGTTGAGGCCAGGGCTTGATCCCGTGACCTCCTTTATCAGACAACTATCTCAAGTTCTGATACTCAACTGCGTTGCAGCTCAGTTGAGTTTCAGGACTTGAGATAGTTGCCTGATAAAGGAGGTCCAGGGATCAAGCTCTGACCTCAACAACCTACTCCGGTTAAATTCATCCTAGGTGATTTGGTTGGGGATGCTCCGCCATTCGACTGCAGTCGGCCACGGATCTGGATGTCACGTGCCCCCCTCAAATGGGACCCACTGTGGTTTCTAACACTTTCAAAAAGGCAATTATGGAACAACTAGTTGATGATCCTTATGTTGATCCAATTATCTCATGAGAAGCTATGTCTTCACATTTAAGGATAAGTGTAATGAACGTACTTGTAGTATCAAAAGGTCATGCGCCCCCAAATAAAGAATCTATGTGGTGGAAAGAGAAAGTACAAGACAGAGTGAGGGCAGAGGGCTAGCTATAAATCACTTTATGCTTGTAAGAATAATGAAAATTTAGCCAGGTATAAAGCCGCCAAAAAAGAAGCTAAACATGCAGTAAGTAAAGCAATAAGTTAAGTTTATGAAGAATTTTATAAGCGACTAGACACCAAAGATGAATAGTGTGGCATATATAAAATTGTTTGAGCTAGAGAAAGAAAGATAAGAGATTTAAGTCAAGTAAAATGCATAAAGGATGAGACATACAATTTTGACGGTTGATGTGAATATTAAAGAGCGATGAAAAAGATTTTTTTTATCAACTCTATAATGAAACAAAGGACAATGAATTGAACTTGAAAGAGTTAAGTAAATCAGAGAAATATAAGAACATAACGTTTTATCGTAAAATTCAAATATCATAGGTAAAAGATGTTCTAAATAAGATGAAAAATGGAAAGGCAGTTGGGTCAGACGATATACCCATTGAAGTATGGAAATGTCTAGAAAATGAAGAAATTTTGTGGCTTACATGTTTTTTCAATAAGATACTGAAATTAAAAATGATGTCAGACCAATGGAGAGAAAATATCTTGGTACCTTTGTATAAAAAATAAAGAGGATATACAAAATTGTGTTAATTACAGAGGAATTAAATTGATGAGTCATATCATGAAACTATGAGAACAAGTAATAGAAAGAAGATTAAGACAAGAGACTAATATCTCGGAGAATCAATTGTGATTCATGCCAGGAAGGTCGATCATGAAAGCTATACATTTCTTGAGGAGACTCATTAACAACTATCGAGAAAGAAAACAAGATTTGCATATGTTGTTTATTGATCTTGAGAAGGCTTATGATAGAGTTCCAAGAGAGATCTTATGGTCTTAGAAAAGAAATGTGTAAATATATCATATATTGACACAATCAAAGATATGTATACAAATTCAGTGAGAAGGGTGAGGACATCTTGAGGATTAACACAAGAATTTCCTATCACTGTTGACTTACATCAAGGTTCAGCTTTAAGCCCTTATCTCTTTACCCATACCTTAGATGAGCTCACCAGACATATCCAACAAGCAATACCTTTGTGTTTATTGTTTGCGGATGATATCGTTTTGGTTGATGAGACGCGCGAGGGTGTAAATGCAATACTTGAATCTTGGCGGGATACTTTAGAAAAGAAGGGTTTTAGGTTGAGCAAGGCAAAGACAGAGTATACAGAGCTTAAATTTAGCAGTACAGGAAGGACATATGACTTCGTTATTAATTTGGGTGATCAAGATATTTCCCGTAGTGAGTGTTTTAAATATCTTGGATCGATAGTTCAAAACGACGGAGGTATTGATAAAGATGTGACACGGAATCCAAGCGGGTTGGTTGAAATGGAGAGGCACATCAGGGATCTTATGTGATCGTAAAGTACCACTAAAACTTAATGGCAAGTTTTACTGTACTGCAATTAGACCCGCGATGCTCTATGGTTCTGAGTGTTGGGCAGTGAATTGTGTACATGAGCAAAAAATGGGAGTTGCGGAGATGAGAATGCTTAGGTGGATGTGTGGACACACAAGATTAGATAAAATTTGGAATGAAAGTATCAGGGATAAGACAGGGGTAGCACCAATTGCAGAGAAGATGCGAGAAGCTCGTCTAAGATGGTTTGGACACGTACAAAGGAGACCATTAGAGGCACCTATTAGGCGTTGTGATAGTCTAGTCACTAGGCATGTTAAACCGGAGAGGGGTAGACCAATAAAGACTTGGAATGAAACTGTAAGGAAAGACATGATGTACTTAGACATTAGTGAGATTATGACAAAAGATAGGGCACAATGACGTCAAAGGATCCATATAGCCGACCCCGCTATAGTGGGATAAAGGCTTGAGTGTTGTTTTTGTTGTATTCAATTTTTTAAGCTTTATATAGGAGAAATATTTTCAACTTGTAGTAGTATTTTTTTTGTGAAGCTAAATAATATATTTTAAATTTTGCAGGCCAAGCTAAAGGAAGCCTTGTTGGTAGAAAAGCTTAAGAAGTACGAGGTTCCCCAAGTTCAAGGTCCTAACCCAAAAGAAGATCTTTTGACAGGCGAGGAAAGATTCTACATGAAAAAGATGTCACAAAAAAGTTCAAATTATGTTCCAATTGGAAGGAGAGGCATATTTGGAGGAGTAATTCTGAACATGCATATGCATTGGAAAAAGCATGAAACAGTTAAAGTTGTTTGCAAACCCTGCAAGCTAGGGCAAGTTCATGAATATGCTAAAGAGTTGGCCAGGTTGAGCGGTGGGCTTCCAATTGAAATTATTGGAAATGATACAATAATATTTTACCGAGGGAAGAACTATGTGCAGCCAGAAGTCATGTCCCCTGTTGACACCCTTTCTAAGAAAAGAGTATGTTTTTTTGAATTATTATTATTTTTATCACGCACCAAGTATTTTAAAGCTTTTTTGTCTTTTTGAGCGCTCAAATGTTAACAATGTGTTCTAATGCTTCCAGGCACTTGAAAAATCGAAGTACGAGCAATCCTTAGAAACCGTGAGGCGATTTATTGCAGTAGCTGAAAAGGAACTAGAGCTTTATCACCGACATATTGCACTTTATGGTGACCCAAATACTCGAAATTCAGATTTTGTATATGGCAGTGAGAGAGAAAACTGCGGCAAAATTTTATCAGAACCTCTAGATGGAAGTAATTTTAATGATAAAGAATCCAGCTCGGATGAGACTGATTCAGATTTCAAAGATTTCAGTTCAGATGAGACTGATTTGAATGCCAGTTACCTTTCTGGAGATGGAGAAAACCAAATAGGAACAGAAACTGATTCGGATGATGAAAGCCCATTCTTAGATGTGCTTGATTCTCATGAGGATCTTTGAAAAATAACGGTTTGCCTTTGACGACGAATTGTTAGAATCTGGATTTGATTCAGGGAATACAAATAAGTTTGCTTTCCATTCTGGACTAATGGAGGCAACGTTGGGAAAGTGGAATCAAGTTCTGCAATGGACAAGATATGCTTGAAGAAAATGGTATTTCCTCTCTATTCATACAAAAACAGATGGGATGGTTATAGTTTGGGTTGTTGCATGTAGTGAAGGCAGAGATGTGTTAAGTTTCTAAGATGTTGACCGGATCTGAAGTCGAACGTGTTGCCAGTTATAGTGGTGGTGATCATCCACCACCTCAAGTGTAAGGATATTGGCAGTGTTTGGGTGGTGGTGGTAGCCTCTTTTAAGTTGAAATATTGCCTGAGTTGTCTGAAGAGTGCACAATATACACTTAGCTACACTCGCCTACAATTGGGTGCGTGCAATTGTGCTTAACTGAGGGAATGCACAGTCACTGCAGAATTTGCTCTCTTCACTATTTTCTCCTCTCTTAAAATTCACCATTTTGCTTTTCCTTTGTTGAATGACATGAATACACAGTGACAAGATCATAAGTGTGTAACTTATTATTCTTCTTTTTTGCTATTCATTTTCCATGTTACACTGCACCTCTCATTGAAAACTTTTCTTATTTTGCGTAAAGAGTAAAGACTTCACTGTTTATTTTTCGCGAACTTTTCTTTTTCTATGTTACAGTTGCACTTATTTTCCCATTGTGGACCTGTGGTTAGTAATTAAATATGAAAAAATCCTGCAATATGCTTATGCCATCTGCATTAAGATTCTGGGATGTTATTTCATTCATGAACACCTTATATTTACAATTGTCAGGATCTTCTTAAACCATAATATATTGTTAGCTGAATTATATGTTACCACTACCTACATAGCAAGATACTGTGAACTGCTCTTTATCTTTCACTATAGATGATCAGATCAGAAACCTCTTAGGCTCCGTTTGGCACTGTGGTCGTTCGTTAACGCCCACCTACGGAACTTCATCTGTTTGAACATAAAAGTGGATGAAGTTCCTTAGGTGGGCGTTAACAAATGACAATTTAACCCTCCTGTTCATGACCGTTACCACCGAGCCAAACGGAGCCTTAGTCTCGTACCATATACGTCTAAGAAGCATTTCCCGGTTATATTATTCTGTATTGACTGACTAAACTCTCTATATTCTATTCACTGGTTCTCCACAGAAGTTGTATTCTGCCGAAGGAGAAGACACTGGATCAGCACCTAAAGGGATCTTGTTGCAAATCTGCACAAACTCTCTATATTCTCTTCACTGGCATAAAGTTGTGATCTTTCTTCTATGAATGCAATGAATTGTATGTCAATAATGCCTATCATTTTTCTACAAAGAAAATAAATGGAGCTAGGGGGATAATAACGTGAGAGTATCAAAGACCAAAATAACTTTGATGGGAAACAACAGTTCTGTTTAAAATTGGTGAAGCATCAACCCCATTTCTACCACCCTGGTATTAGGAGTGTAATTTGGACCCGTTCAGGTCAATTTCACAGTAATACCCTAACCAAATAGGTTGAACTGAACTGAGTAATCATGAAACTAGACCATGCTATTTACCAGTTCGTTTCAATTTGGTTGGCGGTTCTGATTTGGCGTAAAGGACTCCAAAAATATTGTTGTGAAGTGCTCGAATAAGTCAACCTGACCGATTGAGCCGCACACATGAACCGTGCTTGCCCGAAGGGCCCTAAAACCTCCCCCAAAGGGGACGAGCAGGGCAGCGCGTATATACTCCCTGAAAGAACCAAGCAGCTCTCACAACGCATACGCGGTGAGACGCTTACCGCACGCGCGTGGCCGCCGCCGGTAACAAGTGCGTATGGCTTGCGCTGCACGCCCGCACCGCACATGGGCGTGCACCCCGTCCTTGCACGCCCCTTGATCGCGCATGCTCCCCATGTGCGCACACGCCCAGGGAAAGCGTGTGTGCCCAGGGCGTGCGAGTGCGCCCCGTGTGTGTGTGCGTCACAAGGACGTGCTCGCCTTCTGCGCGTGCGCGCAGAACGGGCATGCGCGCACCGGCCTCCGACGGGCATGCATGCCCCGGCCTCCGATGCTGTCGTCGTGCAACATGCCAGTGCCGCCCGGAGGGCATGTTCGTCATTTCAGAAAATTAGTGATACGAGTGAATAGAGCATAGTGACATCATTCGCCAACTGAGGATTTAACCGGGTGCAATTACCAACGCGTACTTTCAAGAAAACTATAACAAGGCCCCCATGCCTCCATTTAAAAAAAAGCAACTGGAAAGACCAGAGAGAGCTCTGAGGTTTTCGGGCGAGAAAGTGGGACTTAAATCGTTCCATCGCCCGGAATTCGCTTTGCTCCCTTTCTAGTCTGCTCATGCTCAACTCCTTGTGGACACAGCAGCAGGCGTAGGAAAAGACTTAAAAGAATGCACTCATAGACGCTTGTATGGACGCTCTTTCCAAGGCTCTGTGGACTTGGCCTTTTCCCCCTTTTTGTAGTTAAATCTTGTAAATTGAGAGGTGGTCTGTCACACTCCAGGGAACTCAAACACTTTCAAACTCAAGGAAGATAGTGGATTTCGGCCTGACACAGATCCGGTCATGTAATTTTTCACCCTTTCCGGGTTTTCCACCCTAAAATGCCTATGTGTCATTGTTGTTTTGTTTACTTTTGACTGTTTGCACGCCCGATCCGACTTGGAGCTAAGACGGTCCTATTCTCCGGACCGGAGGAAAACTGGGCGACCTGCAATAATTTGGCCTCGTTTGTGGGAAAGTGTTCCCAACTCTGCAAAAGTCCTTGGAAACAGCGCTTGCACAACTCAAGCACTTCGGATCAATGACAATGACGCAAGAGAGGATTTTTGCGTTGCCCGCATGATGATTCCCGCTGAAGGAGCGTCGCAGAATGCTAAAACGATAATCACCCTGGGTTGGGTTTTGGGTGCACTTAAAGGCAGGGGGTGGGCACGTGGGCAAGGAAGTTAGGACAGTCACCTACCCGTGCTGACCAATTTTTCTCCGTCGCATGGCACGAGGAAAACCACCTCAACAAAAAGATGTGCTTGGACCACACCATCCTCTTCAGGGACGAAGACCTAAATGGAGTACGCACTCCACATCAAGACCCCCTCATCATTAACGCATGGGTAGGGGAACCTTGCCTTTGTGGTAGAAGAATTCTAGTGGAAAATGGGAGTTCAGTCGACGTCCTTTTCATGTCTGCATTTCGGAGCATGAAAATATGCGAGGGATATCTCTGCCCAGTGAGCGGACCCATCTACGGGTTTAACAATCAACCAGTCCTGGTGCAGGGGATGGTCATCCTCCCGGTGGCCATGGGGGAATACTCGAGGCAAGCTACCTGCAAGATTCGGTTGGTCGTCATGGAGTGCAAATCCGCCTACAATGCCATCTTTGGCATACCTCTACAGGCTGCCTTCGGAGCAATCCCCTTCATACAACACCTCACAATGAAGTTCTTCACCCCCTGCGGCATGGGAATTGTTCATGGGGATCAGGGGACGTCGTAGATTTGCTACCTAAATCGGGCTTAACCATTGTGAGGCACAACTCTTCACGTCGACAACTTCTACCTTCAAGACAAGGCCACAGTGCAATGGGCAACTCCGGTGGAGGGCCTCGTCGTGGCCCCCATACTCATAGGAGACCCTACCCACACAGTGCAGATTGGGTCCCTCTTGTCTCCGGAGGAGCAGTAGGAGTACGTAGACTTCCTACGCACAATCCAGAACGCATTTGCATAGAGCCCCGATGACATGCCCAGAGTGGATCCACGGATAATCATGCATTCATTAAATATTAATCATGCGTGTAGACTCGTGATCCAAAAGAAGCGCAACTTTACGCCCGAGCGGCTCCAGGCCATAGAGGAGGAAGTGTGTAAGCTTTTAGCAGCGCAATTCATCCGGAAGGCGGAGTACCCCACCTAACTCGCCAACTTGGTCATGGTAAAGAAGGCATCCAGGAAGTGGAGGATATACATCGACTGCAGCAACCTCAACCAAGCATGTCTGAAAGGCAACTTCTTGCTTCCTCGCATCGATCAGCTCGTGGATGCCACAGCCAGACACAAACTCCTCAGTTTCATGAATGCTTACTCAGGGTACAACCAGATCTAGATGAACCTAGCAGACAAAGAGCACGCCGCCTTCCACACAGACAGAGGGTATGCTGATACAAAGTGATGCCCATTGGACTAAAGAATGTCGGAGCTACTTATCAAAGACTGATGAACATAGTGATCAAAGATCTCATCGAACATTGTATAGATGTTTATGTCGACGACATATTAGTGTAAATTGTCTGGCATGGCCACCGCCTGGAAGACCTGGACAAGTGTTTCCAGCTTCTCTGTTGCTTCCAGTTACACCTAAATCTCTCCAAGTGCGTGTTCGAGGTTACCGCGGAAAATTTTCTAGGCTTCATGGTGAAACAACGAGGAATTGAGGCCACCCCCGAGAAGATTAAGGCATTGGAGGATATGTCTCCCCCTCGCACCATCAAGGAGGTTCAGTGTCTCAATAGGAGGATAACTGCGCTATCTCGTTTCCTGGATCGGACGGGGGATAAATACATCTCATTCTGCAAAGTATTCTGCGGGTCATGCAACACCGGATTTCAATGGACGTAGGAGTGCCAGGATGCCTTCGAACACCTCAAGCAGTATTTAGTCTCTCCCTCACGCCTCTCCAAGCCCACTATTGGGAAAGCCCTTTTCCTGTACTTGGCAGTGTCTTCGCACGATCTCAGCTTAGCCCTGGTCAAGGAAGAAAGAGGGGTACAATGCCCAGTAAATTACCTCAGCAAGGTCCTATCAGAAACCATGAGTAAATATCCCGCAACGGACAAAATGACTCTGGCCTCGGTATTCTCCGCATGAAAGCTCTGATTGTGCTTCCAAGCCCATACCATCAAAGTGCCCACCTAACTGTCGCTCCGCACTATCCTGCAAAAGCCAGAGGTATCATGGAGGCTAGTTAAATGAGCGGTGGAGCTGGGAGAGTTCGATATCCTACTCCTGCCAAGACCCGTCATCAAGCCCCAAGTCCTGGCAGACTTTGTGATGGAATGCACAATCCCCCCAGAGTATGTGTCTAGCCCTGACTGCACAACCCGTGCATGATGGGTCTTGTATGTTGACAGGGCATCAAGAGCTGAGGGTGCAGGCATAGGCTTGCTCCTAACAAGCCCCAAGGGAGCCACCCTAGAGTGTTGTTGGGAAGATTGCCTATAATCTATCAAGTATGGACTTAGGCTGAATTTTCCAGCTACTAACAATGTCGCGGAATATGAAGCCTTGATCACCGACCTTCGGTTGGCTGCCAACTGCGGAGCAGAAAACTTACCATAAATACGGACTCTCAACTGGTGGTCTCGTAGGTCGATGGAGACTACAAGGCCAAGAATAAGCAGCTCGCGCAATATCTTCGACTAGTATAGTCGCTCCTCGAAAAGTTCAAAACTCACCAGATCCTCCACATCCCACGGTAACAAAATAACAGAGCCAACACACTCTCCAAACTCGCAAGCTCCAACATGGGATACCAGTCAAGGCGTTGCCGAGTTGACGACCTCTTGGTCCCCAGCATCAAGAGCCCGTGGGATATCACCGCGATAGTGGAAGGGGAGCCCTGTTGTATGGACCATATCATCGCTTACTTGGAGGACGAGCAATTACCTGGGGACCAGCTGGAGGCGTGATAATTACAAATCCGCGCTGTCTCATTCTCTATCGCCAACGAGCTCTACAAGCACTCTTTCTCTGGACCCTACCTAAAGTTCCTATGCCCGTCGAGGCAGGCTACGCTTTAAGGGAAATTCACGAAGAACTATGCTGGGAACATCTGGGAGGCAAAGCTTTGGCACTAAAGGTCATGTGTCAAGGACTCTATTGTCCCACTCTAAAGAAGCACGCTCTTGACTTCGTCTGAAAGTGCGAAAGCTGTCATCTTCATTTCAACGTTCCTCACTAGCACCCTGTAGGCCTCACCCTACTGCGGATTCTGTGCTCCCTCATGCAATGGGGGGTTGATTTACTCGGCCCTTTTCCACCGGCTCACAGGAAGAGGAAGTTCATCATCTGGGCCGTCGATTACTTCTCTAAATTGGTCGAGGCGGAGCCGCTGGCCAAAATCACCGAGGAGAATGCTAAGTAGTTTGTCTGGAAAAATATCATCTGCCACATTGGCATCCCGACAACCATCGTCGCCGACAATGGGACGCAATTCACGGGGAATGATTTCACCAAAATGTGTGAGGATCTAAGAATAGAGCTTCACCATACGATTGTAGCACTTCCAAGAGCTAATGATCAGAGAGAGGTCACTAAACACACCATCCTAGAAGGCTTGAATACCCGTCTCCAAGAGGTTGGGTGTGTCATGGGTGGCCCCCCTCCCCAACGTATTATGGGGCTTACTGAACAACGAAAAAGACCCCAACGGGGGAGACACCCTTCAACCTTTGATACGGGTCAGAAACGGTCATACCATTGGACATCAGCATTCCAAGCCCCCGCGTCCAAGCTTCCATCCCAACCGAGAACGACACGTTCATTCGGGGAAACCTAGACTTGGTCCAGGAAGTCAGGGACAAGACAACACATCGGATCACTGCGTATCAGAATCACATGGCTCTCTTCTACAACAGGTGGGTGAAGACAAGACCAATCAGCATAGGGGACCTAGTACTCCAAAACCTCGAGGCAGCAGGAAAGCGCCCCTAGAAGGACAAACTCTCCCCAACATTGGAAGGGTCGTTCGTCATCACCACAATAGCAAAACCTGGGACCTACATGCTAAGGTCCCGAGAAGGGATGACGCTCCCCTGGAATTAAAACACAGATAACATGTGCCGCTTCTACAAGTGATCAATGTTCTTCAGAAGGGAGGAACGAGAAACCAAGCTCATGCATGCATGTATCTTCCCCTTCAGCAATATCACTGCCAGTTTCATCTCCTATATCGACTCACTGGAATGAACATGCACTGAGCCATTCTACTGTCAAAGCATTATGGACAATGGTCCTACATATCCTTTAATTGAGCGGACCTTGTGTCCTTCTAAGGTGCTAAAGGACAAAGTTCATTCACCCCCCTCCAATGGAACGGGCCTCAAGTCCTTCTGAGTCGTGAGCATACAGACAAAGGTCATTCACCACCTCCAATGAAATGGACCCCGAGTCCTTCCAATGCACAAACGGACAAAGTTTCTTTGACACCTCCAATAGAACATACCACAGTTCCTTCTGATGCGCAAACATACAAAAGTCTTTTGCCACCTCCATGGAACGGACCCTGAGTCCTTTTGAGGTGGAACAGACAAAGGTCTTCCGCCACCTCCAAAGAACGAACACCAAGTTCTGCTACTTATAATTAGAATGGACCCTGAATCCTTCTGCACCTCTCGCACGAACAAACCCCATGACCTACTTCACGGTCGGAACAGACCCCGAATCCTTATGCATCCCACAATGAAAGCTAGCCTCAAGTCCACCTTCAGATTTCAATGGGAATGGACCCACTGGTCCTTCCGCGCCACCAAGAGAATGGGTGTAGAACTTCCCTAACACACCACGTTCATGCATTCGCCCCCCGAAACTAGCACCCAGCGGCAACCGCTAAAGCTATTGTGCAACGTCATGCTTGCGCGCTCGTATGACATGGAACGTGGAAAGAAAAACACTTCCAAACCAACATAGCGCTCAAAGCTCAAAGTGGTAGTGTCCCCGCAAAACGCCCTAAGGGCCACACGACAAGCAAAAATATTGTGTGAGAAAATAACCACAAAAAACACTGTCTAGTGCGCGCTGCAGGATTTTTCAACTCACTAGACCGACACTAAGTAACGCTAGATAATCAACGTATCATCTGAACCTACTTTCCCCGGCTTAACGAGAAGTTTATGACGTTTGCATGCTGAAATAATCTGAAGTCCACGAACCCAAGGCAAAATCATAAAGGTCAAAAAATTCTGGGCTCATCGCTTTGCATGTCACCACCCACAAAAAATTGCGGAATTTGATGAGGTTTCCCCTCAAGATTTTTGAATCAAACCGGGACGGAGCGCTTAAACAAGTCAACCCGACCGAGCGAGCCGCGCACACGAACCCCACTCGCCCGAATGGCCCTAAAATCTCCCCTAAGGGGACGAGAAATACAGTGCATATACGCCACAAAAGGACCAAGTAGCTCTCACTGTGCATGCATGCTGAGATGCTCGCCGTGAGCGCGTGGCCTCCCTCGGCCACAAGTGTGCGTGGCCTGCGCCGCCCGCTTGCCCGGCACACAAGCGTGCACCCCGTACGAGCACCCCGTACGCGCGTCCCGTACGCCTGCCGCTGTGCACAAGTGTGTGCGTGTGTGCATCCAAGCCATTTTCCCCTTTTTGTGCTTAAAGCTTGAAAATGGAGAGGTGGTCTATCACACTTTATTTACAGTAACTGGCCTCCACCAGTAGGCAGAGATCCATGGCTTTGTTCATTGTGACTGGCTGAAGGGTACAAATGGATATGGTGTTGCAAGTCATGCATGAAGTATGCCAAGTAATGATCGAGGGAAGTCTTGGGACATGGGTAACCAGCTCAATAAGCATATCAACGTACGAGTCAATGGAGTCGGTTTGGCGGACTCCGCAAAGGCGCTCGATCATGAAGCCGGAGTGGCGGTGGTCGTACCATTGAATGAGGGCCTCCGTGAGAGCCGTCCGGGTGAGACCGGGGGAGGATTGGCGGAGCCAATGGACCCTTCCATACCGACGATTACTTTGGAGACCTGTTGTGCCGGAGGAGTCTGGTGAATATCACAAAACTATTCGGCGCGGGCAATCCATCCAAGTGGGTCAGTCCCGTTGAATGTGGGGATATCGGGAAGTGGGAGCTGTGGAGGTAAGCGCGTCAAGGAGGGATCTATGGGGGTCACTGTGCTGGGGGATCCCAAGGCGGAAGCAGTAGTATGCCCGAAGTTCTGGCCGAGTTATAGGTTGTGAAGCATGGTCATAAGTGACGTGAGCTGCTCGTCCTGGAGGTCGAGATGCGAGTTGACTCTGGTGAGGGCGTATTCAATGGCATCCATGCGGGAGTCCATTCGACTCTTTGGCATATGAATCAGCGGTGCTGCTGAGAGGGGATCGAACTGCGGTTGACGGAGCCGAGGGCTGCTGAACGACATCTAAGAGAAGGGAGCAAGCTGACGAGAAGGAATTGGTGTTGCCGAAGGCTGATGGACGTTCCAGCTGAGATGGGATCATAGGGATTTGGACGACGCTGCGGAAGTAGCCACGGGCAGGAGGATCGGCGGCTAAGAGTGCAAGATCCAGCGTAAGAGCCGGCGGAAGCGCGATTTCTGGCGGAGGAACTAGCGGAAGCGCGAGCTGGCGGAAGCAGCAATAATGGAGTCAGCGTGGTCCTGTCATGAGTGCGGATCTGGCGGAAGAAAGGAGCGACGGGTTCGACGGGTTTGGATCCGGCGGACATGGGCAACAATGTAAGTAGACCGAGCCTGAGGAAGCGCCGAAGGCCGATGTTGCAGCGAAAAACTCTGGCGGCACACGCGAGGCAGGCGGGAATGGCAGCGTCGGACAATGATACGCGTATAAGAAAATACTTCACTAGATGAAAACATCGGATACAACAACGAGGTATACTCGTGTCCTTCTTCTGGAGGCTGGTTCCTCCAAGAAGAGACCTAAAACCTTAATAATATAAGATGTTTTAACGCTCTCATACCACATCCTTATATTTGGAGGGGGGCTCACATTAATAAACATAAAATAAAGACAAGATAAATTAAGTTACGTGCACGTGCGTAACAAACTCAAACACTTGTAACCTCAAGATAGTGGATTTCGGCCCGGCACAGATACGACCATGTGGTTTTTCATCATTTTTGGGTTTTCCATGCTAAAAAACGTCTGTGTCATTGCTGCTTGGCTTAGTTTTAACTGTTTGCGTGTCCGATCCGACTTGGAGCTATGACTGTCCGAATCTCCGGACCGGAGGGAAACCAGGCTACCCACAACAAGTATATTATCCAACATGAAAAGTCTTTTGATAGTAGTGTCTTTTTTAATCTAGAAATTAGCTTTCCATGCCTTTGTAAAATTTATGCTTTCATCTTGCTATTTTATGTAATGATATGACATTCACCTGAAACCAAAATGTTCACCTGAAACATTTTCTACTTGATTCTGCCTATATATTGTACAATATCAAGATTGAAAGTAAACTTTGCCCTATTTTTTCTCCTCTAAGAGAAGTCATTTTGTGCATAGGGCCAAAAATTAGTTCTGTTTCCAATCCTCTCCCGCCCATACCTCCAATGATTGGGGCCTATATGGGTTCTATTGTTGTTGTTGTTGTTGTTAGAATTCTTAAATCAAATCAAAATCAAATATAAAAAAGTTGAATATTCAAAATGAACAGTCCTACCCATGATCTACAACATCAGTGCTAGCTCAAAAAAGCCATTGACATGCTGTACATATAAATGTATGTTGGTTCATGGATTGTTTTACAAATGTAGATCCAACTGTATAGATTCTCATTGTATTAGTGAAGATTTTTTGAGTAGCTGTTTGGTAGGTGGAAATATGATATTTTATGTATAAATTATTATCAAGTATGCTTAGTTTACATAAAAATGCATGCTTATTCCTCTGCCTGTAACAATGAAAAGGATTTCAATCTGATTAAGGGTATCCATTTAGAATTTGATAGAATTTAGATTAAAGAATTTTGTTCAACAAGCAGATTTCCATGTGATCTTTGAATTTTTGCTCAGGTATTTGTTCAAAAAAACTTGTTGTTAGGTAACAAGAATGAAATCTCAAAGGAGATTTTATGTGCATTATATTGTGTATGCAAATGTCACGAAACATGATAGTTTTTTAAGGGTGTTGTTATTAGCAAATCCATTTTCGTTGTTAGCAAATCATAAAATTTGAAAATGGATATTTTAAAATCAATTGGTTACTAGCAAATCAGTCAAAATTTTTTTAAAAAAATTCCCAAAAATAAATATTTGTACTATAAAATATCATTTGGCTTAGAAATTGAGTTGTAGGTGCCTCAAAATATATTTGATTTCTAATTCATACAAGGGTGTGTTGTATATACGAGTTAAAGGTATATAAAAATATACGCGCATTTTTGGACTGTGTCTTATACATGCATTTTCATGAGAAGTGTTCAACATGAAAGTTGTAGATCTTGACGAGATCTACAAATATTATGTTGAACACTTTTTGATTTGGAGCAGT
>CM077147.1:173970270-174136158 GCA_039583875.1 Platanthera guangdongensis
AGACACATCCAACCCATAAATATTCGATGAGCACGTGTCAACATCAGGGAATCTTTTGGTGGGTCGTACCGTGGCTATAAATATATGTGCTGATAGACGGCCTAGAGTGCACCGTCTTGTCGTCTTACTTCAACCCGCAAGCGCCACCAAGGACCTGGCAGCGGGAGCGAGGACGATGGCGGTGGGAGCCCTACTGACTTGCGAGACCTCGCCCTTCCTTGCCCCCGGCCTTCCCCTTCACCAATGTACCCATAATTACTTTCATCAGTCTGTAACAAATAACCTTGATATCATCACTATTACTTTTTTTAAGCTCTCGCTCGGCGAGAGTAACTCCTGATTGTTATTGTTATTATTATTATATTTTTTTTTATAAAGCTCTCGCTCGGCAAGAGTAACCCTGCTTCCGCTTATTTAACTTGTCGTGTGTCACCTCCTAATGCTTGCGCTAATCATCTGTCAGTCAGTCACTATCAATCCTGGGCGGGAAAACGAAGCGCCGCCGACATAGGTCGTGACGGCGGTACCCCCGCCGCCTTTTTGGAAACAGTCATGATGATTTCGGTTTTCTATAAATAGAGAAGTTCACCTACCATATTCATTTCTCCGACCCAAATCCTCTTTTTTCTCTTTGTCGCTCTCGCAGTTTGCCAAAAGCTCTCGCTTGCTTTCGCTTTCTCCTCTTGTTCTCGCACAGTTCCCGCTCTCGCCTCCCTCCTAAAGACCTCGCCTTCAACCTCTCAATGCCGGACGGAAGTGAGGGACGTTCGAATTGCGCGGAAGCCTTCCAGAAGCACCTGTTTCCTTCTTGCACCCTGACCATGGACGAGTTCCAACTGACCCAAACTCGCTATGTTCCCATTGGCTTCACCGCGAGGAACCCCGACAACCACGATAAGGTAAATAGCGCGGGGGAGGGGGAGCTCGCCATCCCCCTTGAGCACTTTGAGGTGGCCTTCCGCCTCCCGCTGTGGCCCGAGATGCGCCAGGCCCTTCGGTATTACGGAGTGGTTCCCGCGCAACTAAATCCAAACTCGGTCGCGATTCTGGTGGCCTTCATCTGCTACATGCGATCCGAGAGGATCGAGTTCAGCCTTCCAATCTTCCGGAAGTTGTTCACCTTCCGCGCCAAAGGAGGGGTGGTCTTATTTTCAGGGCAGCTGCTCAAGACCATCGGTCTCGCCAACAAGCACCACCACTGGGGCGAGATGTTCATCTTTGTTTCCGGCGATTTCGGGAACGTGCCTCTCGCGCCCATTCATTATGAGGATGACGCCTATAAGCCGCCCTCCTTGGGCTCGCGCGAGAGCGCCCTCCTTGAGTTCTTCGGAACCAAGGATTTTGACGTCCAATTCCTCCGGCGGGACGTCGATTCACTCCTCCCCGTGCCTCCGGGCGAAGGTACGGTCTCGCCTTTGTCTTGCTATTCTTCCCTTTCTGTTTAAGATTTGAACTGAGTGTTGTTGCTTCCGCAGGAGAGCGCAAGATCCCCGTGCACCAAACCTTTTGTAGAAAGTAGCGAATAAGAAAGAACAAACGGATAGACTTTTGAATAATTGAAATTTTATTATCCAAAAAAGATATCATTTACAAAGGTATGACCTCCCTTATATAGAATGGAGGATAGGAGAGAGTATAAACAAACAATGTGGGACTAAACATTTACAGTACAGAGCGGCTAGAAATAAAGAAGACCGCACAGGCCGCGCGGTTAGTCAGATGGGTTAACCGCACGGCACCTCCAGCAGGATAAGAACAGGCCGCACTGAGAGTCCGATAGACCGCCCGGTCTCCAAGCACCAGAGGAGACCGCCAGACCGCTCGGTCAACAAACCGCCAGACAAGACCGCAAGGCCGCCCGGTCTAATACTTCAACACTCCCCCTCAAGCTGGAGCATAGATATCAATCATGCCCAACTTGTCACAAATATGGAAGAAGGAAGTAGAGACCGGCTTGGTGAAGATATCTGCTAATTCCTTGTCAGAGGTGACAAATGGAGTACAAATCTGTTTCTTCAAAATCTCTTCCCGAATGAAGTGACAATCAACCTCTATATGCTTTGTTCTCTCATGGAAGACCGGATTTCTGGATATGTATATAGTGGCCTTGTTGTCACAGAACATAGGGAGAGGACAGTCATATACCTCGCCCAGGTCAAGCATGAGAGCCCGCAACCACTTTAACTCACACGTGGTTGACGCCATACTCCGGTATTCGGCTTCTGCACTGGATCTCAAGACAACAGACTGTTTCTTGCTCTTCCAACTCACGAGATTACCTCCAACAAAGGTACAAAAACCTGATGTGGATTTACGATCGCCTTTGTCATCCGCGTAACTTGAATCTGAGTAGGCCTCAACCCTCAGATGATCATTCTTCTGAAAGAATAACCCTTTGTCTGGTGCTGCTTTGATATACTCTAAAATCTTCAGGGCAGACTGAAGATGGCACTCCCTGGGAGCTTGCATAAACTTACTGACCTTGCCTACAACATAGGCGATGTCGGGTCTAGTCACCGTGAGATAGATGAGTTTGCCTACCAAACGTCTGTACCTTGTGACATCAGATAGAAGAGGCGAGTCATCCGTCCACGTTTTGTCTTCTCCAATAGCCATGGGAAACCGAGCCGGTTTGGCACCTGTCAATCCTGCTTCTTGTAGAAGATCAAGGGCATACTTCTGTTGGGAGAGAACCAACGAGACAAGTTTCTGAGAGATTTCTATCCCCAAAAAGTATTTCGGGGAGCCCATATCCTTTGTGACCAAGTGCTGACGGAGGTGCTTCTTCGTCAAGTCCACCCCATCTCGGTCATCGCCAGTAAGAAGAATATCATCCACATATACTGCCAAAACCACCAGGCCCGAGGCCGTTTTGCGAATGAATAAGGAGTGATCGGCCAAACTCCTTCTAAAGCCGATGGTAGCCACAATACCACTGAATTTGTCGAACCATGCCCGAGGGCTCTACTTTAGGCCATAAATGGCCTTCTTCAAATGACATACGCGTGTCTCCCCCTGAGCAGCATACCCAGGAGGTTGCTCCATGTAGACGTCCTCCTGAAGATCGCCATAGAGAAAGGCATTCTTCACATCAAGCTGGGAAATAGCCCAATCCCGGTTAACAGCCACAGAAAGGAGAACCCGGATGGTGCTAAGGCGAGCAATCGGAAAAAAGGTATCAAAGTAATCAATGTCGTAAGTCTGAGTGAAGCCCTTGGCCACTAGCCGGGCCTTGTAGCGATCCACAGTGCCATCGGGGCGAAATTTCACAACGAAGACCCAGCGACAGCCAACCACATCAGTGCCCACGGGAGGAGGAACAAGGGTCCAGGTACCCCGTTCAGTAAGAGTAGCAATCTCCTCATCCATGGCAGACTTCCAATGAGGGAGAGCAAGAACCTCCTGGTAGGTGCGGGGAGTAGAAGTAGCAGAGATAGCCAAGGCAAAACACCTGCGAGAAGGAGAAAGCCGATCATAGGAAACAACTACCGCAAGCGGGTGTTGAGTACACGCCCGCACCCCTTTGCGAAGAGCAATGGGAAGATCCAGGTCGACGGGAGCGTCAGCGACCGGAGCGTCCGTGGCGGAGAAGGCTGGCCCGGGACTAGAGAGAGACGACGGCGGAGAGGAGGGTGGGGGGTGGGTGGGGAGACGGACTGGGAAGGAGTCGGTGGAGGAGGAGACAGAGGTGGTAAAACGTCGAGAGGCGTGGAAGGAACGGAGAGATCAGAAGGAAGAGAAGAGGTATGAGAGAAATAGGAAGCATTCTCGAAAAAAGTCACATCCGCGGAGACAAACTGCTTGCGGAGAAGGGGGTCAAAGCAGCAATAGCCTTTTTGAGAGGTAGAGTACCCCAAAAATACACACTTGGTGGAACGGGGGGAAAGCTTGTCGCGGGTAGCGGAGGGAGTGTGAACAAAGGTCGTACAGCCAAAGACACGGAGAGGGAGAGGAAAAGGTTCCTTGTGGGGGTAGAGAATGGAGAAGGGGGTCTGGCCGTGGAGAACTGTGGATGGAAGGCGATTGATGAGATAGCATGCGAGGAGCACAGCGTAGCCCCAGTAGGAGCGAGGGACATGCATCTGTGTCATGAGAGTACGAGCAACATCAAGCAGGTGACGGTTTTTACGCTCCGCCACACCATTCTGCTGGGAGGTGTAAACACAAGTCGTTTGATGAAGCAGACCATGTTGGTGAAAGTAAGAGGAGAACTCATGATTCAGATATTCCTTGGTATTATCAGAACGTAAAACTTTAATAGAAATAGCAAATTGAGTCTGAATCATAAAATAAAATGATTGCCAAACAGAAAAGAGTTCAGAGCGGTCTTTTAACAGATACACCCAGGTACAGCGTGAAAAATCATCTATAAAAGTGACAAAATAGGAACTGCCCCGACCAACAGTGAGGGTAGGAGCAGGACCCCATACATCAGAATGAATAAGATCAAATGGGCGAGAGGAGCCACGGCCTTGCTTTGGTGGGAAGGATGAGCGATGATGTTTGCCAAACTGACACGCATCACAGTTGAGCGGAGAACTGGTAGGAGGTAGTGGGGCAGAAGCTGGCGAAGAATCTGAGGGGGAGGATGGCCAAGGCGAAGATGCCATTGAAGGAGATCTGTAGAGGAGGAGTAGGCGGACAGAGCGGAAACATCGTCGAGGAAGTAGAGGTCGCCGCTCTCAGTCCCAGTAGCAATCGTCCGCTGGGTCCTCGGGTCCTGAAAAGAACAAGTAGTGGGAGTGAATAAGATGGAGCACTGAAGTTGTCGGCATAAAGTAGTAACTGATAACAAATTGCACGGGAACTTCGGGACATAGAGGGTGTCCTCCAAGCAAAGCGATGGGGTGAGTTGAACCATGCCCGTCCCATGAACCGGGGACGGGGAACCATCCGCCACACGAACCGGGGGTAAGCTGTCATGTGTCTCAAGACGGGAGAAGCAATGAGGGTTGCCCGTCATATGATTTGTAGCACCGGAGTCAATCAGCCATTTACCTTGGGTAAGGACGTGGGCACTACCTGACGTCGTGGCCACAGAGGCAGACGGCCGAGAAGAGGCGGAGGCTGAAGAAGGAGCATCACCGGAAGGGCGAAGATGAGGATGTTTCTGCCAGCAGCGGTCAACAGAATGGCCGGTACGACCACAGTGAGAGCAGAGGAACCGGGATGAACTCTGTCCACCGGAGTGGCCGCGGCTACTAGGTCCCCCCCTCTGAGCTTGGTGAGCAAAGGAGTCCTGGGAAGGGGGGAGGCCAACAGAGGCTGCTGGAGCAGCGAAGTAACAGCGGCAATGCGTGCCGCAGTGGCATCCAAAGTAGGAGATTCCGCCTCACCCAAGATCTGCTGGCGGATCATATCATAAGAATCGGGAAGACGAAGAAGATAACAAACAACCAGGAGTTCATGGAAGTGTTTGTGCTGTTCGGCCAAGTCCGCGGAGAAGGGGCGATTCTGGAGGATTTCAGCACCAAGAGCCTGAACCTGCTGATAAGCCGCAGCAGGAGACATGGAAGGGCGGGCGAAGAGCTCCGCATAGAGAGTATAAATGCGGGACATCTGGCTCCCTTCGAATAGAGAGCAGCGAGGTGAAGCCAGGCGTCCTTGACCGTCTCATCATGGCGAATGACGGGAAGGCACTCATCAGAAAGGCTGTTGGCCAGCCAGGTGTGGACAAGAGCATCACTCGCATCCCAGTCATCAAACTCAGGAGAGGTACGAGGAGGAGGGTCATCGGTGAGGTGATGAAGCTTGCATTGAGAGCGAAGGATAAAAGTGAAAGAAACGCTCCAATCGGGATAGTTGGAGCCAACAAGCTTAGAAAGGGTGTCAAGGTTGCCCAAAGGAGGAGGTGGAGAAGGAGCTGCAGGAGTAGTGGTGAGACCGGAAGTAGTCATAGAACCCAGCAAGAAACCACAGCGGATAGAAAAGGAAGAAGCCGCGCGAACACAAGCGGCTAGAAAGCAGTCAAAGGCACAGCGGGGAAGAGGTCGCGCTGACTGAAAAGGCCGAGCGAACAGAAGAGGCAAGAAGCGGCGACTACAATAAGTCGCAGGTCGGGCGAATAGAAACAGACCGCAACGACTAGGAAGTCGGAGAGGCAAGAAAGAACCGGGAGCACGGCGACAACGAAACAGGTCACGGCGACGAATAGCAGAAGGAGAAGAGAACCAAGGAGAAGCAAGCCGCGCGAACAGGGCAGCGGACAGAAACAAGCCGTGCGAACAGGGCAGCGGACAGAAGAGAAGGCAAGCCGCGAGACAGGTCGCGGAAAGCGGAAAACAAGCCCCGAGAATCAGAGAGCGCACACAATCAGGAGGAAACGACCGTGTCCTCTGATACCATGTAGAAAGTAGCGAATAAGAAAGAACAAATGGATAGACTTTTGAATAATTAAAATTTTATTATCCAAAAAAGATATCATTTACAAAGGTATGACCTCCTTTATATAGAATGGAGGAGATAGGAGAGAGTATAAACAAACAATGTGGGACTAAACATTTACAGTGTAGAGCGGCTAGAAATAAAGGAGACCGCACAAGCCGCGCGGTTAGTCAGATGGGTTAACCGCACGGCACCTCCAGCAGGATAAGAACAGGCCGCACTGAGAGTCCGATAGACCGCCCGGTCTCCAAGCACCAGAGGAGACCGCTCGGTCAACAAACCGCCAGACAAGACCGCAAGGCCGCCCGGTATAATACTTCAACACCTTTGACGAGGCGCGCGCTGCCGGGAGCCAATCTGTGAGAGACCCGTTGGCTCTCGCGAAAGCCGAGGGCCCGCGCTTGCCGGGATGAGCCGGCCCCGCCTCCTTCGACCGGCGTCGGGAAGCGAAAGCCCGGCGCCCCTCTGCACCCACCGCTCAAGAGGCCCAAGATAACTGACGCTGAGAAGGGTAAAGCCGTTGTGGTGCCGCCCTCCCAACCTCTCGCTGCAGGCCGCTCCTTTGAGGAGATCTTGCAGGTCGTCAGCGAGATCGCGGCTACCAGAGGTGGCGCTGAGGCCCCTGCCGAGAACCCCCCGGCCGCTAGTGGAGCATATGGCGAGGGAGCCGCCGCCGAGACCTCCGGCCAGTCTCCACCTGGAGAGGTGCCGCGGGGTCACCGTAATTTTGGTCTCGGCACAAAGTGTCTTGACGCGGAAAACAAACCGCTCCTTCAGTGGGACCCTGATACCAACAGGGTCTCAATATCATCTCTTCTCCCCAGCTGGGCGGAGCGAGATGAGGTCACCAGTGAGGCCTTCTCGCTGGGCTACGGCCTCTACAGCCGGTAGAACGCCAACGTCTATGACAGGATGACCACCAAGCTCCTGGCTTATGACTCCACCCGGGCTCTGATGCGCGGGATGGATCTTGCGCATATGTGTGCTCGCCAGAGCATCACTATCGACCACAACTTCCAGGATATGTTCAAGGACAGGGAGGACGCGGTGGCTGAGGCGGCTACCTTGAAGAAGGAACTAGAAGATGCCAAGCAACAGCTGTCTTCGTGTCGGGCGGAAGAGGTAAGCGATAACTTTCTTGGCACTCGCTCTCGCCACTACAGACTTTAACTTCATTTTTTTCCTTTCGCGCTAACCTCTCGCTATACAGGATTCCGCTCAAGCCGCGGCGCTTCGCGCGGAGCTGTCCCAGGCGCGATACGAGAGCGTCTTGTTGAGGGACCAGATCCTGCACCTGGAGGCGAATGCGCCCCCTCCACTGGACGAGAGGTTGAAGAGCCGCTACTACTCTGTTTACGACATCGACAAGCTCCTCCAGGCCAACGAGCAAGCCACAGTCAGGCTGACCATGGAGACGATGCGGGATGTCGGTTGCTTGGATGGGAGGGGCAAGACCATCACCGCTCAACAACTCATCCCCTGGCTCTTCGAGCCTGTCCCGAAGCCCCCAGGCGCGCCTGATTCCCCGCCCTCGGATGTCCTGAAATACCCTGCTGCGGGTGGCGAGACATCCGAGGAGAGCTCAGGCGAGAGCTCCGGCGGAAGTTCAAGCGGGAGCTCTGAGGGGTATAGCATGTCTCCCTGAGGGGGTCCCTTTTTTTCTTTTTCTTTTTGCTTCATTGTAAAGAGCGAGACGCTCTACACTTGTAATTACACCGAATAAATACATTGTAAATGCTTTGTACGTAGTCCTTTTCTTTTTATTGCAAATGTGTTTGATACAATTGTTGTGGCCGAGTACTCCTTAAGCACGCTTCCGCCGAGGCCCTTGGACTTCCTAGGGTAGTCTCCATTAGTGACGGATAGGTGGGAACCTGTCGAAAGAGCCCAAGACTTGGACGTTTCGTTCCCGCGTTCTGCCGAAAACCGTCTGCCTGGAACATGTCTCGCGGGCCCTTTAAGGAGAGGCCGTCCCCCTTTAGCTTGCGCAAACTGTCCCAAGCTTTCGCCCAACACCTCTCGCTGTCTGTCCAAGAAAAGCTTGTCAGGAGTCTTCCGCCGAGAATTTCCTCAGCGAGATCTCCTTGACAAGGACCTCCCCAACCGAGACCTTCTCTGGCCGAGACCTATCCTGCCTTTACCTCCTTTTCATTCTGTGGTGCGTTTCTTGTCTTGCTCAGAGCATCCGAGTTGGAGTGTCGCCTAGGATCAAAAACTTCCCTCCCCCAGGCGAGCCCTCAGGCCTGCCAGGCTAACGAGAGCCTGCACAGCGGGTCTACCTGGGGCCGAACCGAGCTCGGGACGCCGATGAAGTTACAAAACTATACCTATCCCCCACAGGCGAGCCTTCGGACCTGTCAGCTAGATGAGAGCCTGCGCAGCGGGTCTACCTGGGGCCGAGCCGAGCTCGGGGTGCCGATGAAGTTTTCAAACCAAACCTATCCCCCACAGGCGAGCCTTCAGACCTGCCAGCTAGATGAGAGCCTGCGCAGCGGGTCTACCTGGGGCCGAGCCGAGCTCGGGGTGCCGATGAAGTTCTCAAACCAAGCCTATCCCCCACAGGCGAGCCTTCAGACCTGCCAGCTAGATGAGAGCCTGCGCAGCGGGTCTACCTGGGGCCGAGCCGACCTCGGGGTGCCAATGAAGTTCTCAAACCAAGTCTATCCCCCACAGACAAGCCTTCGGACCTGCCAGCTAGATGAGAGCCTGCACAGCGGGTCTACCTGGGGCCGAGCCGAGCTCGGGGTGCCGATGAAGTTCTCAAACCAAGCCTATCCCCCACAGGCGAGCCTTCGGACCTGCCAGCTAGATGAGAGCCTGCGTAGCGGGTCTACCTGGGGCCGAGCCGAGCTCGGGATGCTGATGAAGTTCTCAAACCAAGCCTATCCCCCACAAGCGAGCCTTCGGACCTGCCAGCTAGACTAGAGCCTGCGCAGCGGGTCTACCTGGGGTCGAGCCGAGCTCGGGGTGCCGATGAAGTTCTCAAACCAAGCATATCCCCCACAAGCGAGCCTTCGGACCTGCCAGCTAGATGAGAGCCAGCGCAGCGGGTCTACCTAGGGCCGAGCCGAGCTCGGGGTGCCGATGAAGTTCTCAAACCAAACCTATTCCCCACAGGCGAGCCTTCGGACCTGCCAGCTAGATGAGAGCCTCCGCAACGGGTCTACCTGGGGACGAGCCGAGCTCGGGGTGCCTATGAAGTTCTTAAACCAAACCTATCCCCCACAGGTGAGCCTTCGGACCTGCCATCTATATGAGAGCCTGCACAGCGGGTCTACCTGGGGCCGAGCCGAGCTCGGGGTGCCGATGAAGTTCTCAAACCAAACATATCCCCCACAGGCGAGCCTTCGGACCTGCCCTCTAGATGAGAGCCTGCGTAGCGGGTCTACCTGGGGCCGAGCCGAGCTCGGGGTGCCGATGAAGTTCTCAAACCAAACCTATCCCCCACAGGCGAGCCTACGGACCTGCCAGCTATATGAGAGCCTGCGCAGCGGGTCTACCTGGGGCCGAGCCGAGCTCGGGGTGCCGATGAAGTTCTCAAACCAAACTTATCCCCCACAGGCGAGCCTTTAGACCTGCCAGCTAGATGAGAGCCTGCGCAGCGGGTCTACCTGGGGCCGAGCCGAGCTCGGGGTATTACAAAACACATAATTATATCATATTATAAAAAATTTCACAATAGTCCGGAGAAAATCAAAGCAACTGATGCAGTATAATAAGTTTAATTTTGAGATACATAATTACATCCTTCCCCTTTCACGGGTAGAAACATTTCAGATCATCACTGCTCCAGGTGTGGCTCAAGGCCCTCCCTTCTACGTCCTGGAGGTAGTAACCTCCCGTTCCAAGGGCTTCCTTCACTATGTATGGTCCTTCCCAGTTCGGGTTGAGCTTGCCCGCGAGAGCCGACCTACCTGCCGCGTCAACCTTCCTCAGCACCAGATCTCCTTCGGCAAACTGCTTGACCCTGACATGCTTATCAAAATACTTGGTCATCCGCCTCTTGATCTCTTCTTGCCTGATAGCTGCCACGTCCCGCAGTTCTTCCACTATGTCTAGTGAGAGGCGTAACCCCTCTTCATTCTCTAATCTCCACGTCTCATCTCCTTCGCTCATGGTCGTGACCCGCGGGGACCAAACCTCAAACTCCACTGGTAGGACCGTCTCACACCCGTGAGAAAGCTTGAAGGGGGTCTCACTAGTGGTCGTGTTCGGGGTCGTTCGCAAAGCCCACAGGACCGAGGGGAGCTGCTCCATCCAATTTCCCTTTAAGTTTTCTACTTTCTTTTTGAGCAGGTTTACGATGATTTTGTTTGCCACTTCCACCTGGTCGTTGCTCCAGGGGTGGTGGACAGAGGCGAATCTGAGGTCTATCCCCAGTTGGGCGCAGAAGCTGATGAATTCTTCACTGGCAAACTGGGGGACGTTATCTGTCACTATTGCTTGAGGCAACCCATGTCTGCATATGATCTCCCCCCCAGATGAAGTTCCTAATGACTTGCGAGGTGACCTTAGCTAAGGCTTTTACCTCCAGCCACTTTGAGAAATAATCGACCATGACCAAGAGGAACCTCCTCTGCCCACTAGCCAGAGGAAAAGGCCCAACTAAATTCATCCCCCAGATGGCGAACGGCCATGGTGCCATGATGCTTCGGAGTCTTTGAGCTGCTAAGAGCTGAAGGGGGGAGCAGAACTGGCACTTCTGACATCTCCTTGCAAACTCCGCGGTATCCTTCCTTAGGGTGGGCTTGAAGTATCCCTGTCTGACCACCTTCGCCTCCAACATCCTACCTCCAGAATGGCTGACGCACTCGCCTGAGTGCACCTCCCCCAAGATCCTTGAGATCTCTTCTTCGGTCACACATCTAGCTAGGAGTCCTGACAATATCTTACGGTGCAGGCCCCCTTCTATCATCAGGTAGTGAGCTGCCTTACGCCTGAAGCTTTTCTCGTCCTTGGTCCCCTCTGGAAGTTCACCAGTGGTTAGGAAGGTCATCAATGGATCCACCCACGAGGGTCGCTGATCCACCACCATCAACTCTCCTTCCTCGATAGCCGGTCGAAATAGCTCCGTCAAGGTCCCTCCTCCCCGAGGTCCAAACTTAGCCAATCGATCGGCAGCTATACTTTCTTCTCTTGGAACATGTTGGATGGAGAACGACCGGAACCCACCAATGATCGCCCTAACCTTGGAGAGGTATTTTACGAGGGTAGGTTCTCGAGCTTCAAACTCTCCTCGGATTTGCGACGCTACTACCATTGAGTCAATGAATGCCTCCACATCCTGGATTTCAAGCTCCTTTGCCAAGCGAAGGCCGGCGATGACGGCCTCATACTCTGCTTGGTTGTTGGTTACTGGAAAATGGTAAGCCACCGCCTGTTCTATCGCGACTCCCTGGGGGCTGATCAACACCACTCCTCCCCCGATGGAATGCTTTCCTGAGGCCCCATCAACCATCATCTTTCGTGCTTCTCGTGGCTGCTGCTCTTCCTCCTCGACTTCAACAACATAATCTGCTAGGAAGTCCGCCACTGCTTGTGCCTTGATGGAGAGTCTCGGAACAAAAGAAATGTCGAACTCGCTTAGTTCAATAGACCACTTAGCAAGTCTCCCCGAGTGCTCTACTCCTTCGAAGATCTTGCGAAGAGGATGGTCTGTCATCACCCTAATCGAATGTGCTTGGAAGTATGGTCGGAGTTTCCTTTCAGAGATGACCAGAGCGTAAGCTAGCTTCTCGAGGATGGGGTAGCGGAGCTCTGCTTTCTTCAATATCCGGCTGACGTAGTAGATGGGCAGTTGCTTCTTTCCTTCTTCCCTTACTAGGACGGAGCTTACCGCCTCCGCCCCTACTCCGAGGTACAAGGTCAGGTTCTCCCCTTCTTTTGGGCTCTGAAGCAGAGGAGCCTGAGAGAGCTGTCTCTTCAGCCCTTGGAAGGCTTCTTCACACTCAGCGGTCCACTCAAACCTTTGATTCCCTCTCAGCACCTTGAAGAACGAAGAACACTTGTCTCCTGACCTGGAGAGGAACCTGCTCAGCCCAGCCAGCTTGCCGGTCAAGCACTGGACCTCCTTGGCATTGCGAGGTGATTCCAAATCCAAGATGGTCTTCACCTTGTCCGGGTTAGGTTCCACCCCTGCCGGAGTCAAGAGGTGACCAAGGAACTTCCTGCGGCTGGCCCCGAAGACACACTTCAAGGGGTTCAGCCTCATCTTGTATCTCTACAGGGTGGCAAACGTCTCCTCTAGATCTTTTAGGTGTGAATCCACGCACTTGCTCTTGATCATTAGGTCGTCAACATAGACCTACAAGTTTCTTCCCCTTTGATCTCGGAAGACCCGATTCATCATGCATTGGTAGGTAGCCCCTGCGTTCTTCAACACAAAGGGCATCATTTTGTAACTGAAGCATCCCTCCCTCGTGATGAAGGAAACATCCTTGACATCGGGAGGGTGCACCCAGATCTGGTGATAACCTGAAAAAGCATCCAAAAAACTCATGATAGAAAAACTGACGGCTAAATCAACCAGCGCGTCGATCCGAGGCAGGGGGTAGCAATCCTTAGTGCATGATTTATTTAACAAAGAAAAATCAATACACATTCTCCATTTACCACCCACTTTTTTAACCATTACCATATTCGAGATCCAGCCTGGATACTGGACCTCTGAGATGAAGCCGGCCTCCAGGAGCTTCCTGACCTCTTCGCGGATGGGCTCCTCCAGCTTGGTGGCGATGGCTCTCATATTTTGGCATATGGGGCGAGTGCGGGGGTCCAGGTTCAGGCGGTGGCAGGCCACGTCCGCGTCGATGCCCGACATGTCTACCGCGCTCCAAGCGAAGATGTCAATGTTGCTTTGAATGCAGGCCCGCACTCGCTCCCGGGCCTCAGGACTCAAGCCCCCACTGACCCGCACCCTTTGCACCTGCCCTACGCTGGTGAAGACCTCCATCTCCACCACTTCCTCAGCCAATTCTAGCCGCGACTGCTCCCAGCCGGCCCTCGCTTCTTCCTCCAGCTCCAGCTCCTCCCTTCCTACCTCCTCCTCGATCTCCATCGCCTCGTCCAGCCCCTCCTGCTGCTGCTCGACTTCCATGCCCATCTGGGCCTCTCTCTCATCTCCTCCTGCTTCTTGTCCTTCTACCTCCATCGCCCCCTCCGGGCTCTCCTGCTCTTCGTCCCTCTGGACTTCCTGCACATCTCCTCCCTGCTGCTCCTCAATCTCCTCCCCTCTGACTTCCTCTTCAACTATCTCTCTCGCCTTATCTAGGCTCACCTCCTCTTCCCCGACAATATCTTCATGCGCCGTCATCTCCTTCTCCAACTCCTCTGCCTCTGTCATCCACGATATGGTGTTGACCGCCGTAACATAGCACTGTCTTTCCACCTTCGGGTCCCCTCTGATCCTGACCTGCACCCCTCCATTGTTGAACTTCTGATGAAACGAGGAGGGGACGCAGCGAAAGGTACTGATGAGGGAGCGCCCAAAGATGGCTTTATAACTGCTTGGGGCATCCACGATCACGAACCTGCAGTTCTGTAACACGCCCCCCCCCCCCAACTTCACGTGCAGCCCTACTCCTCCTTCCACTTCCTTCCTCTCTCCGGAGAACCCGAACAGCGGTCCATCCGAAGCCAGGATCCTCTTCCCTTCAACTCTCATCTCATCGAAGGCCTTCTTGAATGTGGAAACCACCTGTCACCACACATCTTCCCAAAACCCCGAGGTAGTAGGAAGGGGGACAGGGGTACATAAACACCAAGGACCAGCCACTGCAGTCAATGTGGGACTAATCCATCCACGGGATGGCGGGGATATTCCGCCACACGGGGGGCCCACCGGGGTCAACACCCAGACCTGGAACGCGATGGGGAAGCCCAAATATGCGGTCCCACACACACCCAATCCCGCTGGATCTTGGTTCTCAACACACCCCCGCAGCGGGATGGCTTTGATACCATGTGAAAACCACCCGTCACCTCACATCTTCCCAAAACCCCGAGGTAATAGGAAGGGGGGACGGGGGTATATATACACCAAGGACCATTTAAAGATAACATTCACCGAGCTCCCGTTGTCTACTAGTATCCTTGAGACTGTAAAGTTCTCTACTGCCGTCTGGATCACCAGGGCGTCACAGAACAGATCTTTGTTGTCTGCCATGTCTGCTGATGAGAAGGTGATTTTTTTTCGGTGGGGAGCCTGGGAGGTAGAGGCGACCCCCTTCGGTACATGGTTTGAAAGCTCCCCTTGCGGGTTGCCTCGATCCCCACTCCTCTGTGAATCACCCTGATTCCTCCCCGGGTCCCCACGTCTACCCGGTCTTCACACCTATCCTCCATCTCCCCCTGTTGTACTTCTACGATCCTAACCGGCGGATCCTGCCTCCCTGCTCCTCTTGCTTCTCTCATTTCTAAGAACTCCAGGCAGGTGGCCGTTGCGTGACCTTCCTCCTGGTGGAAGTCACAAAAGAGCAACGCCGCCCTACACCTTCTTCCTTCTCCTCCTCCCCTTCTCCCTACTCCTCGAACTCCTCTCCTCGCTCCTCTTCCTCTGCCCACCTCCATGGCCTCTTGCGGTGGCAGGACTCGACCCCTTGGCTCCTGCCTCCACGCCGGCTGGTCGAACCTCCTGGGTTCCCGTAGATTATCCCTTCCCTGATAGCCTCCTCCTTGGCCTTGGGGGCAACCCTCCTGGGGCCTCCAACTCAACCGGTTGTTCGGCTCCCGGGACCCCCATCCCTGCTGCTGCTGCCCCTACCTTCGGGGCTCTTCCCTCCTTCTTTCTTCTCTCTGCTCCCTCTGCTCCCTCGGCTCCTTCTACCTTCCTGCTGCAGGTTCCTTCACGTCATCCTCCGCCAGCCTGCCCAACTTCCTGGCGAATGCTAGGTTTGCTCTCTCGAAGTCTATCTCCTTTGCTGCCCTCTCCATGAGCTCCTCAAAGGAGAGGGGGCACTCTCTTCAATTCCATACTAAAGAATCCTGGCCTCAGCCCCAGGGTAAAGGCGAGCATCAACGCGTACCCTGGGACCTCCTGGACCAGGAGGATCTCTTCCCGAAACCGGTCGATGTCTCATCCGGCTTCTGCCTCACCGCAAATAGGCACTCCGCCTCCTTCCGCTTCTTCGATGTTGAGAACCTCAACAGGAAACTTCTTCGCAGATCTTCAAAGCAGTAGATCGACCTTGCTGGTAACTGGTGGAACCAGTCCTGAGCCATCTCCTTCAACGTGATGGCAAATAGCCGGCACTTGAACGCATCCGTCATCTGCCTTATCGAAACGACATCTTCAAACCACTGCACGTGTTGTACAGGGTCATCCTTTCCCGAGTAGTAGGACATGTCAGGCTCCCGGAACCCCTCCGGTACTGGAGAGGAGATGATGATCTCGCTGAATGGACTCTCGCCTCCTGCCTAACGAGAGGGCATGTCCCGCGGCCTCGGCTGGCTGGCCCGATCCGCGAGACCGTGCCCAGGGAAGAGCTCTCGCACCGCCGCCTCCCTCTCGCTCAAATCTGACAAAGCCTCCTTACCCAGGCGCTGGCTTGGGAAGAGCTCCTGCGCCGCCACGTCCCTTTCACCAGCCTCCGCCGAGACCTCCATCCCCGGGCACTGTCCAGGGGCGTTCTCGCCCAAGAGCGGGACCTCCTCTATCGAAACCTGAGGGGTGGCCCACTCGCTTCGGGCCAAGAAGTCCAAGCTGATAGTCTGTAGAACTTCTCGCCTGAATTCATCCAGCATCTTCCTTGTCGCTTCCTTTCCCCGGGTGGGGGAGCTTCCAGAACCAGACCCTTCACCTTCACCTCCAGTCATGGGACAAAACTCAAGGCTTTCTTGTATCTGCTGCCTTCCACGCTCACTGCACCGGAACTGTTGAAGCCAAAAATGACCTCAACGGGAGTTCAAAACAGGGGTGCAGTCGACACCTACTTCTCTCAAGACTCAACCCTCGACTAGACGCAAAGGACCTAAGACTGACCCAAGGCCTCAGCAGGGAGGTCCCACCTCACACCCGAAAGATCTCTGAGAGCTTCCCCTCCAAAGCCAGAAGCTGGGCTAGAAGCTCCTCAGAAAGCACTGAAAGTTGGAAGATTATGAAAGCTTGCCTTCTAAGGAGCCCTTATGGGTCTATTTATAGCCTTTGCTGACCTGAGATTACTGAAATGCCCTTGGTTGATCTGCCAATAGCCAAATCCTGCGGTTTATCCTGATGGTATAGGGGTAATTTTACCTGAGGGCAATTAGGTCATTCCACCCAAGGCCCTGGGCCTCACTCGGCGAGAGCACTGAGCCGAGAGCCTTCTGCCCAGAGCCCGGCGCAAGCGGTCTCGCCTGCTTGTAGGCGAGAGCTCCTTTAAGACAGGAGCTTGGCGCTAGCGCAAGCGTTCCCGCGTTGGCTGCGTTCGACGATCTTGGTTCGACGATCTTCATTCGACGACTTGGCTGCGCTCGACGATCCGGCCTGTTGATTTCCGTTCGATGACTTGGATCCGATCGACGATCTTGGTTCGACGATCGTCGAGCGCGGGGCGCTTTGTAGTCGAGGGAGCTTGGCGCTAGCGCAAGCGTTCCCGCCTACTTGGGCGAGATCTTCTTTAGGGCGAGAACTCCTCTGCGTAGCCTAATCGTGACCGTTGGTGCCTCTTGGCCTGATTCAGCGAATATGGGGCTGTACACCTAGGAGGTGAAATTACTATTTTATCCTCCTAACTTTGAAAAAATTGTTCGGCTCAAATCTAGCCCAGCACATTTTATTTAAGTTTTCAAATAGGAAAGCCTCTCCACTAATAATATTTAAACACAAATAGAACTATTAAAACGGACACGGGTCTCGATAGCCCCGCCAGCCTGCCAAGATCGCAAGCCCCAAAGCCTACCAGCCCAATTGATTTCAAACACAGACTACGAAAACAACTATATAAACCTGAAATTATCATCTCTACTAGTAGTGTGAGACTATAAACAAAGGCGGTACTATTTTTTTAATAATTAATAATACATATTATTAAAAAATAATAATATATATAATAAATATTAATTAAATAGCCAGCAGGTGAACAGTACTCACGCCACTGTTCACCCGCCTGCATATTATTAATAAATAATATTATTATATAATATTTAATCATTAATAATATATAATGTTTGTTTTTTTTTATTTAAAATTGTTTTATTCATTAAAGATAAAATATATTAGGTTAAAAATAAATTATATTTATAAAAAACGGAACCTTAACCGTTATGTCGGGGGCGGGCGAATACTGTGGCGCGCGCACACACACACACATATATATATATATATATATATATATATATATATATTATATATATATATATATATATATATATATATATATATATATATATATATATATATATTATGTACATGTACATATATATATGTACATGTACATATATATGTACATGTACATATATATGTACATGTACATATATATATGTACATGTACATATATATGTACATGTACATATATATGTACATGTACATATATATGTACATGTACATATATATATATATGTCCATGTACATATATATATATGTACATGTACATACAGATGTATGTACATATAGATGTACATGTACATGTACATATATATGTACATCTACATATATATATGTATATGTATGTATGTATATATATACGTTAAGCCTAATAAATCTTGAGCTGCTTCTCACATAATATATGTCGGAATTAGACAAATAATATATGCAGTTTTTAACCAGGAACGAGATCTACAACTTTCATGTTGAATATTTTTCCAAAATTTGCACGGCTTTGTCGGGATCAGACCCGAAAGGTTGCTGACTCGAATTTTGAAATTTATTATTATTATATTCATTTCGTATCAGCAATATTTCGAGTCAAATTGTTGTAATGTGATTTCCACCAGGTGGAGGGTCACTCCACAACTACCTATCCCGAGTTCCTGGAAGTGAGGGGCGAGAGGCTCTGCCCAGCAGCAGCCGCCGGTGCAAGTTGAGGAAGTTCCACCCAGAATAGGGGGGATGACATATGTGAGGATCGGGTCGATGTCGAACCCCGAGGCGGTATAGCGGTGATCCATGGTAGAGTGGGGATCGAGGTCACTCGAAAGGCGAGCTTCCATGTCATGTACCGATGGAGCGTCGCTTTAACATCCCAAACCCCGCCCCAGGAGGAGAAGATCACCTTCTCTTCGAAGGACATGCCGGGTCATGAGGATCCATTCTACGATGCACTGGTCATCCAGACGGCCAACGAGGGCTACACCGTCTCCCGAATCTTGGTTGACAACGGGAGCTCTGTCAACATCGTTTTCAAGAAGGCGTTTGACGAGATGAAGGTAGAGGCAAGGAGGGTGTTGGCCTCAGACGGACCCCTATTCGGATTTTCCGGAGAGATGAAGGAGGTTGAAGGTGGAGTAGGACTCCAAGTAAAATTAGGGGGGGACTTCAAGGAACTGCCGGTTCATCATTGTTGACGCTCCAAGCAGCTACAATGCTATCTTCGGAAGGCCCCTCATCAACGCCTTTCGTTGCATGCCGTCTTCGTTCCACCAGTGCCTCAAATTCAGCTCAGGAGGGATCCAGGTCAGAGTCAAGGGAGACTCCAGGATAGCAAGACAATGTTATGTCACGGCCGTAAACACCATCTCTTGGTTGGCCAAGGTAGAGGAGATGAAGAGGATCATGGAGAGCCTGAGCAAGATGGAGGTCTCCGAGGGGAAGGATGACGACCATCATGCCCAGACCCCCTGAAGAATCCTCGCTCCGGCGGAGTCCTATATTTTTCTTATGTTGTAGTGAGTCCAGCCCCCGACCAGCTGAGTCGGGGGGGTCATGTAACCCATTTTTTCCCATTTGAGGATGTTGGAATTAAAAAGCTTATGTGACATGCCCAGCTCCCAACCTCCAAGAGGATCTCCTCAAACCAGGCTCACTCCAGCTGGTAGGGTCGAGAGTGCCTCGGAGGGAGGCCCAAGTACCTTTGCTCCGATGATGGTCCTGCTGTCAAGCTCTCACTAGCTGGCAGGGCAGGCGTACTGTAATACCCCCTCCCTAACCTTTGCCCGGGTCGGCTGGAGGGGTACTACTTGGGGCCAAGACATCCACCCAGTGCTCTTAGGGGAAACGATCCTCCCTATCTAAGCACTAGATGGTCGCCTTGGTCAGCTCGAATCATAACATTCACAACCCATCAGAATATAGCGGAAGCATTAACAAGAAACCATTGCAGATTTATATAACATATCATAATAATACAGAGGTTCTAGGGCCGAAGCCTAAGTACTTAAATAAGCCCGTGGGCTGTACATGTGCTACATATAATCCTCATATAATCTTTCTCTACGTTGCTCGGCGGAACTCACGTCTCTAAACTCTGGGGACTCCGGGGGTGCATCTGCTCGAGTAGACCTAGCTGCTGGCATAATCTCCTGCGGCAGCGGGTCACTACGGTGCTCCACCTCCTGTGAATGGTTAATCAAATAAACGTTAGTCACAGAACTAAGTGGAAACAAATCTCTTCCCCGGATCCACATCCTGGGGACGAGAACGCACCCACCCAACAAAGTTAAATAGCCGAAGCAAGAGAGGGTTAGCACAACATTTCATATATGTACAGCTAGGAGCAGTATAAAAGAGTGCAGGATAACATAACTGGGAAGAAAAGCAGCAGCAATATAACCAGTTATAACAAGGCTTCACTAGCTCATCAGCACATCAGGTTTTCACATTCTGAATCTATCGCAGGCATTCATAGCCGCACACACACCGCAGGCATTCATAGCCGCGCACACACCACATGCATTCATAGCAGCACACACACCACAGACATTTAAAGCCGCGCACACACCGCAGACATTCAAAGCCGCGCACACACCGCAGACATTCAAAGTCGCGCACACACCGCAGGCATTCAAAGTCGCGCACACACCACAGGCATTCAAAGCCACACACACAACCCTATGTCAACATAGTTTGGACCGCTTCTGTTCCAGCAGGGTAGCGAGCCCCGCGGGCCTCACCGATGTGGTTGTCGGTGACAGTGGCCAGTACTGCCACTTCTGGGTGTGATCGTACCGCACAACCCCAGGCCCTAACGTACAACCATGTGTACTCCTGGATATGAGCGACATCCGGTGAATCATTTCGGCCGACCAGCGGAGGAAACCCGATGGGGAATATAACGACCGGTCACCCGTGGTACTCATCTCCCTGTCGCCTTGAGTCGTCAACCTTCCCGCACCAGTACGAATGGTCTGTGGAAGGGACCGGCCCGCCACCATTTCACTGCAAGCAATTTACAATCAATCAAACAAAAGCCAAACAATATAACATCGGGTCTACGTCGGCCTGCCCTACTAGGCATATACTTCGGGCGTCGACACTCAGCTCTACTTTCGACAAGGAGCGTGGGAGCGCTTTATTTGGGGCTAGACCTGGAGGACTACTTCAACTCAAGTTATTCCCAACTAAGACTCAACCTTAACAAAGACTGCCCGTCAGAGCAGGACCCAGAATCATAATAGTAAATTGTAATGAGAATAAGTGTGGTGATTATGCTGATTATTTGAAGTGCTGAAATGAAATGTGACCAGTACGAGACTGGATAAGCTTGACCAGTACGCAACTGGAGTAGTACTAAATAAAAAGTACTGAAATAAGTCTGACCAGTACGCAACTGGAGTAGTACTGTAATGAAAGTACTGAAATAAGCTTGACCAGTACGAAACTGAAGTAGTACTGAAATGAGCATGACCAGTACGAGACTGGAGTAGTACTGAAATGAAAGTACTGAAATAAGCTGGAGTAGTACTGAAATGAAAGTACTGAAATAAGCTTGACCAGTACGAAACTGGAGTAGTACTGAATTAAAAGTACTGAACTGAAAAGAATAAAGGAACTGGACCAGTGTAAGACTGGAATAATCATAAAGAAAATGGTTAGTTGTCCAATTACTCCATTTAGGAGGCTTCAGTTCCATCTCTGTTCTCAGGAGAGATTCAGTTCTATCTCCATCCAGGAGAGATGCAGTTTCATCTCCATCCAGGAGGCACATTCAGTTTCATCTCCATTCTTAGGAAAGATTTAGTTCCATCTCCACCCAGGAGAGATTCAGTTCCATCTCTATCTAGGAGGCATATTCAGTTCCATCTCTATTCTCAGGAGAGATTTAGTTCCATCTCCATTCTCAGGAGAGATTCAGTTCCATCTCAATTTTTAAAGGCTTCCTTGGGTTACATCCATTTTTAAGATCCAATTAATTTGGTTACGCCACATTAATTACAGCTTAATCAGATCGAGGCTTATCAGGAGTTACACCCTCATTATTTATCGAGAATAATATGCAACTCACTACTCGTACTCTCACTTCCGAGCGGGCCCAAATCACCCGAGAGTCGAGGCGCTCGACGGTTTCGTGAAATCTCGAAACACCCGGAGCTTGGTCACTTGCCTCAGCCACTCTCGTCGATAAGATAATTTGAATTTATTATTCAAATTAGAGAGAATGGTCATGCGCTCCAATTTTCACTTTCGAGAAAAATAAACGTAATAAATTCTGAGCGCGACCCTAGGCTTCCATAATTTTGGAAAAATATCAAAACTTATCCCCATGAGTCCAACTTTTGACACAACCCTTGGAATGATATAAAATGAGCCTAGAAAAATATTCATAATTTTTCGAATAGTTTTGGCCCTTTAATTTGGCCAAACAAATTTTATTTGGGCTTTTAAAAATACCAAATCAACTCCAAAATTTTCAAAATTTTTGTGGAGGAAGCCCTTATCAAAGGGAACACTTTTCATGTTCAACACGTTTTCGTTAGGAGAATATTTTACTCTCAAAAAATCAACCCATTAAAATATTATAATATTTATTATAAATATTATAATAATATATTTATATAATATATATAATACATTATTATATATATATAACAAAAGTACTGTTAATCACCCCTTTCACCCCGCTGCTGTACATTCCGCCGCCCTTGTGGGCTTCTCCGCCGCCGGCCGGCCACTGGCCGGCCGTGGCTCCACCACCGGCCAACCCGACGGTGGTGGGCGCTCCCTCCGGCAGTGGTCTGGCGACCTGCCGCCGCCGGCTACCGCCGGAGCTGTTTTCTTCTTTTTGAACGGGAGGGGAGGGGGATGACGGCGGCGGCGCTCCGGCCGCCGGGAGCGCCATGCAAGACGTCCAAAATGGAGAAGGTGGAGGGAGAAGGCTTCCACCTTGGTTTGGCGGGTTCGGGAGGGGCCGGCTTGGTCGGCCATGGCTCAAGGTGGTGGAGGAGGGGAGGAGGAGCTCCGGCTTGGCTTTTCGGCCGGCCACCAGAACTCCGGAAGAGGGGAGGAGAAGGGGAGCAGGGGGAGGGAGCTGCTATGAGAGGTGTGAGGGAAAGTGAGGGGGTGGGAAGGGAGGGGGAGGAGGAGCTTCCTCCCTTTGGGTGGTGTGGGACTAATCCCTCCTTAGGGAGGGATTAATCCCACCCTCCAGCTGTCCAAGGACAGCTGAAGGTCTCTCATTTTCTCCCATGTGGGAAAAATGGATGAGGCCCCTTTGTGGGCTTGGGCGTTTAGGTGGGAAAGAGAGAGAGAGATGAAGAGAAAAGAAATGGGTGGGGCTCCACTTGAACTTTGGGAATCTTGCTGGTTGGGGGGCCCATGGAAAGTGAGGGGGAGTATGGGCCATCCTCCTTTGGAGAGGAGGTGGGCCCCTCATTTGGAGAAAAATCCAAAAAGTGGATTTTTAGGAGGGTTTGACCAAGTCAACCCTAGGGTGGGTCCCCCTTGCTGGTCAAAGTCAAAGTGGGTCTAAGTCGTCGGGGTCGGGTCAAAGTTCGGGTGTCGTGTCATAATCGGTGTGCGCACGCTTTTCGGTGCGCAACTACGCTTGATTTGACCACGGGTTGACCAATCGTCGTCAAAATTGACCGGGACGACTTCTGTTGACTTCGTATTGACCACATGAGTCCAAAGCCACTGACTGGGGTCGAATTAGAGTCTGTTTGGCGAAAGTCTAAAATTTGCGCGTCGTAGTGCGTTAAAACGGTCAAAGTATCCAATTTTGTCGTACAATCTCGGATTGTGACATGACGAGCTCCGATGTGCTCATATTGACTATATAAGGCCACAGGAAGTGACAGAACTCAATTCGGAGTTCTCTAGCTCGATTTCCCACCTACGGTTATTTCCCACCGGGTCATGGGTAGGGTTCGAGCCACTTTTATTGGGCCCACTGGGGCTCTGGTGGCCCAATAAAAGTCAGGATGTTACACGTACCTCTCGTGGAAGCCCAAGTACCTTTGCTCCGATAACGGTCCCGCTGTCAGGCTCTCACTAGCTGGCAGGGCAGGTGTACCTCTCGTGGAATCCCAAGTACCTTTGCTCCGATGACGGTCCAGCAGTCAGGCTCTCACTAGCTGGCAGGGCAAGTGTACCTCTCGTGGAAGCCCAAGTACCTTTGCTCCGATGACGGTCCCGCTGTCAGGCTCTCATTAGCTGGCAGGGCAGGCATACCTTTCGTGGAAGCCCAAGTACCTTTGCTCTGATGACGGTCCGCTGTCAGGATCTCACTAGCTGGCAGGGCAGGCGTACCTCTCGTGGAAGCCTAAGTACCTTTGCTCTGATGACGGTCTCGCTGTCAGGCTCTCACTAGCTGGCAGGGTAGGCGTACCTCTCGTGGAAGCCCAAGTACTTTTGCTCCGATGACGGTCCTGCTATCAGGCTCTCACTAGCTAGCAGGGCAGGCGTACCTCTCGTGGAATCCCAAGTACCTTTGCTCCGATGACGGTCCCGCTGCCAGGCTCTCACTAGCTGGCAGGGCAGGCGTACCTATCGTGGAAGCCCAAGTATCTTTGCTCTGATGACGGTCCCGTTGTCAGGCTCTCACTAGCTGGCAGGGCAGGCGTACCTCTCGTGGATGCCCAAGTACATGTGCTCTGATGACGGTCCCGCTGTCAGGCTCTCACTAGCTGACAGGGCAGGCGTACCTCTCGTGGAAGCCCAAGTACCTTTGCTCCAATGACGGTCCCGTTGTCAGGCTCTCACTAGCTGGCAGGGCAGGCGTACCTCTCGTGGAAGCCTAAGTACCTTTACTCTGATGACTGTCCCGTTATCAGGCTCTTACTAGCTGGCAGGGCAGGCATACCTCTTGTGGAAACCCAAGTACCTTTGCTCTGATGACGGTCCCCCTATCAGGCCCTCACTAGCTGATAGGGCAGGCGTACCTCTCGTGGATGCCAGTTCTTTTTAACTTGAGGGGGTCTCGCTACCCAGGCTCCCATCAGCTGGCATGGTATGTTGACCCCTCAGGGAGGTTAAGTGATTTTTACCCAGAGGGGGTCTCTACACCCAGGCTCCCATCAGCTGGCATGACAGGTTGACCCCTCCGGGAGGTTAAGTGTTCTTTACCAGGAGGGGGTCTCGCCACCCAGGCTCCCATCAGCTGGCATGCTAAGTTGACCCCTCCAAGAGGTTAAGTGTTTTTTACCCGGAGGGGGTCTCGCCACCCAGGCTCCCATCAGCTGGCATGTCAGGTTGACCCCTCCGGAAGGTTAAGTGTTTTTTTACCCCGAGGGGGTCTCGCCACCCAGGCTCCCATCAGCTGGCATGACAGGTTGACCCCTCCGGGAGGTTGTGTTTTTTACCCGGAGGGGGTCTCGCCACCCAGGCTCCCATCAGCTGGCATGGCAGGTTGACCCCTACGTGAGATTAAGTACTTTTTACCCGGAGGGGGTCTCGCCACCCAGGCTCCCATCAGCTGGCATGACAGGTTGACCACTCTGGGAGGTTAAGTGTATTTTACTCGGAGGGGGTCTCACCACCCAGGCTCCCATCAGCTGGCAAGGCTAGTTGACCATGCCAGGAGGTTAAGTGTTTTTTACCCGGAGGGGGTCTCGCCACCCAGGCTCCCATCAACTGGTATGACAGGTTGACCCCTCCGGGAGGTTAAGTGTTTTTTACATGGAGGGGGTCTCGCCACCAAGGCTCCCATCAGCTGGCATGGAAGGTTGACCCCTCCGGGAGGTTAAGTGTTTTTTACCCGGAGGGGGTCTCGCCACCCAGGCTCCCATCAGCTGGCAAGACAGGTTGACTCCCCAGAGATGCTAAGTATCTTTTCTACCGCGCATGAAAATTACACTCAGCGAATACGTTGGGTTGGATGTTTCTTTCAGAGCTTGTGCCAACCTCGAAAAGAGCGGGGATTGTGTACAACCCCGTATTCGCAGAGTAGGGGTCCTCCCGACAGGCGCATGACTAGCAATGAGTTTTTAAGCTTTTGGAGAAGTTTTGCACTCTTGGTGGCCATTTTAGGCCTAGCCCTTGTAATATACTAGTAGGGGGAGGAAAAATCTGCCTCCCCCTAGTGGCCCCTTTTTGGGAGGCGGATGCGACAAGTTGACTGACACCCGCCCAGACCTGATAGGTGCAAGGTGGGAACAGCAGACCGGCTGGAGGCCAGAACCCCGCCCCCTGCACTCTCGCCACAGACGGTCAGCTCGTGGGGGCGAGAGCGGCCTGCGGCCAGGCTCTCGCCCTGGCGGTCAGCTCGCGGGGGCGAGAGCAGCCTGCGGCCAGGCTCTTGCCCTGGGCGGCTAGCTCGCGGGGGCATTAGCGGCCTGCGGCCAGGCTCTCGCCCCGGGCAGCTAGCTCGCGGGGGCGAGAGCGGCCTGCGGCCAGGCTCTCGCCCTGGGCGGTTAGCTCGCGGCGGCGAGAGCGGCCTGCGGCCATGCTCTCGCCCCGGGCAGCTAGCTCATGGGGGCGAGAGCGGCCTGCGGCCAGGCTCCCGCCCCGGGCGGGTAGCTCTTTGACGGGGGTCACCTGCTCGTCTCGGGTGCCCGGGGAGATGGGGGGTATGGCTCCTCCCGCCCTTGGACCTCTTTTGGCCATGCTTTTACTATTATACCCTCGGAGTGGAATTACCTCTTTACCCCCCGGTGTGGATGTTTTTTATTAGCACAAGGCCTTTTTGTCCTCGGGGTATTTGTGACATTTTTGTCCCTAGACTTGGAAAAACTATAAATAGACCCCCTTGGGTACCTTTGGAGAGGGAGTTTTTTGGGCCTCCTCCTCCTTAGGCTTCTGCTTGGTTGAGCGAGAGAACTCTCCAAGGTACCCAGCTCAGCCATTGGTGAGGGAGGGGAAGTGCTCTTATGACCTTCCGGGTGTATGGTGAGACCTCCACACTAGAGCCGAGGGTTTGTTCCTAGGTTCCCAAGTCTTTGGTCTGTGACGTTCCCCCGAGTGTAGTAGGTGTGAGGTCACCCCTCTTTTGGGACCCCGAACTCCACAGGGGTCAATTTTGGCTTCAACAGTGATAAGCAACATTTAGACCACAAATGCTGGTAATTAGGCAAACAAACCCTAATTAATACTCTCGTCATGACAAATACACCTCTCCTTACAGTGGAGACACAACTATTATACACCCTCCTTAGTCCTTACAACAGAACCAAACATCTAAGGCGAGTACGCATTGTATAGTAATACAAAGAATACAAGCAAACCCGTTTAGTTCCATCTCTTTTCATTTTGTCTGAATAAGGATATGGCAAAGGGGTTTTGGAGGGGGGAAAAGAACACATTCATCACTTTGGAATCATGTAGAATCGTATTTTCATTTGTAAATCAATGTAACACTAACTTTAAAAAACAATAAACTAAGAATTGGGCTCTGCGAAAATAGGATATACACTAAGCTCTTATCTATTTCATGCACACAAGGTAACGAAACATTCATGCACACAAAGCAACCATAAGATTGAACTAAAAAGGTGTAAAACAAGGCCTCATTGTTCCAAACAGAGAGCAAGTTATTCACGCATTCCATTTGATTGCTAGATCTAGTAATAATAAAAAATACAGCAAAAAGGCAATGATTATATCAGAAAAATGACAGAATGTTGATGTTTAACGGAGCTGAAAACGGGAGGAGAACAGAGGAGGCAAGTTGACGGGGGAAGTGGAGGCTTACCTGGAAGATAATAACCTAACCGACACCTCAGCCTCCCAGCCCAGGGTTCTGTCCACTGACAGTCGAAACCCTAAGTAAAAAATCAAAAATGTCAACCCGCCAGATGCAATGGAGCAGATCGAAGGACACATCGGTGGGAGATGTGGGATGTAGGAATGAAAATGACGAGGGAAAAAGACGAAAAATGGAAATAGAAGTACCTAGAGGAGGTAGAAGCTAGAAATAGGACGCGCGGAGAAGAGCGGCTCCTGAAATGCTCTGCCGAAGGCCAGGGAGGCGAGTGGTTGCGAGGAGCAGAAACTTCTGGCAAGGAGCTGAGAGTTTCAGCGAGAGCGGAGACTTTCAGCGAGAGCGGAGACTTCCGGCAAGGAGCAGAAACTTCCAACGAGGAGAAGAAGAAAAATCGAGGACATGAAGGAGTCGAGGATGCGGGATTTGAAGGTCGGCGGTGGCAGAGACTTCTTCGTTCGCTGCTCAACACCGATAGAGGAGGAGGAAAGAGCAGGCCTTCGTTCGCTGCTCACCGCCGACGGAGGTGGAGGGAGGAAGAGCAGGAAGTGGCTTCTTCATTCGCTGCTCACCGCCGATAGAGGAGGGAGGAGCGAACTTCCTTCTCTGCTTCTGCTCAGCGCTACGCTGCACGAGCTCGAGGGGAAACTTAGGGCACGCGACTGTAAGATTTTATACAAAACAAAAAAAAACGAAATCAATTAAAACCAGGCGAAATGTTAAAAATCAGAATCGGCCGAATTTATTAAAAACGATTTTTTTGCCTTCAATTGAAAAATTAGATCGTTTTCCTTAAAAACAGACATGTCGGCCGACACGGACATGTCGGCCGACATTTAAAACACTGATAATAGGACTAATCTGCACTGATTTGACAGAAAAGTTTTAAATTGTACATGATTCTGTATAGACCAAGCACTTATAGTACAGTGCATCTCCCATTTTGTTCTGAAAAAAAATTTCAACTTGTAAATCGTGAGGGATTAAAAAGTTCATGATTTGATTATCTTGTGAATGTTCTCCATCAAAATCTTCTTCAACCACCCACTCTTATATTGTTCTAGCAACTTGAATGAACGAGTTATCAACGATGATGCGATCAACCCAAGTACGAGCAATTGAAATTGATCGTTCAAAGATTTCTTTAACTCTACTTTGAGTTTCAAAATATTTGCATCATTAGCATCATTATCAAACGAGTCGTCACTGCTGTTATCATCCATTTCATTTAAATCAATATTTAATTCTTGTCGTTGATACACTTCACACTCATCATATTCAAATTCAACACCATCAGACATGATTATAAAACGTAAAAAAAATTACATATAATTAATAAAAAATATTTATTAATAGCAACAAAATTTTATTGAATCATTTATTAATTATCAAAAAGAAACTAGACATTTAAATTATTTAAAATATGCAAGCCTAAATTATGCTATTAAAAAAACATTTAACATATTTAATAATTAACCTGCAGGTTGTAGAGAGAACAAATCCTTAGGTAAAGAAATGCAAGCCTTTTTTTGTGTGTGATTTGTTTTGAGACCATGTGATTTATTTTATATGACTCTCACACATGTAAAAAAACATGCAAGCAGTGTGAGACTAAAGTTTTTGCAAGCATACAGACATCTGGTGTTATTTTATAGACTAAAATGACATTTCCTTTGCAAGCATGCAAGAAAAAAAAATCAGAAATTGATATTTGGAAAATCAGTTCGACGAATTTGCTATACATGTATGATTGAATATTTTAATGTTTTATAACCTTAACAGCCGACCAACACTGCATCCGGGTCCATCTCCCTGCAAAAAAATCAGAAAGGGGGCTATTCTGGGAATGACTAACAAAAGGAAACTATTCTTGTACTTTACTTTTTAAAATAAGGCTATATTGAAAAGTTGTCTATATATACCAAATATAAAGATATATGAATGACATGAAATAAAAATTCATTGAAACAATATCAGTCATTGATGTTTTCTTGATTAAACAATTAAAATTGTGTAGATATCCTAAAGCTACTGTCATTGAAGGCTAGGCTAGAGAGAGAATGAGGGAGAGAGAGAGCGGCTGAGAGAGGGGAGGTTGTAGAATTTTTATTATATGTATTATATAATATATATTAACATACCGGATTGAATTGAAGAGAGAGATAGAAAGGGAGAGAAAGAGGGGCAGGGGGAGAGAGAGGGGGCAGAGAGAAAATATTTTTTTTAGGTGAATACGTATATTTTTTTGCAAAATAAAAATTATAATAATGATTTATATTTTTTGCGGTCATTTTGAATACTCATATGTATACGTTGTGGACGATGCCCGCAAACGCATTGAGCACGGGTGAAACCTGTGCGGAGGCGGGCGAGGCCCTCCTAAATGCGACCGAGGTCGCCCAAGAGCATCGAGCCGGGCGGGCGAAGCCCGCCGTCGTTGATCGTGTACTGTCACGGTTGGCCGTAGCGGCGGATCGGGTACTGCGTCTTATACGTGCATTTGTATGAAAAGTGTTCAACATAAAAGTTGTCGATCTACAACATTCATGTTGAACACTTTTTGATTTGAAGTCATTTAGTCCCCCGATTTGGCCCCCGAAAAAAATCACGCGAACATATGTATGTTCCGCGTGATTTTTTTTTTGACGTCAAATTGGGGGCCTAAACTGCATTTTTATGAAAAGTGTTCAACATGAATGTTTTAATATCTCGACGAGATCTACAACTTTTATGTTAAACATTTTTCATAAAAATGCACGTATAAAACACAGTTCCAAATGACGCGTATTTTGTTATATACACGTTAAGTGTATATACTACCTATATATATATATATATATATATATATATATATATATATATATATATATATATATATATATATATATATATATATATATATATATATATATATATATATATATATATCGTTCACGATGCGTCGTTGCGGGCGAAGCCCGCAATCAAGCGGGCTTCGCCCGCTTGACCTCCCGGCGGGCTTCGCCTGCCCCCAGGCGCGCGAAGCCCGTCCCCCCGGCGGGCTTCGCCAGCTTGACCCCCCTGGCCCTGCCCGCTCGTCGTCGGACAACCCCCGACGGGTTCGCCGGAGGCCGGTGAACCGTCGGTGGGTGCCGGGAGGCCGCCGGCGGCGGCAGATGAGGGCTTTTCCGTGGAAACGGGCGTATCGAGTTTTTTCCGCGGATGAACAGTAGTCGGCTTGGATTTTTTTAATTGCTGGCCGCCTTTTAGGAATCCAATGATCAGATTTGATTTCTGGGAGATCGGACGGTCCAGATGAGATTCATGGTGTGATTGAGATATGCATATTGTATTATATAATAAAACATATATATATATATATATATATATATATATATATATATATATATATATATATATATATATATATATATATATATATATATATATATATATATATATATATACGAGTGACAGGCGCAGGCCTCCAGCCCGATGGCCATGCGCCACAGTACCTTGCCGGCGACGGCGGGCTTCGCCCACCCCGGCGGGCTTCGCCCGGCCCCTAACGGGTTTTGCTCGTGCTCCATGCGCTGTTGCAGGTTGCACCCGCATTAAGGCGGGTTGTACCCGCAACATATATATATGAGTACTCAAAATGACCGTAAAGAAATATACATCAATATTATTATTTTAATTTTGTAAAAATATATACGTTTTGACGCATAAAAATTAATTTATCTAACTCTTTTGCTCTCTTTTCCTCTTTCTCTCTCTATAATATAAAAATTAATGGTCATTTATAAGAAAGCCCTCTCTCTCCCTCTCTCTCCTCTCTCTCTTTCTCCTCTCTCTCTCTTTCTCTCTATCCCTTTCTCTCTCTCTCCCGCTTTTATAGCTTTAGGACACCTAAGTTTTTTATTTAACGGTGATGAATAAAGGAGCAAGATTCGACAGTCATGATTGTTTCAGTAGATTTTAAAATCATGGTTTTAAAAACCATTTGATATTTCTTTATAAGTAGTAGAGAGAGATATGTATATATATATCTTTATTATATAATTCAATAGGTATATTTGGATCACACCATGAAACTCATCTGGACCGTCCGATCAAGCTCCATCAAATACGGGCCGTTGGATTCAAAGCAGGAGGTCTGCAAATATCCAAAATGATTTTCGGAACACTGTTCACGGGAGAAAAAATCCTGATACCCGTTTCCGCACTCCCGCCCCTCACCGCTGCACCCCCGCCGCCGGCGGCGGCCTGTCCGGCTCCCACCGGCGGGTTCGCCGGCCTCCGGCGAACCCGCCGGGGGTTGTCCGGCGGCGAGCGGGCAGGGCCACCGCCGGCGGTGGCCCTGCCCGCTCGCCGCCGGTGGGCGTCGGGCAGGCCGTCGGCGGCTCCGCCGGCGGCGGCGGGGGTGCAGCGGTGAGGGGCGGGAGTGCGGAAACGGGATCGGGATTTTTGTTTTTGTTTTTTTTTTATGATTTAATAATTAATTAAATATGTTATATGTTTTTATATTTAATAAATTTATTAAAATCAATTTAAATGCTTTTATAATTAGGCTTCGCCCGCCCGGGGGCGGGTGAAGCCCGCCGACTTCGGGGTGCGGACAAAGTCCGTTGGGGGGTCAAGCGGGCGAAGCCCGCTTGATTGCGGTCGAAGCCCGCTTGATTGCGGGCGAAGCCCGCTTGATTGCGGGCGAAGCCCGCTTGATTGCGGGCGAAGCCCGCAGCGACGCATCGAGAACGGGCGAAGCCCGTTCGAAGATGCTAGTATTATATAAAGCAATATAGGTATTTGGAGGCACACCATAGAACAAATAAGAGCCATTGGATCATGAGAGAGAGCATGAGATGAGGAGAGAGAGGAGGGAGAGAGAAAAAGAGAGAGAGGGGGAGGAGAGAGGGAGAGAGATGGGGAAGGGAGAGAAAGAAGAGGAAGAGAAATATTGCGTGAAATTAATGTTTTTACGAGAAAACGTAATTTTTTTATAAAATAAAAATTGTAATATTAATTTATATTTTTTACGGTCATTTTGAGCACTCATATGTATATATTGCGGGCACTGCCCGTCTTAATGTGGGTGCATCCCGATTTGATGCGGGCGCAGCCCGTAACGAGGCATCAAGCACGAGAGAAGCCCGTTCGGAGTCGGGCGAAGCCTGTCTGGATGCGGCCGAGGCCGCCCGAGAGCATCGAGCGCGAAGATGCTCTCCCACCCCACCCCACCCCACTCCACCCCACCCCACCCCACCCCACCCCACCCCACGCCACCCCACCCCACCCCACCCCACTCTCCCTTTCTCTCTCTCTTTCTTTTTTTTTCTTTTACGCGCGGTCCGGGGGAGGTAAAGTGCAGGAAATCGGACGGATGAGATCCGCTGCACTTTACCGTAAAGTGCGATCTAATGGATGCGAGTGCGCTGAGATGCGTGCACATCTCAGCGCACATATCTCAAAGCAGTGCGCGAGAGATCAAAACGTGCACACATCTCCGCGCGAGCTGAGATGCACTCCCACCCATCAGATCTCGCGCACTGCACGGTGCAATGCATTTCCTGCACTGCACCACCCCCGAACCCTTTCACACGAGCTTCTAGCAGCTAGCTTAGGATTAAATAATGTTTTTTTCTTCACTTTGACTTAGAGAAGAGATAAGACATGATTAAGTTATATATATAATCATTTTATACTGTTTGCAAGAATCACGAGGGAAAATGATTATGCAACCATCAATTTTGAATTACGAGCTCGGTATGAGTAAAGCTCGGTGGTTTTCTCTGCATTGACTGGAAACCACACCCAACAAATCTCCCCCTTCATAACGACGAGAAGGAAACCGCCATTTTGGCGAATCTCAGACATATGTTCAAACTTTCCCCTCGGCACTGACTTTGTGAGCATATCCGTTCCATTATCATTAGTGTGTACTTTCTGCAGGTCCAGCTCCTTTTGCTCCAAAATGTCGTGCATCTAATGATACCGCTTATCAATATGCTTGGATCGCAAGTGAAAGTTGAGGTTCTTCCCCAAATGAATTACGCTCTGACTATCGCATAAAAGTGTGTAGTGCTCATGAGTGAAACTCAACTTCTTGATGAAATGTTCCATCCAAAGAAACTATTTTCCTACCACAGTAACCGCAATAAACATTGTCTATGTAGTAGACAGCACGACGCACTTTTGCAATCTCAATTGTCATGATACAACTCCCCCTGCAAACATGGTTAGGTATCCTGAAGTCGATATCCTGCAGTCCAAATCTCAGTCATATTAGCATCAGTGAAGCCTTAGTGGCACTGGCTCACTATCTTCGAACTTCAATGACAAATATGTCGTTCCCTGTAAACTCAAAATCCATTTTAGTGCATTCCAATGTTCTCTCCCAGGATTAGAGAGAAATCTACTTACAGTACCAACGACGTGGGCTATATCAGAGCGGATGCACACCATTGCGTACATAACACTGCCAACTGCAGAAGCATATGGTACCTTTTGCATCTCTCTTTCTCCTCAGGTATGCTCGGGCACTAGTCAGCGGTAAGTCTAAAGTGAGTTGCAAGTGGCGTGCTCAACTTCTCTGCATGATCCATACTGAATTGTTGTAGCTAGGGGTGTGAGCGGTTCGGTTTGGACTCAAATCGAAGCCGAGCCGACATGCCTCGGTTTTTGGTTTGTACAAACCGACCCGAACCGAATCTGATCGGTTTGGTTCAAAGTCGGTTCGGTTTTTTATCGGTTTTTGGCGGTTCGATGTCGGTTTTTTTATGAACTTAACTCCAACAAAAAAACATAACAAAAGATTTGTGAACATCCTGCGGCCATATCCCTAACTTTAGCCCTCAATTTAAATCCTCATACTCACAACCCATCTTGATTTTCCACTAATTATTTTCATTCATTGGCTATGTGATTTCCTTAATTTAAGCTTCTAGAAGATCTACTAGCCTTTAGGACTTCCTCTCTAAAGTCTTAGTAGGTCTGTAGAATTCTTTGGAATCAATTCTTTCGTTACCAGTAAGCAAAGCCATTGATTTCCTAATCACAGGATAATAGTTTTGCATTGCCCATTTATCGCCCAGGGTCCTCTTGGATATTAGCTTCTTAATAAGCCTTTTCTAGTCTATATTTTCTTAAATCATTGAAGCTATTTAGAATTTAATGTCAACAAGCTATAACTCATTTTCTCCAATTAATCTTACTTTCCATAGTGTTTTAATTCTCACTTAGCCACTTGATTTAAATCAAGGTTTTGATAAAATTATATTTTTCCTGCGCATAAACTTCATGTACACGTCTTCATATGGTCTACTCTCAAGATTAAGATTATTTCAATGTGCGTTAACAAGAGAAAAATAAAACATTATTTAAACTTTCTGTTCAAATACTAGCAAGAGTCAAGAAGTAACTTCTCCTTCTACGGCGGCGCAGGAGGCAAGGAAAAGGAGTCTTTGGTGACTCTCTTTCACACCTCACGATCAGCGCGAAGGCGCCTCAGGAAAATGAGAAAAGACAGTCTCTTGAGAACTGAGAAGACCAAAATTCTTTTATACATTTATTATTAACTATAAGTGCAACTGCGCAGGACTCCTTCAGGATTCATGAATCACGAAAAATCGGAAACTCAGGCCTTCGATACTTTACAGACGGTCTCGACGATAAGCCTGACATAATATAAATATATAATTTATGGAATAATTTATTGAGCATATATGAAATGATTCAGCTATACATTATACATAATATAATTTATGGAAGCCCACATTCAGTAATTCAGATCAAAATATCAAATAGAAGCTTGCTTATACATAATTTAAAATTATTATAATATTAGTCGGTTCGGTTCGGTTTGGTCGGTTTTTACAACTTGAAAACCGACCCGAACCGATAAGCCTTCGGTTTTCAAAAGCTCCAAATCGAACCGACACGGGACCGGGTGGCTCGGTTTCAAAATCGGTGCGGTTCGGTCGGTTCGGTCGGTTTTGTCGGTTTTCGGTTTTCACTCCTCACCCCTAGTTGTAGCGCCTTCCTAATGTATCTCTCCTAAGATACTCATAGTAACTTGGAGCATCTATCTCGCTGAATATGCATCCCAATGATGGTCTCCTCTACTCTTAAATCCTTCATTTCAAATTTAGAGCTCAACTACTGCTTTAGCTTAGCAATGTGCACAGTGCTCCTCCCGACTATCAGCATGTTGTCAACATATAAGAGTAGAATAATAAAATCATCTGAAGTATACTGCATCACAAATACGTGGTGATCAAGGATGGTCCTACGGAAGATGATCTCCTATAAAGGCATTGAACTTCATATACCGCTATCGCGGGGCCTGCTTTAGGCTATATAAGCTCTTCTTCAGGCAACCGACTAAGATTTCCTTGTCTTTTACCCAAAAAATCTCAGGTTGCTCTATATACAGTTCCTCCTCAAGATCACCATGCAGAAAAGGCAGTCTTGACATCCATTTGCTCAATCTCCAGGTCTAGCCTCGCAACAAGACCAAGAACAACCCAGATAGACGATATTTTCACAACATGTGAGAAAATCTCATCAAAATCAACTCTTTGTTGTTGATTAAATCCATTCACCACTAATCTGGCCTTTGTATCTGAGTGATGTCGAGGGGTATCTTTAATTTATTCTGAAAATCCACCGATTTTTCAAAATCTTCTTGTCTTTAGGTAATCTTGCTAAATCATAAGTATGGTTCTCATGTAGGGACCGCATCTCCTCTTGCATAGCAACCATCCATTCTTTCTTCTTTGTGCTTTGCACTATCTCATCAAAGCACTCAGGCTCCCCCACATCAATCAACATAATATACTTTGTAGCAGAATATCTCGAAGATGCATGCCTGACTCGATCAAGCCTTCGTAGAGTGAGCTCAGTTGTTGGGTACCTTTTGCATCTCTCTTTCTCCTCAGGTATGCTCGGGCACTAGTCAACGGAAAGACTAAAGTGAGTTGCAAGTGGCATGCTCACCTTCTCCGCTTGATCCATACTGAATTGTTGTAGCGCCTTCCTAATGTATCTCTCCTGAGATACTCATAGTAACTTGGAGCATCTATCTCGCTGAATATGCATCCCAATGATGGTCTCCTCCACTCTTAAATCCTTCATTTCAAATTTAGAGCTCAACTGCTGCTTTATCTCAGCAATGTGCACAGTGCTCCTCCCGACTATCAGCATGTTGTCAACATATAAGAGTAGAATAATAAAATCATCTGAAGCATACTGTATCACAAATACGTGGTGATCAAGGATGGTCCTACGAAATATGATCTCCCTATAAAGTCATTAAACTTCATATACCACTATCGCGGGGCCTGCTTCTGGATATATATGCTCTTCTTCAGGCGACATACTAAGATTTCCTTGTCTTTTACCCAAAAAACCTCAGGCTGCTCTATATACAGTTCCTCCTCAAGATTACTATGTAGAAAAGGCAGTCTTGACATCCATTTGCTCGATCTCCAGGTCTAGCCTCGCAGCAAGACCAAGAACAACCCAGATAGATGATATTTTCACAACATGTGAGAAAATATCGTCAAAATCAACTCTTTGTTGTTGATTAAATCCCTTCACCACTAATCTGGCCTTTGTATCTGAGTGATGTCGAGGGGTCTCCTTAATTTATTCTGAAAATCCACCGATTTTTCAAAACCTTCTTATCTTTAGGCAATCTTGCTAAATCATAAGTATGGACCTCATGTAGGGACTTCATCTTCTCCTGCATAGCAACCATCCATTCTTTCTTCTTTGTGCTTTACACTATCTCATCAAAGCACTCAGGCTCCCCCACATCAATCAGCATAATATACTTTGTAGCAGAATATCTCGAAGATGCGCGCCTAACTCGATCAAACCTTCGTAGAGTGAGCTCAGTTGTTGGTGTAGGAACATCATCAATGATCTCCTCTATAGGCTCGATATCAATATTGTCCTCTTAATCTGGAGGTAGCTCAGTGCTATGTATCCTTAGGCTCTGCGGCTTCCTCGGTGTCATCACCTCAAATTGTATGATACTCTACATTAGTGTGAGAGATAGCCTCATCAATTTTTTGAGGATCAATCATAATCTGATCCATAGTAAATATATCATCATGATTACGTACAAGTCTCTTCTCAAGCAGATCAAAAAAAACATGTAGCCAAACTCACTGCTGTATCCATATCCTAAAAATATGCATTGTCGGGTCTTAGAATCCAATTTTGATATTTCGTCCTTCGGAATGTGCACAAAGTCTTTGCAGCCAAAGGCCCTCAAGTGACTATATGAAGGGTCATTCCCCTACCAGACCCTATCTGGAATATCTTCCTATAATGCAGAACTGGGAGCGAGATTGATAGTGTGTGCAGCCGTATATAAAGCTTCACCCCAAAACATGTCATGTAGTTTTGCCTCAGACAACATGCACCTCATTCTCTCCATCAGTGTCCTATTTATTCTTTTTACTACTCCATTCAGTTGTGGTGTCTTGGGCAGAGTCTTTTCATGCTTGATCCATTGATCTCTGCAGTACTCATCAAAAGGACAAATATATTCCCCCAGTTATCGGACTTGATGCACTTTAGTTTTTTCCCATACTGTCTCTCCACCTTAGCGTGGAATCTCTAAAAAGTATCGAGACCCTCCTCTTTGGTCTTAATAGCATAGACTCAAAGCATCCTCGAAAAATCATCAATGAACGTCACAAAATAGGATGCTCCTTGTAGAACCCCCCCCCCCCCCCAACCTTTTTCCCCGGGTTGGGCCGGAGGGGTACTACTGGCCCAAGACGTCCACCCAGTGCTACTTAGGGGAAACGATCCACCCTATCTAAGCACTAGATGGCCGCCTTGCTCGGCTCGAATCATAACATTCACAACCCATCAAAGTATAGTGAAAGCATTAACAGAAAACCAGTGCAGATATATATATCACATCAAAATAATACAGAGGTTCTAGGGCGGAAGCCTAGGCATTTATATAAACCCGTGGGCTATACATGTACTATATATAACCCTCACAATCTGTCACTCTATGTTGCTCGACGGTACTCACGTCTCTAAACTCTAGGTACGGTGGGGGTGCATCTGCTCGAGTAATCCTAGCCGCTGGCATAATCTCCTACGGCAGCGAGTCACTACGATGCTTCATTTCCTGTGAATGGTTATTTAGATAACTGTTAGTCACAGAACTAAGTGGAAATAAATCTCCTCCCCAGATCCATATCCTGGAGATGAGCACGCACTCACCCAACAAAAGTAAATTGCTGAAGCATGAGAGGGTTAGCAAAACATTTCATATATGTTTAACTAGGAGCAAAAGAATACAGGATGGTGATAACTTGAAAAAGCTGCAGCAATATAATCAGTTATAACAAGGCTCCACTAGTTTATCAGCACATCAGGTTTTCACATCCTGAATTCTATCGCAGGCATTTACAGCCGCACGCACACCGCAGACATTCATAGCCGCGCACACAAACCCTATGTTGACATACTTTGGACCGCTTCAGTTTCCAGCAGGGTAGAGAACCTCGCGGGCCTCACCGATGTGGTCGTCGGTGATAGTGGCCAGTCCTGCCACTTCTGGGGGTGGTCGTACTGCACAACTCCAGGCTCTAACGTACAACCTTGTGTACTCTTGGATGTGAGCGACATCTGGTGAATCGTTTTGGCCGACCAGCGGAGGAAAACTCGACGGGGAATATGATGACCGGTCACCCGTGATACTCATCTCTCTGTCGCCTTGAGTCGTCAACCTTGCTGCACTGGTACGAATGGTCTGCGAGAGTGACTGACCCGCCACTATTTCACCGCAAGCAATTTACAAACAATCAAACAAAAGGCAATGATGATATATATAAACCGGGTCTACATCAGCCTGCCCTACTAGGCTTTAGACTTCGGGCGTCAGAACTTAGCTTTACTTTCAACAAGGAGCATGAGAGCGCATTATTTGGGGCTAGACCTGGAGGACTACTTTAACTCCGGTTATCCCCAACTAAGGCTCAACTTTAACAACGACTGCTCGTCAGAGAAGGACCCAGGATTATAATAGTAAATTGCAATGAGGGCAAGTGGGGTGATTATGCTGCTTATTTAAAGTGCTGGAATGAAATGTGACCAGTGCGAGACTGGAGTAGTACTGAATAGAAAGTACTGAAATAAGCTTGACCAGTACGAAACTGGAGTTGTACTGAAATAAGCTTCACCAGTACGAGACTGGAGTTGTACTGAATTGAAAGTACTAAAATAAGCTTGACCAGTACGAGACTGGAGTGGTACTGAAATAAGCTTGACCAGTACGTGACTGGAGTTGTACTGAAATAAGCTTGACCAGTACGAGACTGAAGTTGTACTGAATTGATAGTACTAAAATAAGCTTGACCAATACAAGACTGGAGTGGTACTGAAATAAGCTTGACAAGTGCGAGACTGGAGTTGTACTGAATTGAAAATACTAAAATAAGCTTGACCAGTACTAGACTGGAGTGATACTAAAATAAGCTTGATCAGTACGAGACTCGAGTTGTACTGAATTGAAAGTACTAAAATAAGCTTGACCAGTACGAGACTGGAGATGTATTGAATTACTTACTTGATTTTAAAGGGGGGGTGGTCGCGCGCTCTAATTTCCACTTTTGAGGGTAAATGAGCGAAATACGTTCCGAGCGCGATCCTAGGCTTCCAAATTTTAGGAAAAATATCAAAACATATCTTCATTACCCCAAATTTTGATACAACCCTTAGGAGGGCCTAAAATGAGCCTAGTAATTTTTTTATAATTTTCCAAACTATTTTGGGCTTTTAATTTGACCAAACAAATTTTATTTTGGCTTTTAAACATAATAAATCAACTCCAAAAATTCTCAAACTTTTTGTGGAGGAAGCCCTCATCATGGGGAACATTTTTCATGTTGGTCATTTTTCTCTTAGAGGCATAGATGTGGCCCAAACAAATTCCATAAATTTCTGATAGAGAATTGTCTGCAATTAGCAGATCCACTTGATCCTGCGGCTGAGATTGAGCCGCAGGATGCAATCGGCCAGCGTTTCTCGACACCGGATCGACCACGAATCTGCTGCGGGGTGGTACAGAAGGGGAGGCGGGGGCGGGGATTAAGGTGAGTTGGGCTGTCTGATCTCATCTTGAGATCGGACGGCAGCTGCGCTTCCCGACGGTGTGGAGGGTGGCAGCCTCCGCCACCGCCGGCGAGCCTATGCCAGCCACCGTCTCCTGCCCCGATCGACTCGTCAGGGGCCGGCGACCCTCTGGGCGGTGGTCCGGCGGCCTGGCGCCACCGACCGCCGCCGGAAAACCCAACCTGAGAGCCTAGGGTGGCGGTGGCTCTGCTCCCGGCGCCACCGCGCCACCGCCGCTCCTCAGGTGGTTGGCCGCCTACCACTCCATCCCCGGCCGACGCACCGGGGGTCAGGCTTCTCGTCGGCGGTGGCCCGGCATCCATGCACCGCCAGCCACCGCCGCCAGCTCTAAACAGAGCTTTGCTCTGTTTTTTTTGCGGGTGTCGTCGGAGCCACATTTTCCGGATGCACCGCCACCCTCTGTCATTGGGGATCGCCGCCCCCAGTGGTCTATCACTCCCCCAGCGCCACCACCGTTGCTGGGGGAGAGGATTTCCTCCATGGGCACCACTCGGCCTGGAGCATGGCTCGGGTGGCGCCGGCGGCGCTCCGGCTGCCGGGAGAGACATGCAAAACGTCCAGATTGGGAAGGGGGAGGGAGAGAGGCTCCACCTGAGTCTGGTGGGCTCGGGAGGGTCCAGCTTGGTCGGCCATGCCAAGGTAGCGGTGGTGTAGGGGGGAGGGGCCTCGGCTTGCCTTTTCCGGCCACCTGGGCTCCGGTAGGGGGTTGGGCAGGGGGAGGAGGGGTTGCTCAAAGAGCTTTAGGGGGAAGAGAGGGAGGGGGGCCTTTTATAGGCTAGTGGGGAGGGGACTCCCCTTCTCTACTTGGTGTGGGATTAATCCCTCCTTAGGGAGGGATTAATCTCACCCTCCAGTTGTCCCAGGACAGCTGGAAGTCAGGGAATTTTCCCTCACATGGGGGAAATGAGTTAAGCCCTTTGGGCTTGGGCTTTAGGGTAGGGGAGAGAGAGAGAGAGAGAGAGAGAGAGAGAGAGAGAGAGATAGTGGTGTGGATGGGCCTCCACTTATCCTAAGGTGGGGCTTGCTGGTTGGGGGCCCAAAGGAGAGTGGGGGGGGGGGGGGGGCAAGGACTATCCACCCATGGAGAGGAGGTGGGCCCCTATTTGGAGAAAAATCCAAAAATGGGTTTTTTATGGGGGGTTTGACCAAGTCAACCCTAGGGTGGGTCCCCCTTACTGGTAAAAGTCAAAGTGGGCCCAAGTCATTGGGGTCGGGTCAAAGTTTGTGTGCCGTGTCACAATTGGTAAGCGCACGCTTTTCGGTGCACGACTATGCTTGATTTGAACACGGGTTGACCAATTGTTGTCGAAATTTACTGGGACGACTTCTGTTGACTTCGTATTGACCACATGAGTCCAACGCCACTGACTGGGGTTGAATCGAAGTCCGTTTGGCGAAGTCCAAATTTGTGCGTCATAGTGCGCTAAAACGGCCGAAGTGTCTAAATCTGTCGTTAGATCTCGGATTGTGACGCGACGGGTCCCGATGCACCCGTCTAGGTTATACAAGGTCACAGGAATCGACAGAACTCAATTCGGAGTTCTCTAGCTCGATATCCAAAATCTCGCTCTCGTTGCATTTTACGAGGAATGGTCACATCCACTATATGACCTCGGGGTGTGACTGAACGAGTTTCGATGTACTCGTGTCGACTATATGAGGTCACAGGAACTGACAGAACTCAATTCGAAGTTTTCTAGCTCTATTTCCTGCATAGGGTTAACTCCCACCGAGTCATGGGTAGGTTCGGCCACTTTTTTTGGGCCCACTAGGGCTCTGGTGGCCCAATAAAAGTCGGGATGTTACACTCCTCATCTCGTCTGGACCTTTAGTGGTCCACAAATATCAGTATGTATGAGCTCCAGTGGCTCGAATCTGTTAGTGGAAGTATAAATGAAAATCTATTTTGCTTCGCAGCCATGCAAAGATCGCACCTCTCCAACTAATCTGTAGATAGATCAGTTATCATCTTTTTCTTGGAGAGATATTTTAGTCCCTTCTAGCTGATATGACATAATCTCCTGTGTCATAAGGATATGGATTCTCCAGCCCAGTAATATTAGCCTGAATAGCTTCAGGCCTTCCCTCCATATAATATAAGTTCGTATCTCTCCAACCTTTGGCTACTACAAGCGAGTCAGCTTCCAAGAATCTCAACCATAGACATTAAAGGGTCCCTCATCACCTAGCTTTCCAACTGAAACTAGGTTAAATGAGATGTCTGTTGCGTGTCGTACATCCTGTATAATCAGCAAACCTATCGTGCTGGTCTTCAGGTGCATGTCTCCTCTTATGATGACTTTAGATGTGTCACCGTTACTCATTATAAAAACTCCGCAATCGTGAGTCGTGTAAGTGACAAACAATTTTTTTATTGTGGGAGACATGTGCAGAAACACCTAAATCCACAATCGCTCCAGTCATCACATGAGAGTGCAGATGTGACGTCATATCCAACAATGATGATATTGTACTCCATTGTAGATATAGTAGCTACAGTGTGACCATCTTTTCTATCATCAGTAGCCACTCATTTCTTCCTTTCGTCATTTTTTAGAGAATAACAAAACTTTTGAATATGTCATTTCTTACGACAATAGTGACACTCCACGTTTTGATAACATGACTTGGACTTTCCCCTGCTTTAACTCCTCTTACTTTTCCTTCCTCTACTCTTGCTCGTCTCTTCCCCTAGGCTCGATGTAGAGTACATCAGCCCGTGAAGAAGATCCCGAATGTATTTGTGATTTGTTTTGCACCTCCTCATTTAAGATGTCACTCTTAGCAATCTTCATAGTAATAATGTCACCGAGAGAGGAGTTGATCAGATAAATTGTGACAATCTCGCAAGAGTCTGGAAGAGACTTTAACAACCACAACGCATTAACTTCATCATCAAAGGTCACCTTCATAGCTGTGAGGCAGTCAATGATGCCTTAGAATTTTTTCACATGATCCATAATAGTTGATCCATCTCTATATCTGAACTCGCCCAGCTTCTTTAGCAAATACAATTTGTTGATGTCAGTAATCTTGGCATACAAAGTCTCTAAAGTCTTCCAGAGGATTTTCATATCGACAATACTCGCGATATGATTCTAGATGTTCGGTTCCACGAACTGTCTGATGAATCCGCATAATTTTCGGCGTTCCACCTTCCATTTATTTGGATTTGTGTTTTAGGCATCTTCTCAAAGATAGGATCATGTCAACCTTTGATGTAGATGAGATCCTCCATTAGTAAATGTCACTGGTGGTAGTTCGCGTCATTTAATTTCACTATTTACTTGGAGCCTGAATCTGAAGTGGACTCCATAGTGCTCTGTCATTGATCGGACCGACCTCAGTTCTCTAAGCCGACTATTTCAAAGAAGGGAATCAAAGAGGATAGAGAGCGGACCAATGGTCGTCACCTACTACACCCGATCATTAACCCGAAATATCTGATCGACTAGTCATGAATCTCAGACAGGTGAGCCCGATAATTGCTCTAATAACGAACCTCTCTCTAATACTATATGTTAGGTTTGAGAGTGCGCATGCCAGACCTGAGCACCTGTAAATTAATTTAACGAGAGCACCTGCGCGATCATTTTAGAGGATACAAATACACAAAAACAAAATAAAGATAATACGCGCAAATTTTTAACGTGGAAACTCAGTTGGGTGAAAACCACGAGACGATCGAAGTTCAACCTGAAAAGCCTCCACGAGAACATGTATAAAAACACACAATAATTTTACAGGGTTTCTCTCCTCGATCCACAAAGGATCTTCACTATGTCGCTATACAGATAATATATAATAAAGTACAAGATACCAACAGGAGCAAATGACGGTTTTAGGAAATCCTCTCCGGCGAGCCTCCTTTATTTGTGTAGCGAGATCACGTCAACGTCGTAGAACGATGTCCGAACTTCTCAGGCAGCGGTGGTGGCGGCGGCCTCCCAACAATGACGACGATGACGTTTCAACAACGAGGCGGCGACGGCGTTTCAACAACGCGGCGGCGGCAGCGACATTTCAACAACGCGGCGGCGACGGCGTTTCAACAATGCGGAGGCGGCGGCCTCCAAACACGATGGCGGTGACGATGGTTATGGCCTCACAACAACAACAACGATGGTGATTACAATGGCGGAGCTGCAACCATCGACTTTTCTCGAAAGTTTTGTTCCCGTGAGTTTTGTAAAAAAACGTCATTATCATAAAATGTATGTCCCGCAAGACAAACGTTATGACCGCAATCAAGAAAATAAACTAGTTTTGAGCATAAAATGCATGATTTTATTAGGGGAGGTCGGGGTGCACGACTACCACCATCAGGAATTTTTCCGTCCGGGTTCCATTTCCAAAAAATTTCGTCCAGGATCAATGAGAAGTCTGGATTGCACGTGGGACCCACGCATTCCTGTTCTCGCTCGTGGCCACCGCCACGCCAAACAAAGGCTTCATTTGATGCGACTTATTTGCTCCTCAGTTTGGTCAAAATATCATTATCATAGAATGTATGTTTGACAAGACAAAAGCTATGACTGCTACCAATAAAATAAACTAATTTTGAGCATAAAATGCATGAAATTTTTTAGGTGAGGTTATTCTTTCTTTTGCTCGTTGGTATCTGAAATGAGTCACTTTGCTCTCCTTGTTTAGTATTTGTAGCACAATACTAGTCAAAGAATGGAGAAATTATTGCGAGCATAATACACATGTACCTCTACTTCTAAATTTGGTTATGACTTCCTACAAGTAATTAGGGACCTAAAAATAATAATTTGTTTATACACAATATTTGCCCACCAAAACTTTCATTCATCAAACATTTACATCTGCATTTATCATCTAGTTCCCTACACTCAACACTTGCTTGGAGAGTCCGACGGAGAAACGCGATCGACCGGTTACTATCCCTGCGTAGGTCTAGCCAGCTCATGAGAGAAAACATGGAGGGAGGGTCCACTGACAACGACGGACACCAAATTTACCCGCCGCGGCAAATACTACTTGCGGCGGACAATGTTATTGTTTCAGAGAAAAGATTACAAACGGGTAGTGGCAAATACAAGAGGGAAAATGAGAGAAAAGAAAGCAATCGGGAGACGAACTTAGAATCCGCACATACAACGTGGTAAATTTTGAGCTAAGTTCTCTCCCTCTTTCAAGCACCCCTGACCCCCTTATTTTTACGCGAGGGTAGGCTGCTCGAATGGTTGGGGCATTTAATACTTTATTAAATGCAGTATTAAATGTGGTATTAAATGTGCGGCCGCCCAAGATACACGAGGAGTCGGGCGTGCGGGAGGTGAGAGAAAATACCGCGCGCAATCGGGCGTACTGTTGCCGAGTAGACAAATCCGCGCGAGCTCCCAACTAGTGCCTGTCTTGGTTTCCTCTGTGAACTACTCGAAGAGTTTCTGAAGGGTGCACGACCCTTTTTCCGAATAGTAGTTATGTACGCGCAAATACTTGGACAGTGTCTGCGAACACCCCAGAGTGCCCTCCTGGATGCTTTGTGATTTGGCGTCATAGGATGTTGTCCTCCATTGTAGGATTTGAGTTAATTAATAACAAAATCCCCGCACATTTTGAGTCTGCGCGGACTCCAAAAAAGTACATAGATACCTGCAAAAACTGGGACTCAATCTTTGTGCCATCCGAAATTTATAAATAGCACAGACCACCTTCCTATTGAGAGATCAGGATCCTCTCCATTTCAAATGAAATGGAGGGGATCCATTTCATGGACAAGATTAGTTGCTTTAGGATCTAACGGGTTCTCTTTTTCCATTCCTTTTATATTTTTTTTATTCAAAAAATTCTGAACCACTAAAATTTTGAGCATTGTTAAGTGCACTACAATTTTCGCTATGTGCACTTTTTTGTTAAGAGCACCGCACTACGATAGGTGCACACATAATTGTTATGTGCACCGCATTTTTGTTAATAGCAAACTAACAAGGGGGAGGCGGAGCTGGTGGTGTTGATGACGAAGAGGGTGGATGCTCGGTCGGTGAGCTCGACGAGGTATAGGGCATATACGAAGAATGGGGAGCACTTGGTGGAGTGCGAGATGTCGAGGAGGGAGATGAGGGAGGGAACCTCGCGAGCCGAGTGAACGCAGACCAGGATCCGGAGTTCTGAATCAGGGTTCCACCACCGGATCGTGCGACGCTTGTAGGCGACGAATCGACGGGAAGACTTCGCTGCGATGTTTACGAGAGGGGTAACAAGCGCTGTCACCACCACTGACAATGCCACCATGATCGAGAATGATTGTTGATGCAGTATCTGTCATTGCAAAATCAAAATAAAAAGGATTTTACCGGCCTGGAATATTGAATTCACAGCAAGAGAAACAGAGAGAGAGAAAAAAAATTGAGTACCCCCCTATCCCAACCGATGTTGAGCATGATGAGCTCGACAACCCCCGTAGTATTCATAAGTAGTCCCAGCGAGATTCCTTCATTAAATGGCGTCTTCATGTATAACGCCGCAAGCACGACGCCGACAATCTTCGCGGCTGTGGATGCGATCCCCATTATTAGAAGGGCTACTGCTGCCCTCGGATTGGCACAACGAGGGTTGAAGCAGCGACGGAGGGCGGAAGAAGAAGAAGCGAAGTTGAAGCTGCGATGTGTGCTAGGGCGGAAGCAGCGACGTTGAAGCGGTGGAAGCAGCGTCGATCGCCGAAAACGCGGCAGGAGTCGACACTGGCGGCGAGGGTTGAAGCGGCGGAGGGAACGGCCAGGCGGAATCGTCTTCACGGGGCTAGGGTTGAGAGAAGAAATTGCGGTGCACAAATAGTGAGTGCCCTTAGTTATAAATTTAGGAATGAGTTTGGGTCATGAATTAAGTGACTTTGTGATGCACATAGCCAAAACTGCAGTGCACTTAACAATGCTCTAAATTTTTGGGGGGCTTTTTTTGTCCAATAGATATGAAATGAATCCCAAATGAAGAGGATCCGGATCCCCTATTGAGATACTTCTCTAAAGCTGCCAGCTATTTCACGTGATCGCCTTGCAAAATGTCGAGCTTGAATGCCACACTCCTCGCCTAGCTGGGTGCTCGGAAGGAGAAGCCGACAATTAAGCCCGACCCCAATAGGTTGGGTAAGCCTCTGAAGAAGCCAACCAGCGGCTCTTCCTAGGTGTCGTCGGTGCAGCAGTCCTCGACAAAGACTTCTGCATCCTCTAAAGTGGACAGACAGATGATCCCCACACTTTCTGAACTTGTTGCGCACATGAAATCCATCCATGATGCGGGGGCAATCTTTTTAACTAAGGAGATGAAGGGAAACCTTTTTGCGACCTCGAGTGTCCCTGCCACCCCAGGTACCCAAAAGACGGAGTAGAGGTCCTAAATACTTAAAATACAGACCCTGAGTACTCTGAAGAGCTAGGTGGATGCTCTTACGGTGATCGAGACTCCAGTGGGGACTTTACTGAACCAGGAGTAGACTTTGCCGAAATTCCCCACACTGAACCCGAAGAAAAATGTGTCAAATGACAGGAGCTCCACTGGAGATGATCGAGGTGGAGTAGGATGACGTCGAGGACGACGACAACGATGGCGATGATGAGATGACAACGAGCACTGTGATGACGAGGATGGCGATTAAAATGATGAGTTCGAGAGGGAAGTCTAAGAACTGAAGACGAGCTTCCTTCACAAAAGTGATAATAGAAGACAATTAAGACCGCCACCCAGCTGCTTGTTGTCATCTCCTCGGGCACGGAAGAAGGAAAAAATTTTAGGTGCGTTGCTCCCACCTTGTTTTAGGTGGGGGATTAAATACAACCATATATCTGATATCCAACGGTTGAGGTGTTTCCGCGGAAGACTGTGTGAGAGTGGGTTTGCTCAAGATAGTCCACATAACCCTATCAAGTTTGGAATATGGATTATATAGTATCTCCAGCGTAGAGCCAAGCCCTAGAGCGACACGAACCCAATAAACCCGTTCCGAGTCGGACCCGACACGAGCGGACATAAACTAAATATCACTAACAATCTCCTCCTATGTCCGCTGTGAACCCGACGTCGGAAAAGGGGGTGGTTTGTGAAATGTTCAGCCAAAAGTGAATCATTCACAACCATGTCCGGCACCTGTTAAAACATTATTAGACTTAACACAAGAATTAGTATGCATGCATAAATAGAACAAGAGTTCAGCCACATCACATCATGTCTCAGATACAATCAGGGCACAGGCCCTAAACGCCTAGCGTCCCAAATCAAACAGAGAGCAACAGAAGTCCAAACAAACAGGTGAAAGAAAAATAAAGAGCTAAACAGTGCTCTGAAACAGAGATACCAACAATAAGGTCTAACAATACTCTAACTGTCAGTATCCAGAAGATCATCATGATCAGGATCCCAGTCTACCAGTGCTCCTCCTAGATCAGCAGCCCCTGTAATTTCCAACAGAGAATTTCATTTTAAAATGAATTCAAACGTTTGAAAAATATACAAATATCTAGTTCTACCATGAGAACGTAGTATTTTATTATTATTATTAGTGTTGGCTGGGAGGACGCTTCTACAGAGTATTATAGATAAACCTCAGAATCCGTTATTTGTTTCCAAGTGAAACGATTTACGGACTTTTGGACACCGCAGCTATATCTGTGTTCCTATATAGAATGTCACGGTTACTGCTCTTCTAGAGTTGACTGGAACTCATCAAGTTTGGAATGGAACCAATCAACAAGAGAAAAGTCAAGCCAAGTCGGATCGTGTTATCAAGTTTGGAATAACACTCTCCTCCACGGCAAGATAGCCGAATCCAGGTGAAGTTGTTAGCATCAAGTTTGGAATGAAACAACTTACCAGATCCGAACTCAGCAACCAGGAGCATCAACGGAGCACAACATGCTTGCTTTGACAAAGGAAATCTGAAAATCAAAACAATTGGACTAAGGCTGAACTGAATCGCCTAACCTTGAACTAAGACTGAGCTAAATCGTCTTTAGTCCCATTTCCCCCACTGTTTTGATTAACCGGTCTTTGGGCATTCCTTTCGTCAATGGATCAGCCAGATTATCCTTCGAACGTACATCGACCAAAGTGATAATTCCTTGTTCTTTAAGATAATTCAACAAAGCATGTCTCAGTCGTACATGTCTCCTCTTAGTGTTATAGAGAGCATTCTTTACAACTTGAGCTGCTGCTTGATTATCTCAATACAAGCTCAACGAGTTGACTTGTAACTTAGACAAGGGTATGTCTAAAATCAAGTTCCTGATCCAATCTGCCTCTTCACCAGCTGAAGCTAAGGCAAACAACTCGGCTTCCATGGACGACAATACTATACACGTCTGTCTTTTGGATTTCCAAGTGATAGCAGCTCCACCCAAAGTGAATATATATCCACTGGTAGACTTGCTGTTCCGAACTTCTGAACACCACGAGGCATCAGAGAATCCATCCACAGTAGGAGGATAACCAGTATAGCACAAGGCATGATCTTTAGTACCTCCCAGGTATCTCATCAGCCTATCTAGGGCATCCCAATGCTCTTTGCCTGGACTACTGGTAAAACGGCTCAGCATGCCAACCGTGAAGGCAATGTCTGGTCTAGTACAACTTGTGGCGTACATGAGACTACCAATTATTTTAGAATATTTTAATTGATCTATGCTGGTCTCTTCATTAGGACTCAACTTAACATTATGATCGAACGGTGTCTCAACAGGCCTACAGTCTTTGTATCCCCAAGTAGAAAGTAGTTGCTCTATATAATGAGCCTGGCTAAGGGTGACTCTACCCTTGTCAACTCTAACTTTCATACCTAATAGGGTATCCACAGGACCAAGGTCCTTCATGTCAAAAGCTTCTGCAAGAGTGGATTTGACATCCCTCACTACAGCAAGATCTGAACCCAAAATCAACATGTCATCCACATATAGGCATATGATGACTGTTTGACTCGCCATCGAGCGGTAGTAGAGGCATTTGTCTGAGAGACTGGACTGAAATCCAACGCTCTTTACCACTTGATCAAATTTAATGTGCCACATCTTAGGTGTCTGTTTAAGCCCATAGATCGATTTATCGAGCTTGCACACTTTGTCTCTTAGATTCTTATGTACATAACCTTCAGGTTGTGCCATATAGATCTCTTCATCAAGCTCTCCATTTAAGAAGGCTGTCTTTACATCCATCTGATGAACTATAAAGTTCTCGATAGAAGCTATGGCAAGAAGAATCCTAATAGTGGATAGGTGACACACAGGTGAATAGACGTCAAAATAGTCAATTCCCCCCTGTTGTTTATAACCCTTAGCTACTAGACGTGCTTTATATCTGGCTATAGACCCATCACTGTGCAATTTCTTCTTCAGTACCCACTTGCATCCTAAGACTTTAGCTCCTTTCGGCAGGTCAACTAAATGCCAAGTGTTATTTTGTAGCAGCGAGTTCATCTCATCGTCGATGGCTTCTGCCCACATTAACGCATCTCTAGATCTCATTGCTTCCTGATAGGAGAATGGATCGTCCTCTAAGTGGTAGGTGACGAAATTCTCACCAAAATTCTTAGGGACTCTATCTCTTGTAGACGTTCTAACCGGAACAGGTTCCACCTCTTGAGGTTGGGGAGCAGTGCCAGAGGGGCCAGCTTCAGGTTCTACAGTAGATTCTGCAATCACGTCAGTAGACCCGTGGACGGTTAAGCCATGATCTTTGGTAAATTTATGTTCAAAGAAAATAGCATCTCTAGACTCTATCACTGTATTAGTGGATAGATCAAGAAACCTGTCAGCTGCACTATCTTCTGCACTACCTAGATAAACACATGTTGTTGTTCTAGGTCCCACCTTAGGTCTCTTAAGGTCTTGTAAGCGCACATACGCGATACAACCCCAAGTCTTTAGAGTATCATACCTACAAGGATAACCATGCCACAACTCATACGGGATAGAAATGAGTTTTGAGTGAGGCACTCTATTCAGAATGTGGTTCGCAGTAAGAACTGCTTCTCCCCAAAAAGAGTTGGGCATGCCAGCTGTTAGGAGCATAGAATTCAACATCTCTGTTAAAGTTCTATTCTTACGCTCGGCAACGCCATTAGACTGGGGTGAGTAAGGAGCTGTGGTTTCCAGGATTATGCCCTCAGAGGCACAAAATTCCTTAAACTCAGTTGCTGTGTATTCTCCTCCTCGATCACTTCTGAGTCTCTTGATTTTAAGGTTCAACTGATTTTCCACACGAGACTTAAAAATTTTAAAAGTCTCAAAGGCCTCATCTTTCGATCTCAACAAAAATACATGACAATATCTCGATAAATCGTCTATGAAGGTAATTAGATACTTCTTTCCCCCTCTAGTGATATGACTCTGGAAATCACAAAAGTCTGAATGTATCAATTCCAGAAGTTGTGTGCTTCTAGACACCGACTTGAAAGGTGTTCTAGTGATTTTGGTTTGCGCACACACCTCACACTTGTCAAATCGAATAGACAGATCTAAGGGAATGTTTTGACTCTTAGCTAGGTCTAGCATTTTCTTATAGTTCACATGTCCTAGTCTGTTATGCAACAACTTGGGATCAATGAGGTTAGAACTCACTTGGTTAATGCTATCGTTATTTAGGCTAAGTCTATACATTCCATCGATCATAAACGCACACCCAAAATAATGTGAATTGACCATTAAGGTCATTCTACCGTTTTGAGTAGTGAAGGTCATCCCAGCCTTATCTAATAAGCTTATGAAAATCAGATTTTTAGTTAAATTTGGAACTACTTTAACATTTTTCAAAATTAAAGCTTTACCTGAAGAGAGCATAAGCTCTGCAGTCCCAGCATGAGTAACGTCAGTCGCTCCTCCATTGCAATTTTCGACTCTGTCCTTGACCGCTGTCACCTTAGAAAGAAGACTCCTGTCATTTGTGACGTGACAGGTAGCACCACTGTCCAGCCACCACTCAGAAGACGCACTGCGGTGACTACTCCCAATCATAGCCACGAAGGACTTAGGATCGGAGTTGTCGACCACCATGTGCGCCACATTTTGTGGGGCATCCTCCTTTACCTTCTTCGGACCCCTGCATTCAGCGGCCCAGTGACCCCATTTGCCGCAGTTGTGGCACTTGCCCTTCTTCCTTTTGAGAGAAGGCTTTTTGACTGCCAATGGTGCTGGAGTGTCACGCTTGGGTGCCGGGGGCTTCCGAGAAGGCTTACTAGGACGTGAAACGAAGTTGACAGCCTGTGAAGGCTGCGCAACCTGCTCCACACTCTTCCCAGCAATATTCTGGTCTTCAATATGGATGAACCTTTTGAGTTCGTCCAAACTGATCTTCTCTTTCAGTCGGTGCATCTCGGTCTTGAAAAAGAGCCATTCAGGAGGCAATTTACTCAGGATCATGTACAGAAAGAGGCTGTCGTCCATCTTCGAATGATCATCATCCAGCTTCTGACGAAGGTTGACCATCTCCAAAAGTTGAGAAGTGATAGGCACGTCCGCTTTGAATCTGAAGTTGAAGAACTTCTCTCCAATGAGCGACTTCGACAATCCTTCCTCCTTCTGGAAATGCGCATTCAGGCGATCCCATATTTCCTTTGCAGATTTGTACGCGTGGTAGGTCAACGCGAGCCGGGGATTCAGAGAATTCAACAGGTAATCCCTGCAGAAATCTTCATCTTTGTTCCACTGGTACTCGTCCACGTTCTCGACGGTGGAGGCAAAATCGCTCTGAACAGTATAGAATATCTCGCGTTCCTTCATTCCTAGTTGGACTTGAATTTTCCAACTGAGAAAGTCGGAGGCGTCGAACGATTGCAGTTTTATGGTATCGAGCGCACTTTTCTTCGACATAGTTCTAGATTTAAAACAGAAATAAAAAAAAATGCTAGAACGGGGTCACCTGAGCCGTGCGACGATGAGTCCAAGGCTTCGGATCCAATCCAAGAAATTAAGATTTACTTCTTCACAATAATGAATTCCACCTCTAGATTAATAAATCTTCCAGAGATGGCCTGCTACTCCCGATCCACTAGTGATGTTGATGATCCTCCAAAGGAAGCAATATCATCGACCTCTCTCAGATCTAGATTTGTAGAGGTATGAAGCAGATCTCTTGTTCAAGATCTTGAAGAAGATTTGGTATATATACCTCCACGGAACAGAGAAGAAAGCAAGAGTATCCCTGTTTCTCTGGATCTGAATACCACATGCGAGATCAGAACTCTTTCTGGTTTCAAATCTGTAGATCAACAGTAGTAATGGAAAAATATATATATATAAATTTCTGGCTGGCTCCACAATCCACCCAACTCAGCGATGGAGAAACCTCCAGAGAGCAGTCAATCCAAACGGCGATTAGAGGATGAAAAACCTCTTCTTATCGATCTACAAGATGGATAACCACATCTGCGATGGGATCTGTTTTCTTCTCACGGGACGGTGAAGGCCCCTGCAGTTTCGCCCGAGAAAAAAAAAAACTCTGCTGTTCCGCGCAGGAATCGCAGCAACGTCGTGCAACTTCCAGATCGGCGATGAAACAAACCCTTGATCGCGAGCGGCGGAATCGCAGGAGCGACGGAAAAACGAACCAGCGGGGTGGAAAAACCGAGAGCTGGCGACGAAAACACGAACCAGCGGGGTTTTGCAATTCCTTCTTCGCGATTCAGAGGGGCTGCGATGAGAGTAATTCCGATCGGCTTCCTACTTCCTTGCGATCCGGCGGCGGAAGAGAAAAATCGCGAACGATTAGCGCCGACGGAATCACGCCGACGGAACAACTGCGGCAAACTTCGATCCACTGGACTCCTTTGCACTTCACGGCGGATCGGATGCGGGAAGTCGCCTACACCAGCGACGGCGAGTTCGTTCTTCCGATCGAGATCAGCGGCGAAATCCAAAATCGCGCACGGGAGCGACGGCGGACTTGAACGAGAGCGATCGGGAGCGGACGGGATTAGAGCGAAACCCTAAGCACTATCTTGAGAATGTGAGAGTGGGTTTGCTCAAGATAGTCCACATAACCCTATCAAGTTTGGAATAGGGATTATATAGTATCTCCAGCGTAGAGCCAAGCCCTAGAGCGACACGAACCCAATAAACCCGTTCCGAGTCGGACCCGACACGAGCGGACATAAACTAAATATCACTAACAGACTGCAGTATTGAAAAAATATTGTCAATATTGTCAGTATTGTCAGTATTTCGATCAAAATCGTTATTTTTATAAGTACCAACGGTTTGATGTGCGTCCCCACCTTGATTTTAGGTGGAAGTAACACACCTAAAATTTTTTCCCGAAGAAGAGCCTTGTTGTGAATGTGCCGACTTCTCAAGCGGCGGCTGCGCTAGTAGGAGAAGTTACTTTCTTGCAACCTATTTGTTAATTATACAATAAACTAATTTGCGTCCCTTTGTTTGCGGTGGACTCTCCGGTGATAGTTGCACTTCAAAAGGAGTTCTGGGGGGTCGCATGCATGCATCATCTGGTTGGAAGATGAGCCGGCGAAGTTGAAGCAAACCGTCACGCGCATGGCCGAGAGCGGCCGCCCGTCCGCACTGCAAATAAGCGAATAGTCGCTACCGCAAAATCCAGCCTCTTCGGAGGCGGGTTTTATTCTGTCCGGGTTCCGGAGCAATCTCGCGCAATTAGAAGTGCTCGCGTGCGGGGCTTCTCGCGCTTTTCCTTTTCTTCCTCTAAATCGTGATTGTTGATATCTCCACGCGGCAACTCCTCTCACCCGGACGGCGATTTCCAAACGGAGCCCGGACCTAAAAATCCCTCCTTCGGAGGATGTTCCCCAAAAATACATGTGAAGAGCGAGGGAGGATGTCTGCTCCGGACCGGGATCCTCTCCATTTCACGTGAAACGGAGGAGATCCATTTCGTGGCTATGATTGCATCTCCCAAATCGGACGGCGGACAGGCGAGAGTGGCTGAACTGGCGAGTGGGCTCCGCGAGTGCAGTAAAGTTACTTCCCGCCGTCCGATTTGGGAGATGCAATCATAACCGCGAAATGGACCTCTCCATTTCGTGTGAAATGGAGAGGATCCCTGTCCGTCTGCTCCACACACACGCTGGGCGCCAAGCTAAGTAAACTTCTGGTGGGCGTGCATGGCACGCTCGTCGAGATCATATATAACTTAGCGTTCTTGGGTGTTGAGCGAACTCCCTCCAAGGAGACTTAGGGAGTTGAGTGACTGCGAGGATGCTTTTATGGCTTTGTAATAATTAACATGGTTAGCAAACTCTTAAGGCCGGACACTCTGAGCACCGGCGGAACTGTTTATGATTTTTATTGGTCTGCTAGTATGTGCATTATGTTTTCTTAAAGTGGTCATATATAGCCTATATATAATATACAAAATATAGAAGGCTACACAATAGTGGATTCATGCACGATAAATCGAGAGAACTTTTGGGATTGAGGCATTCCTCTTTCCCACTGAAAATCCATGTCACATACATTTTTTTTGCAACATGGTCAGTGGCGGCATTTGCGTTACGGTTAATGAGTGAAACCACAATCCTTAAGGCCTCCAAGAGAAGACGAGCAAAATAAGCCTCAGTGTCTCCAAAATGATAGCCCGACAGGATCCGATATATCGTTTGGCAAGCATCCGTGGAATCGCCCACAAGAATAAGGCTAGTTGCATTGCTGAAAAAACGGCTTGCGAGTTCAAGTCCCACACACGCACCTATGAATTCGATTCTATTCACAGAACGACTTCATAATTTGGAGCCCTTAGCAGCTATAAGTGTTGAAACGTGTATGGGCTCCTGCTGCCTCGAAAAATCTTCTAAGTACACGGCGAGACCAACTTTGCGAAACCTCCAAGTCGCGCGGCTTCACCCCGGCGAGACCGCTACAAACCGCGCGGGCTCCTTCCCACTATAGGCGAGTACCGCTTCTCGCGAGCGAGCTCCCGCCACCACTCGCGAACACAACCCAGCGAGATCGCCTTCAACACCTCGCGCCTAGACCACCAGGAGAACCCGCACTTCACTCGCGGCTTGACCTCCCAACTCGCGTGGCGAGGTCCGTCTACTCGCGACCTACTCCTGCGCGAGCTCCACCTGCGAGAGCTACACCAGCGCGAGCTCCCCCCTGCCGAGATCACCAAAAGCGCGAGTCACACACGGCCGCGAGTTCTCTCTCGCTCCGCGCTCACCAGACCGCGCGACTTCTACTTCTAGTCGCCCGGTCAGAAACAACTCGCCCGGCTAGCCTTCTAACCGCTCGGCAAGACACTTGCGCTGCAGCACCTCTCTTCTCTCTCTAAAAACAAGAAACGAATTTGTGGAGCTTCTCTCTCTATTTTCATCAATCTTGAAATGAACTACAAAGGGCCTATTTATAGGCAAAACAAAACACCCAAACCCTCTCTTCTAATAAATACAACTTTTCATCTACCCATTTATTACATTCTCTCTCATAATAAATGAAAACATAAAATAATACTAAAAACTTCCTTTTGACTTGTTGACCCGGTCAACAAGTCAATCACCAACAAACTCCCCCTCAAACTTGGCAGCACATGCCAAGTTTGCCTTGGAGCTTCAAGAACGTGTCTACCTTCAACGCCTTGGTGAAGATGTCTGCGACTTGCTCTCCGGTCGGGCAATACTTCACTTCCACTGTCTTCAACTCTACCTGCTCCCTTAGGAAATGGTACCTTGTCTCGATATGTTTGCTACGTCCATGTAGCACGGGATTCTTCGCGAGCTGGATGGCCGACATGTTGTCCACCAACATAGTCGTTGGCTCATCCACTCCATGCTGCAAGCTCTCCAACAGATTCCTTAGCCAGATGGCTTGGCAGGTACCAGCTGCTGCTGCAATATACTCAGCCTCGCAGGACGATAGAGCTATCGTAGCCTGCTTCTTCGAGCTCCAAGAGAACACCCCCGTCCCAATATTGAAAGCATATCCGGAAGTGCTCTTCCGATCATTCACATCGCCTCCATAGTCACTATCGGAGTACCCAACTAACTTCAGCTCCTCTCCAGTGGAGTACTTCAGCCCGTGACCTCTTGTCCCGTTGATGTACCTCAGGATCCTCTTCGCTGCCGTGAAGTGGTCTTCCTTTGGCTCCTCCATATGCCTGCTCACTACCCCGACCGCATACATGATGTCCGGTCGGGTGAAGGTTAGGTAACGTAGACTTCCCACCAAGCTTTTGAATAAGGTGGAGTCTACCGCTCCTTCCTTAGACTCTTTGCTCAACTTCAGGCCTGGGTCGGCAGGGGTAGAGATGGGCTTGCTGTTCTCCATCCTGAACTTCTTTAAGATCTCCTCTGCATACTTCTTCTGGGATATGAAGATCCCATCTTCTCCCTGCTTCACTTCCACTCCCAGGAAGTAGCTCAACTCACCCAAGTCGGTCATCTCAAATTCCTTCTTCATCATGCCCCGGAACTCCTCATACATAGCAGCATTGTTTCCCGTGAAAATCATGTCGTCCACGTAGAGGCACACGATCATCATGTTGCCTTCCTGGTCCACCTTGGTGTAGAGGGCGTGCTCATGCGGGCTCTTCTGATAGCCATGCTTTTGCAAGTAAGCATCTATCCTTCCGTTCCACACTCTTGCCCCTTGCTTCAGCCCGTAGAGTGCTTTATCTAACTTGCAAACCTTCCTCTCCTGTCCCTTTACAACGTACCCTGGAGGCTGCTCGATGTACACATCTTCCTCCAGGTATCCGTTCAAGTATGCCGAGACCACGTCCATTTGCATGATCCTCCACCCGTGATGTGCGGCTAGCGTGATGATCAGCCGGATGGTATCGATCCGCGCTACCGGTGCGAAGACTTCATCATAGTTCACTCCTTGAACTTGGCGGTAGCCCTTCACGACTAGCCTCGCCTTGTGCTTCTCCACGCCCCCTTCTCTATTTTTCTTCACCTTATACACCCACTTCACCCCGAGGGGTTTGTGGCCTGCAGGTGCATCTACCAGCTTCCAGGTATCGTTCTTCTTGATGGAGGCGATCTCCGCATCCATCACCTTCCTCCAGCTTTTCTCCTTCGCAGCTTCATCGTAGGAGCACGGCTCAACATCTGCAAGCAAACAGTATAAATAAAAGTTGTTATGGGTTGCAGCCGTCTCTTCATAGATCTCCTCCAACCTCCTAGTCCGAGGGTGAGGACGATCATCCTTAGTTCCACTGGTACTTGCTCCACCGGATCCTCCTCTGCTCGAACTTGCTCCACTTGAGTAAGGGGTGTGATCTCCCCCTGAACCTCCGCTAGGTGGTGATGGTGGCTCAGCTCCACCCATTTCCGCTTCAGCCTCTTCTCCACCTTCTTCCTCATCATCCTCGTAGAACATCCCCTTGGTGTTCTTCACCTCCTCATTCCAGCTCCAGCAGCTTCCTTCTTCAAACACCACATCTCGTGAGATAATGGCCTTCTCCGTCTCCGGGTTGTACAACTTGTAAGCCTTGCTCGCAGGAGCGTAGCCTACAAAAATGCACTTCTCACTTCTATCGTCCAGCTTCCTCCTCCTCTGGTCCGGGATGTGAGCATAAGCTACACACCCGAAGACCCTCAGGTGCTTCACACTGGGCTTCCTCCCACACCAAGCTTCAAACGGTGTCTTGAACTTCACACTCTTGGTTGGGCAACGGTTTAGCAAGTACACCGCTACCTGTACTGCTTCCGCCCAGTACATCTTTGGCAACCCCTTGCCCTTCACCATGCTCCTCGCCATGTTCATAATGGTTAGGTTCTTCCTTTCCGCCACTCCGTTTTGTTGAGGCGAGTATGCCGCCGTCAGCTGGTGTGAGATCCCCCATTCTCTGCAGTAGTCATCAAACATCCTAGAGGTGTACTCCCCTCCTCTATCTGTCCGGAGCACCTTCAGTGGTTGCCCAACTTCCTTCTCAGCCATCGCCTTGAACTCTCGGAACTTGTCCAGAGCCTCTGCCTTCTCCTTCAGAAAGTATACCCAACACTTCCTACTGAAGTCGTCGGTGAACGTGATGTAGTATCTGCTTCCACCTATTGAAGTAGTCTCAAACGGACTAGCAATGTCCGAATGGACTAGCTCCAGTTGCCTTGTAGCTCTCCGAGACTTGCCACCTTCAAATGTCTCCCTTCTTTGCTTCCCCTTCGTGCATGCCTCACAGACCCTTTGAGGAGGTGTGATCATAGGCAGCCCTTCCACCACCTTGGATCCAGACAACAGCTTCAGGCCTGTGAACCCCAGATGCCCCATCCGGTGGTGCCACAGCCAAGCTTCCTCCTCTTCTCCTGTCTTCGCAAGACATGCCGTCTCCTTGGCATCCAAACTTAGAGGGAAGAGGCGGTTCGTCGCCATCTTCACTCTTACCACCTCTCTTCCTTGGCTATCCTTCATCGCTAAGGTGCTATCCCTCAACAGGACGCGATAGCCCTTCTCCACCAGCTGTCCAAGACTTATGATGTTACTCCTCAAGCCCGGTACATAGAAAACATCGTTGATGAGCACCTCCTTCTCATTCATCGTCACCGCGATCACTCCTCTTCCTTCCACAGAGATCTTCGAGGCGTCGCCAAAACTAACATCTCCTCCATTCGGCTCAAGGCTGGTGAATAGCTCCTTATCACCACACATGTGGTTACTTGCTCCAGTATCTAGGTACCACACTCCATTCCTCCCTCCTGCAGCGCCTTGGATAGTAAGGAACATCATTGGGTCTCCACTCGTGTTGCTAGCCTCCGCATAGTGGTTGGCTTCACCACCTTTCCTGGGAGCCCAGCAGTCGTAACTCATATGTCCAAACTTGTTACAGTTGTAACATTGAGTTTGGGACATATCTCTTCCTCCTCTTTGACTTCTTCCCTGGTCTCTTCCCTGTCCTCTGCCTTGACCTCTACCTTGGCCTCTTCCTCTACCTCCTGCATCTTGCCTCCAACCATGATGTTGCTCTACCGCTCCCTGGTTGAACTGATTTCTTCCAAAATCTCTTCCACCTCTTCCTCATCTACCTCTGCCTTGGTAGCCTCGACCACGCTGGCCTCCTCCTCTTCCTGAACTTTCTCCAAAATTGAGTTGAGTCTGAAGTGCTTTTCCCAAGCCACTCGACTCCTCCTCATCTTGCATCATCCGATACTCATGTGCTTGTAGCGAGCCTATCAGTTCATCCGCCGTCATCACTGTGAGATCCTTCGATTCTTCGATGGCCACCACCACGTGTCAGAACTTCTTAGACATAGAACGCAGGAGCTTCTCCATGAAGCTGACCTCGTCGATCGTCTCCCCGTTTCTCTTCATCTCATTTGTGAGCGTCCGCAGACGGGTCACATAGTCGCCAACCTTCTCCGACCCTTGCATCCTCATCATCTCATACTGGCCTCGGAGGGATTGCAACTTAACCTTCTTGGCCTTGTCTACTCCCTGCATGGAGCGCTGCAAGATCTCCCATGCTTCCTTCGAAGTCTCGGCGTCCGAGATCTTTTCAAATGTAGCTTCATCTACACCTTGATACAAAATGAACAACGCCTTCTTGTCCCTCTTCTTAGCTTCTCTCAATGCGGTTCTTTGTGCGTTTGTTAACGTAGCTTCTGCTTCGGCAGTCAGCAACTCCACACCATCCTCTACTACCTCCCACAACTCCTTGGAGGCTAGTAGTACCTTCATTTGGATGCTCCAGTTCCCATAGTTGGTCTTCGTCAACTTGGGGACTTGCCCCGGCACGGCACCTCCAAACTCCATCTCTCCTCTACTTCAAACCTCCCGAGGGTCTCAACCTCCCTCTGATACCACTTGTTGAAATGTGTATGGGCTCCTGCTGCCTCGAAAAATCTTCTAAGTACACGGCGAGACCAACTTTGCGAAACCTCCAAGTCGCGCGGCTTCACCCCGGCGAGACCGCTACAAACCGCGCAGGCTCCTTCCCACTATAGGCGAGTACCGCTTCTCGCGAGCGAGCTCCCGCCACCACTCGCGAACACAACCCAGCGAGATCGCCTTCAACACCTCGCGCCTAGACCACCAGGCGAACCCGCACTTCACTCGCGGCTTGACCTCCCAACTCGCGTGGCGAGGTTCGTCTACTCGCGACCTACTCCTGCGCGAGCTCCACCTGCGAGAGCTACACCAGCGCGAGCTCCCCCCTACCGAGATCACCAAAAGCGCGAGTCACACACGGCCGCGAGTTCTCTCTCGCTCCGCGCTCACCAGACCGCGCATCTTCTACTTCTAGTCGCCCGGTCAGAAACAACTCGCCCGGCTAGCCTTCTAACCGCTCGGCAAGACACTTGCGCTGCAGCACCTCTCTTCTCTCTCTAAAAACAAGAAACGAATTTGTGGAGCTTCTCTCTCTATTTTCATCAATCTTGAAATGAACTACAAAGGGCCTATTTATAGGCAAAACAAAACACTCAAACCCTCTCTCCTAATAAATACAACTTTCCATCTACCCATTTATTACATTCTCTCTCATAATAAATGAAAACATAAAATAATACTAAAAACTTCCTTTTGACTTGTTGACCCGGTCAACAAGTCAATCACCAACAATAAGCACTCCAAGATGGTTGCGGTTAACACACTCCAGACCTGCTCTATTATTAGGGTCGACGGACCCTTCAAAATTAACCTTGAGCCATCCTAGAGGCGGGGGCAACCATGTTGCTTGCAGGTTATTGTGGACGCTCTAGTTCCTAAGCGGTGCATCAAGGATGGAGGCCATAATGATAGCCATGGACTATACAGTTGCTTGCTTTCCAAGCACTATGGAGAATGCAGAGCATGCATATTACTTTTGCTGATTTTATGTTTGAGGATGCTTGATCACACAAGGAGTTCAAAAAAAATTGGTTGTTGGCTATTAATGCTCCGTTTGGGGGGACTTATTTTCACCGGTCAAGCGGTCACGACCCCATGAATCGGACCTTAATTAAGTTTTGGTTCATGCGGTCGTGACCGCTTGACCGGTGAAAATAAGTCCGCCCAAACGGAGCCTAAATCGATATTGAAACGCCGGCATTTGGTCTTAATTTTGCAAATAAATTTGCATTCGACAAGCAAGTGCCTAATTGTTTCTGCATGGCCACATCCCTACGTGCAAAGCGCATTATTCCGTAATCTATGCGCAAATAGCCAATCATTGGTCGACAACATGTTTATGGCTCACCACAACAACATTAACATTCTTGACTGCACCTGAAGTTTCTAGAAATTACCTCTGGTTAAAGCAAATGACTAGCATTCTCTCATGTAAACAACAACGACATCCATGTTCAATCATAGCTCATATATCTATTATCTAATGTGATTTAAAAGCACTGTGTTTTAGTTTTCAAATAATTGTAATTAGATCAAGTGAGTAGAGGAGGTCTACTAATCCCTTATCCCTCATAAAAAGCATGATCATGATGCGTCATTATTCTCGATTGTGAAGCCGTTTTGGAATAACCTATCTCTGATACCAAGTGTTAGATCTTTAGGCGCCCTTAGATGGGGGGGGGGGGTGAATAAGGGTTTACTAATTTAATGAAAACTATGAAATTTTTCCAGAGAAGATCACTTTTGTTGTGAAGAAAGAGAAAATTTCTATGTTACTACCGCTGGCAGTAGGTGTAACCGCCAATCACTAATTCTCCAGAGATTGAACAATCTCAAAAATTGTGTCATACAAGATTTTTCTTTAAAAACAATTGAATAAAATTTTAAAGATAAGACAAGACGAAAAATGATTTTATTTCGAAAGATAAGTACAAAGTTTTGATTTCAATAACACTTGAAATAGAGGCTTGAAGAAAAATTCTTTTTTTTTTGTTTTTATACCAACCCTTCTCTTAAGGATCGATTGGCTATGACCTATCTTACTCCGAATAAGACCTCTAGCCACTCCCTAGATCTACACCTAGACCTAATCGCCAGATACACCTCGTCGAATTCCCCTAAGCCTTGCAAGGCCTAGTCGCCAACAACTACGACGAATTCCCTACCGTTACAAATAAAAGAAATAAAAAAATACAATGTAAATAACTAAATATAGACTCGAAAACAACTCCTTATAATGATGATCTCTGAAGGAGATGATGATGAACAATCGTCATAAATATTGTCAGAGTTGAAGCATGTATCCATCTCATAGTATCACGAGTTTGAAATCTTGTTCAAATTCTTGATCTTCAAAGATAGAGTTGGGAGTGCTCTAAAACTCATAGATGAAGGCTCTCATGAAAGGTTGGAGTTGTGGCTTGAGATGTGTAAACATTCAACAGAGATATCCATCTTTATATAAACTATGAACTGCTAGCAGTAGGCTACAGCACCACGCTAGCATATCGTGGAGAGACATGACCGATATCATGTGGATCGTGGCCGATCATGTCCCTACTGTGTCGCGCTAAGTCCTAACGCTCTGCAATAGCCGACATTGTGGCCGAGATCGTGTACATCATGACTGAGGTTGTGATCGTGACCTTATCGCCCCGTGGTAAGTCCTAACACACTGTGCTAGCTCCCTGCCACTATGTGCATTCAAAAACGTCTGCCAGCTGCCCTGTAGTCCTCAGATCTATAGCTAGTGACACCTCATGTATTGCCCCATGGTTGCCCTAAATTCAGAGCTTCTTCTTCATTCTGCATCACACTCATATGCGTATTGTATCTGTAGTTCCTGCATGTTATAAACACATGATAAGCACGATCAAATACATAGTGATATTTATTATTCTCAAAACAATAGAAGTGGAAAGCATGTTTCACACAGTTGAATACTTCTACCAACGAAAATAAATTATCTTTTTATCGGCAATAGAATTAATTTTGTAAAAATAATAAAATATAATAAAACATAACAGTTCATCAAGAATCAATCCTAAGAAAAATAATTAGTAAATCTAAAATTCATAAGCGTTTGATGAAAATAATCCGATCGTGATGGCTCACAAATCATGATAGCACATCTCTCAAGAAATACTACCAACTAACCTTAGATTGATCTATTAAGATCTCTCGACCAGTCAAAACTTTTAAGCTTGTTTTACGAGGTGAACCTCACTATTAGCTTTAACTCTAATACAAAAGATTTATGTCATCCTCTCTGTATGGGTGTGTACAATTCTTTTTATCAATAAGTAATCTACTCATACTCATGGATCTCTTGATTAACTATACTATAGATCAAAAATCAATTATTATACAGTAAAAATAAGAATTCAACATTTTGCAAATCAACGACAAATCAAACTTTTGCATTCAAAGCTCATGAAAACAAAAATTTATAATAAAATTATAATGAAATCATCCGATCAAATGCTAGAAAGTTAACTAGACATGATGAGAAGAAAAGCCAATTTTATAATTAAGGAAAAAAATCCAAGCGTAAAAAAAGTAAATTCTAAACTACAAATTAAAATATAAAAGAGTAAATGCAAATTTAACGAAAGAAAAATATATAAAACTAAGCTAAAAATGATCAAATCAAAGCAATAATTGGATGAGAAACATCTTGGATCAACCGACTTTTTATAGGAGAATTTTTTTGAAATCACACAAACACGCTCTGAATCGGGGGCGTGACTTGGCGAAAAATTGCCAAATAAAAGCCAGAAAACATTGTTGGGAGAAAAATTGCCTAAATTTGCAATAAGTAAAAGTTACACGGCCTAGGTACAAGAGCGTGACCTAGGGTCGTGCCTGGCTGGATCTGGCATGACAGAAACATACGCGATCTGGAGTAATTTTGACAGTTGCTGGATTGGTTACGACTTCATGTCACATCATGACCTGTGGGCGTGTAACTTTAATTACATTGGCAGCTGGAATAATATATTTTCACTGGCATACAAATTATTGCAGGCGTGACTAGGTTACAAGGCTTCAGGTCACGCTGTGACCCGGGGGCTTGTAAAATTAAGCTGAGCTGGCAAACGTTCTGGCTCGTTGGAAGGGCCATAACCATGATCCATGAGTCGTGCCCCCATGTCATGAGTATGATCCTGGAGTGTGTACTTTAAATTGAGCCGAAATGCAATCATGACTTGCTGGAGAAGGTCGTGACTCTGAACCAGAGTCACGCCCCTAGGTCATGTCCGCGACCTCGAGTGTGTACTTTGAACTTTTTAACAGAATTGCTCCAAATCTTATTCGGATCACGACTATGAGCTTCAAATTTCAATTAGCAGCCAATTTATTCCTGAAATGCAAAAGAAGCAAATCAAAATATAATTAAGATAAATAATGAAAAAATGTTTATTTAACTCCTGAAATTATTGTGTTTATATATATTCTTGAAGTGTTTCCTTCCTCTCCTCACCCTATTGTATTTTCCTTTGCATATTGCCGGTCCGCGAGTCGAAGTAGTTTTTAATTTGAGCTACTTGTGGACCCAAAATATTTTCGCTGGGTGGAGATTTTTATGCCCAAAGCCCAAATACAATTTGTACGTGCACATATGAGATGTCATTTCCGACATCTGAGATGCCATTGCAAATGACATATATCTCATATCGGAAATAACATCCCAAATATCAAAAATGACTTTATAATCTATGTTCCAACATGTCCAAAGCCTAGACTTAAGAATTTCACATTGGTGGAAGGCTCGCGTTGCATGCCCATGTAATTGGAAAAAAATTAGGTGGGGGTAAAGCGTCTTCGGCTTGGTAAAGCACCTTCCAACAACAAGTTTTAAACAACACAATTTAGACTTCGTTTGATTAGGCGGTGGCGAGAGCGGCCAATGGCTGCAAAGGGAGCTTTGGAACCAGAAGGGGGGAGGTGGGGATCAAAACGGAGCGGCGGCGGGTCTTTTCCTCCTTGCCGGATGCAAATGGAGACGCCGCCTCATTTGATTAGCCGCTGTCCGATAGCGTTTGCCGAAAACGCTGACTGAAAACGCTTAAATAAATAAAGCCTTAAAATCTGTATTTACAACCGCTCCTTTTACAATCCTAGCCGCTCTTCCAAATAAAACCGAAATCCATTAAAAAAATAATGGGGCCTTACTGTATCAGACGACTATAAGTACAAAGCAACCAAACCACAACCAAACCGAACCGAACCAAACCGCACGATTCAGTTCGGTTTTAGTAGCTTGCTGTTCGGTCATGGTTCCGTTTTTTGAAAAACCATGTGGTTCGGTTCGGTTCCCGGTTTGTAATGTTAAACCGAATCGAGTCGAACCGAACCGTATTAGCTTTAATAAAATTTTAATATATTATCAATATAGTTAGGTCTTCACTCTTGTTAGTTGTTACAACTTATCAGAACTAGAAGTTACTATTTTTGGTTTCATAATTACTTATATTAGAACATGATTTATTAAAGAATATGACTTATTATAGAACACGATTTATTATAGTCAGGTACATAATTAAAAAAATCTTTCATAAGAATAGATTTATCTAAATTCATTTATTTGTTTTTATGTTCATATGTTATTTATCTTCATATCACAATTATTTTTTCATATTTTTAAACCATTTAAATCAAACCGAATCGAATCGAACCAAATCATACGTTTCGGTTCAGTTCAGTTCAATTCCAATGATGTGCATGGTTTGATTTGGTTACAGATTTTTGGAATTACAAATGGGTGATTCCGTGATTTTAATCAAAAACCGAATCAAACGGACCATACCAAACCGTTACAGTCCTGCTCCACATCAACATCACGAGCATCTGGTTACCAGTTCGCCGACGAAAGCAGTCTTCTAGAACCCTAACCCCTGCGCTTCAAAGGCGAACTTGGACAAAACTGTCTCGCGTGCTTCTTTTTTTGTGTGTATAATGGCGGATTCCTTGATTTTAGATGAGAGCAAATTCGATGTAAAACTGAATCTTCTTGCCATTCGGATCCCGCGGGAGCTCTGCAAGTCCGTCAGCCGCTTGTTGAACGGGTACCATCATGAACATTTTTTTCTTTCCCTTAAAGCTCGTAGTTGATAAATACTTACCATGAAGAATTATTCTCTGAATCTGTTTCAATTTCATGCGCCAATGCTTCTGTGATTGACATTTTCGTTTGATATTAAACGGGTTAAGTATCAAATCCGGTGTTGGTGGATTGGAAATTCATATTGGAGTACTTATCTAGAAACGGCCCGAAGGATAGGAACCATCCTGAGGAAGGATGATTACCGGTCCCCGGCGAGGAAGAAGACATAAATTGTGGAGCTAGATTGAGAGACAACAGTAGATATAATAGAGAGTGGAGAGTAGGAGATACATTTGCTATTTCTCATTAGTTGCCCTAACTCTATTACAATGTATCATTATATATTGGGCAATTTGCAAAATGCACCCTGAAAATATAGGATTTTGGCAAAATGCACCCCGAAAGTTTAAAATTGGCAAAATGCACCCCCCAAAGTAGGTTTTTTTGGCAATGTGCACCCTCACTAGGCAAAACATGAAATGACCAAAATGTACACTCTAGGGTGCACATTGCCAAGAAAACTCACTTTGAGGGGTGCATTTTGCCAATTTTAAACTTTTGGGGTGCATTTTACTAATATTAATTACATTTATTACAGAATTATAGTAATACCCCAAAAGTCATGGTTGTTGATGTTAGGTTCATGTCAATTTGGATTTGAAATATCGAATGTTGGAATGCAGCAATGTATGAGGACATTTTAAAACGTCGGATTTTAATATTTAAAAAATATTTAAAAATACTAATTAGATTATATATCCACAATTGTGCACATATTTATTTTTATGCATAATATTGTTCGAATCCTAAAAATACATTAAACAATTTCATTTATTATTTAGATGATAATTGTTTTTTCCAATTATGTTAAAACTAAAATTCAAATGATCTAAATCAACAACATTATAATTGATGTTTTAACAAAAAAATGCACAACAAATTTGATGCCAAATACCAAAAAGTACTTACTTTCTCATAACTTCGCAAATCCATGTTAAATAAATTTTTGGTCATACCTTAGTCTATTTTATTAATGACGAATGCTAAAAACAACTGTTGCAAATAATTTTTTGCCGGAAATCATTGATATAGGATTTAAGTCAAGGGTAAATCAAAAGTATTGTCATTTATATTATTGGATTAGTGATGAAAGAACTCAATAAAATGCAACTCGCTTGAATAACTTCATGATTCTTAATCTGTGTAGTTCTCAAAAACATGGAACATTGATGTATTATTAATCTCCTCCTAGGAACTCTCATCTTCCTCATCTCTAACAAAGATACACCGTTTTCCGTTAGATTTTTCAATGCTTGAAAGTTTCAAACCTGACCTTAGACTCATTGCCCCCCACTTCAACACCATCAATATCACTAATTTTAGTCCATGTCAGCCCCTCTTCATAAAATACTTCATAATCATTATCCTCATGGCCATTAACAAGACTCAATATCCACTTAGAAACTTTCCTTCATCAAAACTAGAATGAACCCTAAAACTAACATGCAAATGAAGAGTATCAATAGAATTTTAGAAGCAGAAAATTACATAAAAAACCCAAAAAACCAACAAAATGTCTCACTCACAAAGGATGTGACACAAGAAGAAGAAGAGAAGAGAAGCCAACTGTTATGTGTAAACTAACCAAGGGGCATAAATTATGATAAAATCCAACGAACTTCAAGGAATTAATAGAAAATCCCAAATATCACCATGAACCAACATATTCACAGAGGAATATATGACATTACTTAAAAATCTCGAACCAATTGCCGAGTAGAGCTGTAATTGAGAAACAATTTGTGCTTCTTTAAATCTATAAAACATGTTGACGCATTTTAAAGCGATTAGCATATACCTGAAAATGAGCAAATGTAAGCCATTCTCTCTCTTCCTCTCTCCAAGATACATTGTTAAGTCACTTTAACCACAATCATCACTCTTTGATGGCTCTCATTCTTATATAATGTTTTTTGCACTTTACCTTTATAGCAGTGCTTTCTATCCTTGCTGACCATATAGACCACTCCTTGGCAAATGAGCATGCATTTAGCCTTTAAATTTAAAGTTTAGTTTCATGGAAGTAATAGTATATACTTATATTCTGGTTTCCGATCACATTTTCAATTTTTTCCACGTGGAATGGTGATGATGGAAGACAAGTCATCACATTTATAGTTACAATTTTTATACAAACTTGTGGACTGTGGTTGTAGTAAAATGACATAATATTGTTCATCTAGAAATGTCTTATCCTTTTGGTGTATGTTATTTTTCTTTGATTTAACTGTATAATGGTTAGAATGTATTGGAGTTACTATTTTCCATTTCAGGTATATGCTTGGCAAGCCTCGTGTCAAGCCAATAATTGAAGATTCAACATCAGAGAAAAATCGTTTGATTTTACTATCCGAAACAATACAGAATCCTAGTATGTTTGATATTTTACTTACGTCGCATGATTTGTTATCCTTTAAGAAGATTTAATGATGTAGCTAAAATCTATATTGGTACTTGTACATAGATCTTGTTAGTTATCACTTAATTACAACTTTGTATCTTGAGCCAGTCATATGTATCTATATACTATTTCAAATGGAGATAGAAACTTTCTTATTTTATCTTTTAATTGTCGAAATATGGGAGCTCCATATTGGATTATTTTCCTTGTGATTTAAAGACAACCCCAACTAAACAACAACAACACTCAAGCCTTTATCCCACTATAATGAGGTCGGCTATATGGATCCTTTGTCGCTATTGTGCCCTATCTTTTGTCATAATCTCACTAATGCCTAAGTACATCATGTCTTTCCTTATAGTTTCATTCCAAGTCTTTATTGGTCTACCCCTCCCTCGTTTAACATGCCTAGTGGCTAGATTCTCACAACACCTAACAAGTGCCTCTAATGGTCTCTTTTGTACGTGTTCAAACCATCTTAGTCGAGCTTCTCGCATCCTCTCTGCAAATGGTGCTGCTCCTGTCTTATCCCTGATACATTCATTCCTAATTTTATCCAGTCTCGTGTATCCACACATCAACCTAAGCATTCTCATCTCCGTAACTCTCATTTTTTGCTCATGTACACAATTCACTGCCCAACACTCAGAACCATAGAGCATCGCGGGTCTAATTACAGTATAGTAAAACTTGCTCTTAAGTTTTAGTGGTACTTTACGATCACATGAGATCCCTGACGCGCCTCTCCACTTCAACCAACCTGCTTGGATTCTATGTGTCACATCTTTATCAATACCTTTGTCGTTTTGAACTATCGATCCAAGATATTTAAAACACTCATTACGGGAAATATCTTGATCACCCAACTTAATAACGAAGTCATCCATCCTTCTTGTACTGCTAAATTTAAGCTCCATATACTCCGTCTTTGCCCTGCTCAACCTAAAACCCTTCTTTTCTAAAGTATATCGTCAAAATTCAAGTTTTGCATTTACACCCTCGCGTGTCTCATCAACCAAAACGATATCATCCGCAAACAATAAACACTAAGGTATTGCTTGTTGGATATGTCTGGTGAGCTCATTTAAGCTGAACCTTGATGTAAGCCAACAATGATAGAGAATTCCTGTGTTAATCCTCCAAATGTCCTCACCCTTGTCAATGAATTTGTATACTGTTAGAAAGTGAATGAGGGAGGAAAAATTCTGCTTTTATTCCATATAGCATGGGGTATATATAGCCCTCTCATACAATATTAATATCGTTACAAAATAACACATGATAACAAATAATTCAACACCCCCCTCAAGTTGGGCTTGTGATGTCAGCCATGCCAAACTTGCCGATAATATGAGTAAACATATTGAAGCTCAAACCCTTCGTGAGAACGTCAGCCAACTGTTGATCGGACGGTACGAATGGGGTAACTACCACCCCCCTATCGATATTCTCCTTGATGAAATGTTTGTCTATCTCAATGTGCTTAGTGCGATCATGCTGTACTGGATTGTGAGCGATAGAGATAGCCGCTTTGTTATCGCAATACAACCTGACCGGCTCACTTCTCTTTAACCCAAGTTCCCCCAGGATGGTTGAGATCCATACACCTTCACAGATGCCATGAGCCATCGCCCTAAACTCAGCTTCAGCACTCGATCTAGCAACAACATGTTGCTTCTTGCTTCTCCAGCTAACCAAATTTCCCCCGACCATGGAACAATATCCAGATGTGGACCATCTATCTGATGGCGATCCAGCCCAGTCCGCATCCGTATAGACTTCAATAGTCAATTCTTCATTTGGGGAAAATAGGATGCCTTTCCCTAGTGAGGATTTGAGGTATCGGAGGACACGATGTGCAGCGTCAACATGCCGGGTCTTTGGAGAGTGCATGAACTGACTGAGGACTCTCACAGCATAAGAAATATCAGGTCGGGTGTGCGATAAATAGATCAATTTCCCAACAAACTTTTGGAAACCCGTGATATCTCCAACCGGCTCGCCATCATCCCTGCCTAGCTTATGGTTTGCCTCAATTGGGGTATCAGCTGGTCGAAAACCACTCATCCCGGTAGTATCAAGGAGGTCGAGTGTATATTTCCTTTGAGATAAGAAAATGCCGTGCTTTGACCTCGCGACTTCAATACCAAGAAAGTATTTGAGGTTCCCCAAATCTTTCACATCGAATTCTTTAGCTAATTTTCCCTTAAGGGCTTGAATCTCCACATTGTCATCTCCAGTGATTATAATGTCGTCCACATAAACTATCAGGACGACCAACTTCCCTTCGCTGATTCTAAAGAACAGAGTGTGGTCGGCATTGCTCTGGGTGTACCCAAACCCACGCATGGCTTTGTGGAATCTTCCAAACCATGCTCTGGCTGATTGTTTCAGCGCATATAGTGGCCTCCTCAACTTACACACTTTCCCTGTGGATCCACGTGGGGTGAGCCCCGGAGGAAGGGCCATGTACACCTCTTCTTCTAGATCGCCATGAAGGTAGGCATTCTTCACGTCTAATTGGCAAAGTTTCCACCCTTTGCAAGCAGCACAGGACATTAGGATCTTGATCAAGTTCATCTTGGCCACAGGAGCAAAAGTCTCCTGATAATCAATGCCCTCCGTCTGAGAGTAGCCTCTCGCTACCAGTCTTGCCTTGTATCGTTCCACCACCCCCGAGGGGTTCTGTTTGACCTCAAACACCCATTTGCATCCGACCACCTTCTTTCCAGGAGGTAATTGAACCAGGTCCCATGTGTTGTTCTTCTCCAGGGCATTCATTTCTTCGATCATGGCTAATTTCCACCTGTCATCGGAAATAGCTGCCTGCCACGAAGTTGGGATAGAAACAGAAGACAAGGAAGAAACAAAAACTCCATGGGAGGCCGTTAGAGAAGAGTAAGATACGAATTGAGATAGAGGATGCCGAGTAGAAGTACCTTCCGCAGGGATGATGGATCCTGACGACGGATCCGGTGGGTGGTCGGATATCCAGATGGCGGGCCGCGTGTTCGAACCCTTGGGGAGACGAGAGTACACCTGTAAAGGTTTAGGGACCTGAGTTTCTACAGGTGGGGCACACAGAGTAGTGAGATTAGCGGGAGCTGGCAGAGTGAGGTGATATGCCGGAGGTATAAGAAGAGGGACGGTGTCAAGCGACGATAGGGGACTCACTTCCGATATAGTAGGAGACCCCCCCTGAAGTGGGGACCCGTAATAGCTCTCAGATTCACGGAAAGTGACATCCATGGTGATGAAGACCTTTTTGCTGATAGGGTCATAACATTTATACCCTTTCTGAGTAGGAGAATATCCGATGAACACACATTTGTGCGCACGAGCATCAAGTTTCGAGCGGTGGTAGATGTGGACAAAGCAAACACATCCAAATACACGAGGGGGAAGCGTAATAGGTGGTACGCCAAGCGTGGTGAGAGGAGTTTTGAAATCCAGGACACGGGAAGGCATACGGTTGATAAGATACGCCGCGGTGAGCACAGCATCACCCCAATAGTACTTGGGGAGATGCATGTGAAGGAGAAGACACCGGGCAACGCCCAAGAGGTGGCGATTTTTTCGTTCAACCACCCCATTTTGAGCAGGGGAAGAGACATAGGATGTTTGATGGATAATCCCGTGATCAGCCAAGTATTGCGCGAAAGCAGAATCCATGAATTCCCGACCATTATCGGTGCGGAGAATTTTGATAGGGGTTGCGAATTGTGTGGAGACCATTCTGTGAAAACGGCGGAACAAAGGGAACACTTCACTTTTTGCTTTCATCAGGTAAACCCACGTGGTACGCGAAAAGCAGTCAATAAATGTCACAAACCAACAACAACCGGAAATAGACGCAACTTGGCATGGACCCCAAACATCACTATGTATCAAATGAAAAGGTGCAGTACTGAGAGAAGAAACGTGCTGAAACGAAGTGCGATGATGTTTACCACGATCACAAGCATCACAACGAAAGTTATCAAGTACAACAGATGAGAAAACAGGAAATGAACGTTTCATATAAAGGGGAGATGAATGTCCCAGCCGACAGTGCCAGGACTTCAAAGTAGCAGCCTGATCCGCATGAAGGGCCTGTGGAGGAGAGATCGGAGTGGAGGAATCGAACACGTAGAGCCCATCCACCAGTTTACCAGTTCCAATCACCGTGCCCGTCTTCAGGTCCTGAAAGATACAAGAAGAAGGAAAAAATGTTACGGAACAGTTCATAGAATTAGTTAAATGACTAATGGAAAGTAGATTTCAGGTGAAGTTTGGAACGTGAAGAACATAGGAAAGAGTAAGTGAGGAGCACGGGATGGAACCCTTTCCGGCAATTGGAGATATGGATCCATCTGCGATGCTCACCTTGTCCCGACCAGACAACGGAAGGTAGGACACAAAACCTGATGAGGAGCCGGTCATATGATCCGTCGCTCCAGAGTCGATGATCCAATGAGTAGGTTGACGAGTGGAAGCAGCATGAGCACCTGGAGGCCCTTGATGGGCATAGGAGGATGAGGAGGCAGGAGGCTCTGGTGACTGTCCTTGCATCAGGCGACGGGATGCAAGAACCTCATCGGCTGATAGGGTCAATGTAGGAGCAGACACGACTGGTGGAGGATGTGGCTCATCGAAACCATCGGATAGATGCGCCGAGCGATGCGGAGTAGAACGCCCTGAAGTGCGACCAAGACCACGACCTCCACGAGAGGGAGATCCACCACGGGGTGCCGAAAACCCATGAAGACGAAAACACGTCTCCCGTGTATGACGGGTCTTCCCGCAGTAGTCACAGAGCAGATGATCCTTGTCACTGGGCTTTGATCTAGAATCACGGAGGCCTCGAGGCCCAACTTGGGCAGCCAAGACAGAGCTGTCAGGAGAAGGATCAGGAGTCCAAGCTTGTCGTCGATCAAATTCCTGCTGAACCAGACTGAACACCTCGGGAAGAGAGGGCAAAGAGGAGCGGCCAAGAATCTGCACACTGATTTGGTCGAAGTCCCGATGCAGTCCATGGAGGAACTCAAAAACTCTGTTCCGATCCTCCCGCGCGCGGACAAGGATCTCATCCTCAGGTGACACCAAAGTGAGTGAGTCGAAGTGATCGTACTCCTGATATAACTGAGTGAACTCGAGGTAGTAAGCCGACGAGGGACGATCTCCTTGACGTAGAAGGAAGATCTTTCGGCGGAGCTGAAATATCTGGGCAGCATTGCCCCGACAAGAATAAGTAGTCTCGGCTCTCCGCCAAATATCAGCAGCAGTATCAAGAAACAAGTAGTTGCGGGCGATGGAGTCACTCATGGAGTTCGTCAGCCATGACATGACGAGGGAGTTCTCCGACTCCCATTGCACCCAATCCGGAGAATCCGAAGTAGGAGTAGGAGTGGTACCCATGACATACCCAAACAGCCTCCGGCTCTTCAAAGCAAGGGTGATGGCCCTAGACCATGGGAGATAATTTGTACCATACAGGAGAATCGTCGTAATCTGAGGAGTGTTGTGATCATGTCCAGGACGGGAGAAGCCACTGGGTGTCACAGGGGCCGGGGAAGCACCGGTAGTGGAAGAGACGGTAGGGGATCCATCAGTCCCGGGCATATTGATCAAGAATATAAATCGAGATCACCGGGAAACAAGTAGAGGAACAACCTAGATAGAAACTAGGGCTGCCTCATATAAAGAGGAAGGAGATAAAGAAATGGATAGACACCAGAAATGTCATCAAATGGAGTATGGCATCTCCGGTGTCAAGAGACTAGTAAAAAGAGGAAGGAGGACTCCCCCTAGGCGGCCGACTGGGCAAGAAAGGGAAAGAAAGACGAGCCGAAAGCAGGCTGTCGACCGACTGTGCCGACAGCTGACCGAACCAAAACCGCGCGGGAGAAGGTCCGCACAGTCGCCTGGGAGAGGAGGAGTTCCCGGCGGTAGGGAGTCGCCGGAAGAGGGCCTAGCGGGAGCGGATCGGGAACGGGAGACCGATCCGGCGGCGGATTGAGCGAGCGAGCACGGGCGGAAGCGGGTCGGCTGCGGAAGGGTATCGGGAAGCCCTAAGGCTCTGATACCATGTTAAAAAGTGAATGAGGGAGGAAAAATTCTACTTTTATTCCATATAGCAAGGGGTATATATAGCCCTCTCATACAATATTAATATCGTTACAAAATAACACATGATAACAAATAATTCAACATATACATATCTTTGATTACGTCAATATATGATACATTTACACCTTTCTTTTCTAAGACTCTCCAGAAGATCTCTCTTGGAACTCTATCATAAGCCTTCTCAAAATCAATAAACAACATATGCAAATTTTGTTTTCTTTCTCGATAGTTGTCAATGAGTCTCCTCAAGAGATGTATAACTTCTATGGTTGACTTCCCTGACATGAATCCAAATTGATTCTCCGAGATGTTAGTCTCTCGTCTTACTCTTCTTTCTATTACTCGTTCCCCATAATTTCATGGTATGACTCATCAATTTAATTCTTCTGTAATTAACACAATTTTGTATATCTCCTTTATTCTTATACAAAGACCCTAAACCCTAAAGGTGACCCCAACTATTTGGGATAATTCTATTAATAATGGAGATGATTTGCCATGTAAAGGTCCGGGGAAGGGTCCCACCACAAAGGTGAAATGTAGGCAAACCTTACTCTACATATTTGCAAGAGGCTGCTTCCAGGACTCAAACCCGTGACCTCAAGGTCACATGACAACACCTTAACCGGTGCGCTAAGGCTCCCCTTTTATAGATGATTCATCATATATCTAACTAAATTTTGCTATATGAAATAATTTATGACATTGATAATAAGATCTTGTTGATCGGGCTTGAAAAAAAGAGGAACAAAATTAAACGGTCAGATAAAAAAAGTTTGAATAAGGGTGGGAGAGAGACTAGAAAATCATCTGAAAGATCTTTCCTTCTATGCATAAACACTTCTAGACAACTGATGTGTAGTGTGAGATGTTGTATTGAGCTCTTCAATAATGGAGAGCTCTAGGAGTGGAGCATGCGATTGACATCTCATTATCTAGTTTTCTTAAAAAGCTTAAACATTTCATAGAAATCTCTTGCTTTTTTGGAACTTCCGTGGAATATCATTTAATTTTTATTGAATATATAATATTCACAAATTACATCACTTTGATATAAGGTGTGTTTTTTAGCTTCAAAAACACATGATATTATAGTAGTTACGATTTTTTTGTTATTTGATATATGATTTCGAAGTTTATTATAATCCCGAATAATGCTTTTTTATTGTAATCATATTGTGTCCGTGCATCATATTGACTTGCTAAAATGTTACTTAATTCCAATGCTATATTTTTGTCTTAATTCTTCAGAACATTTGTTTTGCACAATCAACACCTTTTTTTACCCCATCATCATTAGTAGATTCCAAAAAAAGTTTTCCCAATCTTTTTGTTAGTTGATATTTCGAAAAAGCCTCTTTTTGTTAATTGATATTTCTAAAAAAAATTACAGGGGTATTTAATGTTCATCAAGTGAAACCCATATAAGAAGGGAACACAATAGAGAGAGATGCCAATCGTCCTCCTTAGTTTACTTTATCTGGTTGATGGTGGCAATGTCATAATTTACTTGATTATTTAGATATCGTTATCCTTCATTGCTACAAAGTTTGGACCTTGCATAATGTACGACCAATTTTTGCTAGTGGGCTAGGATTGGAGGATGAATATCAAGACTGAAAACTTGGGGCGGCGCCCATGGGGTCTCACGTGACCACCAGTGAGGTCTCGCTTGACCCAGATAGGCTTTGCTTAGCGCCCGACCCAGATGGGTCTTGCATAGCGCCCGACCCTGATGGGTTGGGTGCTATGTCCAGGGATCATCTCATAATTCGGCATCAGGTAGCGCCTCGAGGTCTTGGATGTCACCTTTTGTGCATGCTCCTTGCGAGCGACTGTCTATTTTATGCCGCTCGTTGGGCAGGCTCCACCCAGTTTTAGCTAAAGGTTTCGCCTAACATGTTGGCTAAAGGCGAGACCTCCCGCAAATTTTAATGATTTTTTCTCATGATAGACAGTGCGTCTTCCTAGATGAAAAGCCCCTGAATGCGAAGGATCAGAGATCTCGTGCAGATTGCACACTCAACGACCTTGCAAAAGCTAAAAGAAAACAAACACAAGGAAAAAGAGACAACATAAGATATGCGTGTCGAACCCAAAACATCCTTATATAATTCATTTCAATCAAAATATGATTTTACAACGATTATCTCGCGGCATACCGCTGGTCAAAATATTAGTAGAAAAAAATAATTAGAAAGTCAAAAAGGGGCGAGCGCATGACTATGTAGAGATCTCACCCTCTAATTCTTGTTGTATCGATGGGGTGTATCCGTTGGAAGTCTTGACATTCGAATTGATTCGCTTCTATTACTACTTAGATGTCTCGCTCAAACTAGAAGAATCTGGAGGAGGAGAATTCAATGGCCAAAACTAGGTGTGTTGAAGAAGACGGAGCCTTGGTGCCCTAACACCGAACACTGCATCAACACTGCATCGGTTTCATCTCATTAAAGCATAACTGGCCACGATGCCCTCATCGCGAATAACTTAACAAACCTCTGGGATCTCCATGGTCTCAGAGACAATGAGGTCCCACGAGGCCTCAATGAGTTGCCAGTGCAGTCCTCCCTTGTTAATGCCTTCCACTCATGCTTCAACCTCTCTTGCTCCTCTTGCCAGACAAGGTACCATGCTACAATAGGGAGAAGTTTGCATCTGTTTGCCTCAATTGAGAAAGACCGCCAAAGAAGCGAATCCACTTACTTGCAATGAACCTCAACTTCGTGATGGATGTGAACTCATTAGTTAATCTACAACCGAAGAGCCTCACAAATAGTGAGCACGTCACTCCATCTATAGAGGGTGTGGCACATCTCAAAGACATCCTCATCGTCACCCTTGTCTTTGACCCTTGATGGTAGGTGAGTGCTTAGAAGAACCGCATGGTCCCAAACAGACAAAGTCAATACATGAGCCCCCTCAATACATGATCCCCCTCAATATCGAGCTCCTTGGTGCCCTTTCCAACTAGAGAATGCGACGTAAGGTCTTCTCCCTCATTCGTTGCACGACTAGGCCTACTAGGTAAGCGAGAAGACTTACAGACATATTGAGAACATCTCTAAATCTTCCTCTTCTCTCTCCTTTTGACCGATGACTTAGGGAACAAAAGTGCAATGCTCATTGAAGGTGTCGCAGAGCGTTCAATGACTTGTGCGATAAGGGGAGGTGGAATTCTCGACATCTCTTCAAATGCTCTCTGTCCTACCACTAGGAGGGTTTACACGCGAAGGCAGCGGGCTTCGGGTAAAGCTCACGGCTCGAAGGAGGGGGCTCGCGGCGCACGAACCAGAGGGTGACTCGCGTGGCGCGAATGAACCGGACCCGCAGAGTGCCGGATGATATTTTATTCAGCTTGCTTTTAATTTCAGTTTGTTTTTAATTATTGTTGTATTGGACCCTCACTATATAAGGGGGTGTGGTTGGACTATTTGTGGATCTTTGGATCGTTTGTCTAAGGAAGGGGGCTTATCACTCTTGGTTCTCTCCAACCCTAATCTTCTCTTCCATCTCCTCTCTGATTTTCCCCTTTCTACCGCACCGCCTTCAGTCGTTCCGTCGGGCGACACCGCGCTGCTGTCCTCTTCACTCGATCAGTATTATTTGGTCCGACCTGCCGCTCCGCCCGCCTGCGTGCCGCCAGATCTTCTCCTTGCTCGCCGATGGCGCCCAACACCTGTGCCCACCTCACCGACGACCACGAGAGCACCGACGACACCCGCGCTCGACTCGACCGCCAGGACGCCCGCCTCGACACACTCCAATCCTCCGTCGACGCCCTTATCGCCGGCCAGACACTCCTCCTCAGCCACCTCGACACCATTCCGCTCCCGGTCTCCACAACTCCGCCGTCCGGCTCAACCTCCGCGGCCGACGCAACATCCATCTTAGGGATGCCTCCCCCCTTGCACACGCCAGTTCCGGCCGTACCCCCCCAACAACCGGGCGCACGACACCACTGTTGTATATTCTATCCTTCTCCGGTGTCGATCCCTTGGGCTGGATCGCCCGCACTGAACAATTTTTCGACCTCAATCTTACACCGCCAGCAGATCGGGTCGGCATGGCCGTGGTCGGCCTCAGCGACTCTGCCCTTCACTGGGCGCGTTGGCTTCGCCAAGTCCAGCCCACCATTTCCTGGCATGAGTTCAAGCAAGAGATGATCACTCGCTACGACCCGCGCTACACCGGCTCTGCCATTTAGCACCTTTGCAGTGCCCGCCAGTCGACGGACTTGGACGCTTCCATCGACGAGTTCGTTGCCTTGGTGACACAAGTGCCCGACCTTCCACCCGACTACTATTTGGGGTTCTTTCTTCAAGGCCTGCTCCCCACCATCCGCTCCCGAATTCGAACCCATCACCCCCGCACTGTCTTAGAGGCATTGGAGCTTGCTCATGCGGTGGAGGCGGACCTTGGCCTTCGGCCGACCCCATCCCAGGGCCACCACGCACCCCGACCGCAAATGCCTCGAGATCGGCCCCCGCTTCCAGGGGGCGTCCGACAGGGCCGCACCGACAACCCGCACCTTATTTCCAATAATGATTACAACGAACTCCGACGCAAGGGGTTATGTTTCCGATGCCGCCAACCGTACTCTCCCCAACACGTGTGTACCGTCAAGGAGTTCCATGCGCTTTTCAGCGACTACGAGCCCGAGATGACAATGACCGACTTCGACACGCTCGCCATACGAGATGACGACTCTTCCGCACATGCCGAAGGGGAGGCCCTCAATGTGCTTGACCTTTCGTTCTTTTCTGTGGGTGGACTTACCGGGCCCCGGACTATGAAGATGACCGGGGTGATCCTCGACCAACATGTGATCGTGATGGTTGATAGCCGAGCAAGCCACAACTTCATCTCGGCCCGCCGAGCGTATGACCTCGCCCTGCCGATCTCTCCGTCCCCGACCTTCTCGGTCTGCCTTGGGGATGGCCGCCGCCGACCGACTCTCGGACAGTGTGCCGGGGTCACTCTGTCCGTTGGCTCCTGCACTATCACGACGGATTTCTATGTGTTTGAATTGGGGGGTCTCGACGTCAGGTTCATTTCAATTCAGTACTTTCAATTCAGTACTACTCCAGTCTCATACTGGTCAAGTTCATTTCAGTTCAGTGCTTTTAATTCAATACTATTCCAGTCATGTACTGGTCAAGTTTATTTCAGTTCAGTACTTTCAATTCAGTACTACTCTAATCTCGTACTGGTCAAGTTCATTTCAGTTCAGTGCTTCCGTTTCAGTACTACTCCAATTTCGTACTGATCGCATCTCATTATACAAAGTTTATTATCAGCAGCTTAAATCACTGCATTCTTGTTACTTGAATTTACTATTATAAGCACGGGTCCTGCTTAAACGAGTAGTTGTTGGTTAAGGTTGAGTCTTAGTTGAGGATAACCAGAGTTGAGGTGTTCCTCAGGGTTTAGCTTCAAATAAAGCGCTCCCACGCTCCTTGTCGAAAGTTGAGCTTAGCGTCGCTGCCTGAAGGTTAACATATAGTAGGGCAGGCCGCCGCAGACCCGATGCATATTAGCATGATTGTATGATCTATTGCTTGTGAATGCCTGCGGTATGTGCGCAGTTGTGAATGTCTGCGATAGAGCACATGTTGTGAACACCTGATGTGCTGATATGCTAGTGAGCTATAATTAACAACTGATATGCATTGTTGTTGTTTTTCCAGTTATACTATGCTGCGCATCTTTATAATTGCTCCTAGCCTATATATATGAAGTGTTGTATAAACTCTCCCTTGCTTCGGCTATCTACTTTTGATTGGGTGGGTGTGTACTCGTCCACAGGATATGGATCCGGGGAGGAGATTTGTTTCTACTTAGCTCTGTGACTAACAGTTATTTAAACAACCATTCACAGGAAATGGAGCACCATAGCAACCAACTGATGCAGGACGTTACGCCAGCTGATGGGACTACCCGAGCAGAGACACCCCGTCGTCTCCAGAGTTTCGAGACATGAGTACTAGCGAGCAGAGTAGAAAGAGAGAGAAATTGCTAGTTGTAGTGCTATTATAGCCTACGGGCTTCATGTATAAACAGTGATTACGGCCTTTTGCGTTACTTGTTAAATATATATTGTTATATATATTTGCTATGACTTCCTATTAATGCTTCCGTTAAACTCTATGATGTGATGTGAATGTTGTGATTCAAGCCGAGCAAGACAACCAACTAGTGTTTAGAAGAGTGAGTCGTTACCCCTTAAGAAGCACTGGGTGGACGCCTTGGGCAGTAAGAGCCCCTCCGTCCCGACCCGAGGCAAAGGTTGGGAGGGGGGGGGGGCTTACATGTTGCTCAGGGGGAGTCTCAGGTGTGTAAGTTGAAGAAAGCCATCTATGGTCTTAAGCAGAGTCCAAGAGCCTGGTTTGAAAAGTTTAACGAGGTTATTTCTATTGCTGGATTTGTTCGAAGCGCTGCAGATCACTCTTTGTTTATTCGGAAGACCTCGTCTGGGCTGATAATTTTTGCGATGTATGTGGATGATATCCTTCTTACTGTGGATGATAGAAAAGACATTGATATGACAAAACAACATTTGCTCCGGCATTTTGTTACAAAGGATATGGGGTCTCCTAAGTACTTTCTGGGGATTGAGATATCTCGAAAACCTGGTTCTATCGTTCTTTCACAGAGGAAGTATGCTCTGGATCTTTTACAAGAGACAAGTCTTCTTGGAGCTAAACCTGCTCGGTCTCCTATGGCTGTTGGAGATGACAAATGCTGGAGTGAGACCTCTCCTCTCCTTGAAGATATCACCAGGTACAGACGTCTTGTTGGTAAACTCATCTATCTGACTGTTACAAGAACATACATTTGCTATGCGGTTGGGAAAGTAAGTCAGTTTATACAAGCTCCCAGAGAGTGTCAAATGCAGTCAGCTCTAAAGATTCTCGAGTATGTAAAAGGTGCACCAGCGAAAGGGCTCTTATTCCTGAAAAGAGGGCATTTAAAAGTAGAGGCTTATTCTGATGCAAGCTATGTAGATGACAAGGGCGATAGGAAGTCAACATCTGGTTTTTGCACCTTCGTTAGAGGAAATCTAGTCAGTTGGAAGAGCAATAAGCAGGCTGTAGTTGCCAGATCGAGTGCAGAAGCAGAGTAAAAAAGCATGGCTCTGACTGCTTGTGAGCTGAAGTGGCTTCGAACTCTCTTACTAGATCTGGGAGAGTTTTATGATCACCCCCTACCAATGTTCTGTGACAATAAAGCAACTATATACATTTCGAAGAATCCGGTCTTTCATGAGAGAACGAAGCATATCGAGGTTGATTGTTACTTTATTAGAGAAGAGATTCTGAAGAATCAGATATGTACTCCGTTCGTTACTTCTGATAAAGAGCTTGTAGATTTCTTCACGAAACCGGTTACTTCGTTCACAGAATTTTGTAGCAAGCTGGGCATGGTTGATGTATATGCTCCAGCTTGAGGGTGAGTGTTGGAACTCAGTTCGTGCGGTTAGCAGTTCTAGCCGCAACGGTCTGTCTGGTCGGCCTTATGGCGGTTTGGTACCACGAGTTGTTGGGATGGATGTGCAGCGGAATAGTTTGAGACCGCAGTTACTCCTTGGTTGATTACTCGCAGCGGTCTGCGTGATAAGTCGCAACGGTCTGGTGAAACCGCAACAACATATATGTAGCCACAACAGTGATCTGCCAGTGGTTGCAGCTATGGTTTAAGTGTTAGCCGCAACGGTCTTGTGAAGTCGCATCGGTCTGATTGTATCCGCTACTGTGCGTGATGGTTTGCTGCAACTGCGACCAGGTGACAACCCACAATTTGTAGTCAGGAGGATTGCAGAAGCTTCAGTTTGATGGGTAGCTGCACTGCGGTCTGGTGGCAACCCGCAGGTGCGGCCTGACAACTTGTCTGGCGGTCTATCATAGATTATGACGGTCTCCTCTAGTGGCCGCAAGATGTATTATTGTATTTTATGCAGTGTGCGGTTTGTGTATGTCAAACTTCACAAGCCGCCCGACTTAAGTTTAGTCCCACATCATGTATTGTACTCTCTCACCTCTCCCGTTTTCTATAAATAAGGGGGCATACCTATATATTACTTACTTTTTTGAAGCAATAAAATTTGCAGTTATTTACCTCTTGTCCGTTTTTCTTCTCATTTTTCACTTTTATTAATTGTAATCATTCACAACATTGATCAACGCCAATTCCTATGAGAGAATCATGCTACAATCGAATAATAGAAAGTGATCAATGTCATTTCCTAGGTCAAAATTATGCGTTGAACAAAAAACTAGATTTAAACCAAATGTCAACGTATTAATACTGGATTGAAATTTAATATTTCAATATCGATGTCATCGAAACAAACTGTCCCTTAGAATTTTTTTTGAAGAATTTCATCACCCAAAACATTAAATAATAAACTAAATGTCTTCTAATCCATCCCCACTTTCAGTAATTGTTCCTGTCATAATATAAGGGTACTGATATTTGTACACCATAAATGACTATTTATAACACATGGATATTCGTATACCCCAAAATTATATTTGTACCCCAAGTGGCTCTTTATACCCCAATTTTTGAAATTTTAAAACTAACATTAAGAGAGCAATTGAAAGAAGAATAACTATATGGTTCTCAAAATATAGGGTTACATAAAAGTAGTAGGCAAAAAAATCAGCATCCGCTTGATGATAACTCGGCTCTGAAAAAGTCAGCATCCATATATTGTCTTCAATATTCCCAGCATGAAGTCATTTTCCGAGTCCATTCAATCAACGTTTCTTTACTTTCAAAACTCAAATTAGTACAAAAGTGCATTCCAACATCACACTCAGTGTTTTTAGAGAACTCTTCATTACACAACAACAAAACATTTTCTGAACTCATTGCACAATCTTCACAATAATAACACAAAATATGCATGAGATGCAATCACTAAAAAAATCTTGCAATCTACAAATTTCATTGCATTCTAGATGCAATCGCTAACAAAATCACTAACAAAATCACAATAACCCTAAATAAGAAATTTCGGCTCTACTTTTGATGGAGAAATCACTAATATATGCTATTGTTGTTGTAGGGAAAACCAAAATAAGACAACTAACAATTAATCCTAAATGATGGAATGAAAAGGTTTGGAAGAAGAGAAATTATACCTACGTAAGGTTTCCGGCGGCTGCAAGAATGTGGAAAACGGCGGCTGCTTGAATGTGGAAGCCGACGGCGATTTCGGGGTCGGGAACGGCAGCGACTGGTACGTGGAAGGCGGCAATGTCGGGGTCGGGACCGGCGGCTGCTGGTTAGTTAAAGCCGGCGATGGCGATGTCGGGGTCGGGAAAGACGAGATCAGGAGAAGCGCGATGGAACGGGAGCGGTGGCTGTTTAGGGTTTGGGGAAATGTTGAACCGGGTTTAATATTTTGGTACAAATATTACATTTTAGGTATATAAATGGGGAGTTTTATTGTGATGAATGGTGTATGAATAGCCAATAAAAGTGTAAAAATATCAGCCCCCTAATATAATCATAAATATAACATTATCTTTCATTTTCTAGATGTTGAAATCATTATTCTCATGAAATCATGCTCTTAGCAGAAGTACCAAAAATACTTCAATCTGTAACAAAAATACAAGAGTGAAATAAAACTAAAATAAAGAGACAATTTCCCACAGTTCTATGATTCAGGCTGCGTTTGGCATGACTTATCATAGCTTATTTGCTCCGGTGAGGTTGGACAAAAACGTTATTGTCATCGAATGTATGTTTGGTATCACAAATGTTACAAAAAAGAAACTAGTTTGAGGCATACGATTTTGTTATGACAATGATATTTTTGTCCAACCTCACTGGAACAAATTAGTATAAGCCGCGCCAAACGCAGCCTCAATCGTGTTTAACAACAAAATAAATAGAAACTGTATCAGATTTTTATGGATACAGCAACTTGCAATACAATTTAATATTAATTTCATGGCTATTAGAAAAGCCCATGTAAAAGACCCATTTGATGGCCCATTTTTCCTCCTCCTTCTTTAGTCCCACATCATGTATAGGATTTATTCTTCTCTCTTCTCTCCTATATATTTGTATTCTCTCCTTGTATTTATATACTTGAATAATACATACAAGCTTTGGGCACTTCCAACATGGTATCAGAGCCAGGTTCCGTCTAGCTGCGACCTGCCCTTTTCTGTCCGCCCGGACTCCTGCGGGCTGCCTTCCTGCATCCGCGGACTGTCCTTCTGCATCCGCCTCTGCGGACTGCCCCTCTGTACCTGACCGCTCGGCTACCCTGCGGACTGCCTTCCTGTCCGCTCCGGTCTCGTGCGGACTGCCCTTCTGTTTCCGCTCCTCTTCTCTCCCTCCGTGGTTCCACCCTCCTCAGGCTTCTTATAGCCCTCTTCTGCTCTGACTCGTGGGGCCCACCTCTCTCTATCCTCTCCGGACGATCCTTCCTGTCCGCTGCACTCTGTTTGTGTCCGCTCGAGCCTCTTTGCTCGCGGACTGCTCCCTCTAGCTCGCTCTATTTCTGTCCGCTCGAGCCTCTGTGCTCGCGGACTCTCTCTCTCCGCAGTCTCTTGCGGACTGCTCCTGTCCGCTACGGGCTCTCCTTGTGTCCACTGTGCGCTCCTCTTGCTGCGACCTCTGCCGCGACCTGCCCCCAGTTCGCCGCGACCTCTGTCGCGGACTGCTCCAGCTCTGCTCTCAACAGCTGCGATCTGCTCCACTGATCTGCGACCTCTTCCAACTCGCCGCGACCTCCTCTCGCGGACTGCTCCTGTTCGCCGCGGCCTCACTTAGTTCGCCGCGACCTCCAGACCGCCGCGACCTCCAGACCGCCGCGACCTCCAGACCGCTGCGGGCTCTCCTTTCTCCCACTGCTGGCCGCGCGGTTTGTTCTCTCCGAGCCCTGCTGTCTGCTGCTACTCAGTCGCCATGTCCTCCAGCGACTCCACTACCGCTCAACCCCCTGCCGACCACGTGGCTCCTCTCGAACTCCGCGATGAGCTTCGTATTACTACTATTTCTCTCTCTGGCAAGTCCAACTTCATTCCCTGGGTCCACTCTGTCCGCCGGGTCTTACAGGCCAAGGGTCTTGCCCGTCACCTTACCCAGGGCTCACCAACTCCTCCTACTGATGATTGGCTCCGCAATGACGGTCGCGTCCAGACCTGGATCCTGAACTCGGTGGAGGGTGAGCCGTACCAGATGATCATGTATCATGAGACCGCCAAAGCCATGTGGGATGAACTTCATTCGTTGTACTCCGGGAAGGACAGCCTTCAGCACCTTTTTGACATCCTCACTGATCTTCAAGCCTTGGATGTTGGCAAAGCTCTGGACATGACCTCCTTCGTGGCCCGTGCTAAAACTCTCACGGAAGCCTGGATTCAGCACCAGCCCGCGACTACTGATCTCGCTGCCCAACGCGCCCAGAAGGAGGCTGTTTGTATTGCTATGATTATGGCTCGCGTCCCGCCACACCTGCACAGTATTCGGGCCCAGGTTCTGGCTTCACCCACTACCCCTTCCTTCTCTGATGTCTGCTCAATGTTACTTCGCGTACCACCTCCACCGGAGGCTCCTGCACCACCCTCGCCGGCCCTTCTTCAGCAAGCCCTTCCTCCTTTACTTCCACAACCCTCTTTTACTCGGGGTGGCCGTACGGGCTCCCGTGGGCGGGGCCGTGGTGGCCGCGGACGGCCCAAGTGCACCTACTGCGGCCGGGATGGCCATACTGAAGCCGTCTGTCACAAGAAACATGGCTACCCTCCTCGCCCGCCTACTGCTGCTGTTACCGATAGCTCTCCTCCAACTGGTACGGATCTTGAGGCTCTTCGCCTTCAGCTGCAACAACTCCAGGGGCTCCTCAACCCCCCTTCTGCTTCCATTGCCTCCACCTCCCATGCAGGTATTGTCTCCACCTCCACTGTAGGTACTGCCTGTCTCTCTTCCAGCTCTCGCTGGATCCTGGACTCGGGAGCCACCCACCACATCACTTCCATGCGGCCGCCCCAGTTCTCTGCTGTTGCTCACCCCCCGTCTATTACTTTGGCCAATGGTGCGCTTGTCCCGGTCTCCGGCTGCGCGGATCTCCTCCTTCCTCCCTCTCTCTCTCTCTTCGCTCCATTCTTTATGTGCCAGCCTCGCCTTTTAATTTACTCTCTGTTGGTCGTCTTACTACTGATATGAATTGCTTTATCACCTTCACCTCTTCTGGTTTTTTGATATAGGATCGGCAGACGCGGATTACCATTGGTAGGGGTCGGCTGCAGAACGGGCTCTACCTCCTCGATGTCTCTCCCACATCCCTTTCCTCTGTTTTCTCGTCTGATTGGCATTGTCGGCTTGGGCATGCCCCTCTACCTATCCTGCAGAAGGCGCTTCCCGACCTTTCTCTTCCTGCTTTTAAATGCGATTCTTGTATTATTGGCAAACAGCCTCGCTCTTCTTATCCCGCTCATTGTACTAGGAGCTCTGCTCCGTTTGATTTAATACATTCTGATATTTGGGGACCCTATAAAGTTTCTAGCATTTCTGGTTATCGTTATTTTCTAACATTTATTGATGATTACTCTCGTACTACTTGGTTGTACCTCCTGCATGATCGCTCTGAGCTTCCTCGTGTCTTTCAGGCGTTTGTGTTAGAGACTCGTACGCAATTCTCTACCACCATTAAAACTTTCCGCTCTGATAATGCCCGAGAATATACTAGCCACGAGTTTGCCACTCTCTGCGCAAACTTCGGTATTGTTCACCAGACCTCTTGTCCCTACACCCCTCAACAAAACGGGGTCGCCGAACGCAAGAACCGCCACTTGCTCGATGTTGCTCGCTCTCTCATGCTTCACATGCATGTTCCCAAAGTCTTCTGGAACTTTGCGGTGTCCACTGCATGTTTTCTTATCAACCGTCTCCCCTCTCCCGTTCTCCAGAACGGTACCCCCTTCAGCCTTCTTTTTCCCTCCACACCCGCCTTCCCCCTCACCCCCAGGGTTTTTGGATGTACCTGCTTTGTCCATAACCTGGGCCCCACTCTTGACAAACTGGATCCCCGTGCGGCCAAACACATTTTTTTCGGCTACTCCCGCACCCAAAAGGGCTATGTTTGCTACTCTCCGATCACCCGGAAGGTCTCTGTTTCGGCTGATGTTACTTTCCGGGAGGATCAACCCTTCTTCCCTCATCCTTTGCCACCACTTCTACCACCACCTCCTACAACACCCTCCCTCCCACGGCCGGTGATCCACGTCCACTCACCTCCCACCATCCCTCCGCCTCCTCCCACCATTGACCCTCCTCGACCCCCCGTTATTCGGGTCTATGCTCGTCGCCCTCTTCCTCCCGTTGCTCCTCTGCAGACGGCTTCGACCTCGGCTTCTCCGTGTTCTGCTGCTCCGGTGTCGGCCTCTACCGCTCGTCCAATGGCGGACTATGTTTCTCTCCATCGCCTCTCTCCACCTCTTCAGACCTTGGCTACTTCGCTCTCCTCGGTCTCTATTCCTACTTCTGTCCAGGACGCTCTTCAACATCCTGGGTGACGTGCGGCCATGGAAGACGAGATGGCTGCTCTTTGGGCCAACCAGACTTGGACCTTGGTGCCCCTTCCTCCCGGCCAGAAACCCGTTGGGTGCAAATGGGTTTTCGTCATTAAACATGCTCCTGAAGGGACCATTGATCGCCTCAAAGCTCGTTTGGTTGCTCGTGGCTTCACCCAGCAACCGGGGCTGGACTATGACGAGACTTTCTCTCCGGTCGCTAAGCTCAACACGGTCCACATTCTCATCTCTGTGGCTGTCCATCGCCAGTGGCCCTTATTTCAACTCGACGTCAAGAACGCTTTCCTGAATGACGACCTTCAGGAAACGGTTTACATGCAACAACCTCCCGGGTTTGAGACCACGGGGGAGTCACGGGTTTGTCATCTTCTCAAATCTCTATATGGTCTCAAACAATCCCCCCGGGCATGGTTCGACAAGTTCAGCAAAGCTCTCCGGGACATTGGCTTCACTCGCAGCTCGGCTGACTTCTCATTGTTTACTCGCCACCAGGCCACTGGTACGGTTCTCCTATTGGTATATGTCGACGACATCATTATTACTGGCAGTGACTTGGACGGCATACAGGCCGTTAAGCTACATCTGAGCTCCGTCTTCCAAACTAAAGATCTGGGTCCTCTTCGGTACTTCCTCGGTCTGGAAGTGGCCAGACGGTCAGATGGGTTGGTTCTCTCTCAGCGCAAATATTGCCTGGATCTTCTTCATGATGCAGGCTACTCTGGTTGCAAACCTATTAACACTCCCATGGATGCAAATCACAAAATATGTGCTCAGAGCTCAGATTCTGATTCGCTTCTATCAAATCCAGAATATTACCGTCGTCTAGTTGGGAAGCTTATCTACCTAACAGTTACAAGACCTGATATATCTTTCGCTGTGGGACTTGTGAGTCGCTATATGCACTCTCCTCGAAGCTCTCATCTCCAGGCTGTGGAACGCATTCTCAGATATCTTAAGACAGCTCCTGGCCAAGGACTTGTATACAAAACCTCATCTTCCATTCCTACACTAGTGGCATACTCTGATGCCGACTATGCTGGCTCCCTCGACGATCGACGATCTACTAGCTGGTTTTGCACCTATTTTGGAGGACATCTGATTACTTGGCGAAGCAAGAAACAAACAGTGGTTGCTCGATCCTCAGCAGAAGCAGAATATCGGGCAATGGCTGCTGTGGTCTCTGAACTCACATGGATTGAGAGTCTCCTTACCGACCTTGGAGTTAAACTACCTTCACCAGCTCTCCTCCTATGTGACAGTCAAGCTGCCATACATATTGCTAAAAACCCGGTCTTCCATGAAAGAACGAAGCATATTGAGGTAGATTGTCATTTCATCCGAGAGAAAGTCCACATGAAGAAGATCGAGCTCAAGCATGTTCCGGGTACTGAACAGGTTGCTGACATCCTCACCAAAGCTCTACCTAGTACCCTCTTCTATCAGTGCCTATCCAAGCTTGGCGCATACGACTTGTACGCTCCAGCTTGCGGGGGAGTATTAGAAAAGTCCATGTAAAAGGCCCATTTGATGACCCATTTTTCCTCCTCCTTCTTTAGTCCCACATCATGTATAAGATTTATTCTTCTCTCTTCTCTCCTATATATTTGTATTCTCTCATTATATTTATATACTTGAATAATACATACAAGCTTTGGGCACTTCCAACAATGGCAAAAGATTATGTTGAATGCTCCAGCTATACCAGGCATAATGCGAAGTAAATAAATAAGTACTTCTTGCTGCTAGTGGAACTCCATCAATGTCTAAAGAATCATCAGCATTATGCTATAGATTTGATTCAAATGGAGTCAGAACACCTTCTATCCTGTCTTCCAGTAATGATTCTGCTGCAGGTGTTAAAAAACAGAACAATTAAAACCATGCAATAGCTTTTTAGATATTGAAAATGGAATAAAGAGGAAGTTGTTTACTCAAATGTTGGCACAAGACAAGAAATGAAAATTCAGTTTAAGCCTGATATGTTGTTACTGAAACTATTAAGCACCATAAAGAGGATATGCACTTTGTTTTTTGGATTAAACCGGGCCCATTTCGATTTGTAGAGTGACGTGATTTGATGTTTAACTCGCTGGTTGCATCAAGGATAAAAGGTGTTTTTCCTTGGATCGAATGAAGGGTGGGTTGTTTAGACACCCAGAATTCATTTAATTTTTTCCCTTTTCCTCTTGCAATGGTGGAGAGGCGTCGCTGGCAAGGAAAGAGATTACTCTAGGTTGGGGCCGAGAACTTCGATGTGGTTGTGCTAGAAGTGCGGATTTGGATGCTTGAGAGCTATTCCTGAACGACAAGAAACCACATCATGTTTAGCGCAAGAGTAAGGGCAGGATAGAAAGCTCCAACAAGTGTCCTTCCTCAATACAAATGTTCGATATTTATAGGCTCTAGGAAGTCCCAATGTTCTCCTGAACCCCATGAGATGCTGTGCAAGAACCTTGGGGGTTGTGCAAGACCATCATGTTTTCAATTCCTGATGTTCCTCCACGTTCTTTCACACTTGTTGAATCTGGTGTTGGATCGGGTACCACGTCCCTTATGGGGGGGGGGGGGGGGCTTAATAAAGGATTAATGACTTTTTAAAAATTCATTGTGAATACTAATTTCATTGGGGACTATATGGGTTCTGTTGTTGTTGTATCGTGAATAATAATTTCAACGTTGAAACATCTTTGAAGGTAAATAGAAAGACATTATTAAATTATATTAAAGATGATTACAAAATATAGATATTCATAATGCTGAAGATCAAGATGATGAATAGGCCTGCTTGTTTTCTATACCGACACCCCTTAAATTGGTTGGCCTTAAGCCTATCTATCCCTAGATAGGCTACAATCCTCCTAGACCTAAACCTTAACTTAGTCATCTAACACACAAGGCAAATTATACCTTTAAGCCCTACAAAGACCTAGTCACCAACACGCGGGTGGATTACGCAACGAATAAGAGTATTCAAATAATAAAGAAAAAATACAAAGAGAGACAATATCAAATTTGTTTGGCATTAAACTTCTGAAGGCGATGCGAATGAACGCTTGAGATAGTCATCGTAGATGCGCTCACACTTAGTCTCAAATGAGCTTTGATGTTCCTCACCTTAGAAGTCTCTTGCAATCGTCGTAGTAGGGGAGTCATGGTTCTCCTCCGGAACTCTAGGACGAAGCCTCTCAAAATATTCGTGTTCGCGCCTGCGATAATCCTATCGCGGCGTAATGCTGATATATTGAATTCCGCTCCCTTCACTCCCATTTAGGAAATGACGGGGGCATATTATGAAACAATGATAGAGCGCGGTAAGTCTATCACCGTGCGGTGTCTTGATAATTCTGTGCACCGAAATGAGATCGCTTGCTTAATTTGGCCCCTCAATCATCTTCAAATTACCGGAATTTTCTAATCCCTATCGCCACGCGATAAACCTACCGGTACAGCGGCGCGATAATGACTTTTGTATTTAGCACCTCTTCCCGCACTTGTTCCCTCCAAGCCCTTTTGAACAAATCCTTTACAGTTGGCCGTTCTGGAATGAAGCTACTGTTTACGGTAAGGACTATCGCCTGCGACAGTGGACATTTATTTCCAAATCTGTCAAAGGAAGTATCGAGCATGTTTCAGTGCTTTTTTACCTATAAGACCTGCACACTCTAAACATAAGCAAAGCCGCAAAGGTAGATCAAATGCATATTAGAATTTGTTATTCTTAAACCAAGAGATGCTGAACTAATGTTCCAACAAATTCCCCTTTTAACAATAACAAATCCCATGAATGAGAAATCAGTCATTTAAGTGCGTGCTGTATTTATAGGATTGTGCAGTAAATCATAATCGTGAAAACATTTATTTAGAATGATCACATGAATATATGCACGTACATTGGTGCTAAACTCTTTCTAAGTGTGCGATCTCCCTAAATATGTGCTTCCCTTCAACTCAATATTTTATAGTTTTCTTCTCCTGCATTTCTCAATTTCTTTACCCCCTTTGTTATTAGCAAAAGAGGGTGGGGGATATTTCACGAGATAATGAACTATTTAGGAAAAAATTGTGATCGAGCGAATAAAGAGTGTATGTAGCAGATAAGCATGAAGGAATGCATAGTGCGGGAAAAACACATGCAAGTAATTGTATAAGCATAAGAACACAACTTCATAAAACATAATCGTGATAAACTAAAGATCATAACAAAAGATAATCATGAAAAATCATAATTCACAGTAAAAGATTATTGTTCTAAACCAAAAGGCCGGATTTCAAAAGTGTAATATTGAAAGAAAAAATCCAAAGAGATGCTGCCAGCAGCAGTAAGGTACCGCGCACGGTAACATACAAAGAATGAGATTTAGGCTTCGTTTGGGGGTACTTATTTTCACCGGTCAAGCGGTTACGACCGCATGAATCGGGCCTTAATTCATGTGGTCGTAACCGCTTGACCGGTGAAAACAAGTCCCCCCAAACAAAGGCTTAGATTTTTTGAGAATAAGCATTAGAGTTTATATTGATCATGACAAGAATGTATAATACAGCTGTAAAGGGATTCAAAAAGATAACGTGACATGATTTAAAATTCAAGCATTAGAGGCATTGTAAATATCATGCTTAGCCATCTAGTACTTTTACTTTATGTAAAAAATGTATTTTTGTGCTCATAGTCCAATTCTCATGAGTGAAAGGTTTATAGACAACAATGAATTGTACAATTTGTGAATTTGTGCAATGAATGTGCACAATTATCATCAATATGCAAAGTAAAATTATGTCCACAACTTCTAAACACAATAAAGTACTACCAAGATGCTTAGTTTACACAATACTTCATTAAGACTTATCGGTGTATTGCTTGGTGAATCATAATATAATTAAATTATTTTTGGGTGATCCAATGTACAAAAGAAACGTATAGGTGTGGATTTTTAAGGTTTGTTTGGTCAAGACTATTTATAATTCACCTCAAGTTACTTTGCGTACACAATGCTCATTGAGACTTATCAGAGGTACAAAATATTGCTTGGAGAGGTTTTCCTTCTCATTTATTCAATTTTATTTTATTTTATTTTGAATGAATAGAAGCACCAAATTTACTTAAAAGAAAATGAGCATATAATAAATCACACTTCTCTTGAGTTAATACATGAATTTTAAAGAACCTCATGAACACAATCTGATAGTGTAGGTAATTTAGCTGAGCATATCAACTAGATTTAACATTACTACACAAGCATGCATAAATAAGATTATAACACAATAGTGGGAATAAAAATGAGTGAATATGTGAATTATTATTTGACATAAAACGTCACTCATACTTAAAGGCATACATAAGCATTTTCATACAAGTTTCCTACATATGTTTTACATTGTACGTTTAAGATGATGTTGCTCAGCATGAATAAATAAAACAATATTCAATGAAGATTAAAGTAACAAATCATGCATTGTAGTCAATCCTTAAAGGTATGCTATTTACGGTAGATATTTTCAATACAATTTTGAAGCAGCTTTTAGTAATCTTTATTTTCTTAAAGAAAATACAAATTCATAAATAAAGATTACAAAACTATAAATCTACTAGTTGAAATTACACCTGCTAGTTGAGATTCAATTCCAATGAAGCTAATCTTGCCATTTTCTTTCTTGATGTGGTCTCTAATGAAGTGGTGTCTAACATCTATATGTTCAGACCTAGATGAATCAGACTGTTTGTCAAGTCAATTGCACTCTTATTGTCATACCTTAACTCTACATTTCTAAAATGAACACCAAAGTTTTCGAATGTTTGAGTCATCCACAGTGTTTGTGTGCAACAACTACCTAGTGCATATTCGGTCTCGGTAGTGTAGAGGGCAACATAATTATGTTTCTCACTTAACCATGAAACTAATGTAGACCCTAAGAAATGATGTGTCACTAGTTCTCATGCGACCTAGCGAACAACCAGCATAATCAGAATCAGAATAACAACAACAACAACACTCAAGCCTTTATCCCACTATAGATGGATCCTTTGTCGCCATTGTGCCCTATCTTTTGTCATAATCTCACTATGCCTAAGTACATCATGTCTTTTCTTATAGTTTCATTCCAAGTCTTTATTGGTCTACCCCTCCCTCGTTTAACATGGCTAGTGACTAGACTCTCACAACGCCTAACAGGTGCCTCCAATGGTCTCCTTTGTACGTGTCCAAAACATCTTAGCCGAGCTTCTCGCATCTTCTCTGCAATTGGTGCTACTCCTATCTTATCCCTGATACATTCATTCCTAATTTTATCCAGTCTCGTGTGTCCACACATCCACCTAAGCATTCTCATCTCCACAACTCCCATTTTTTGCTCATGTACACAATTCATTGCCCAACACGCAGAACCATAGAGCATCGCGAGTCTAATTGTAGTACAGTAAAACTTGCCCTTAGGTTTTAGTGGTACTTTACAATCACATAAGATCCCTGACGCGCCTCTCCACTTCAACCAACCTGTTTGGATTCTATGTGTCACATCTTTATCAATACCTCTGTCTTTTTGATCCAAGATATTTAAAACACTCATTACGAGAAAATTTTTTATCACCCAACTTAATAACGAAGTCAACCGTCCTTCTTGTATTGCTAAATTTAAGCTCCATGTGCTCCATCTTTGCCCTGCTCAACCTAAAGCCCTTCTTTTCTAAAGTGTCTCGCCAAGATTCAAGTTTTGCGTTTACATCCTCGTGCGTCTCATCAACCAAAACGATATCATCCGCAAACAATAAACACTAAGGTATTGCTTGTTGGATATGTCTGGTGAGCTCATTTAAGATAAGGGTAAAAAGATAAGGGCTTAAAGCTGAACCTTGATGTAAGCCAACAATGATAGGGAATTGCTGTGTTAATCCTCCAGATGTCCTCACCCTTGTCAATGAATTTGTATACATATCTTTGATTAATATATGATACATTTACACCTTTCTTTTCTAAGACTCTCCATAAGATCTTTCTTGGAACTCTATCATAAGCCTTCTCAAAATCAATAAACAACATATGCAAATTTTGTTTTTTTTCTTGATAGTTGTCAATGAGTCTCCTCAAGAGATGTATAACTTCTATGGTTGACTTCCCTGACATGAATCCAAATTGATTCTCTGAGATGTTAGTCTCTTGTCTTACTCTTCTTTCTATTACTCGTTCTCCATAATTTCATGGTATGACTCATCAATTTAATTCTTCTGTAACTAACACAATTTTGTATATCTACTTTATTCTTATACAAAGACCCTAAACCCTAAAGGTGATCCCAACTATTTGGTATAATTCTATTGATAATGGTGATGATTTGCCATGTAAGGGGGTAGGGGGAGCCTGGTGCACAAAGCATTCTTGCGCAGCAAGGGTCCGGGGAAGGGTCCCACCACAAAGGTGAAATGTAGGCAAACCTTACTCTACATATATGCAAGAGGCTGCTTCCAGGACTCGAACCCGTGACCTCAAGGTCACATGAAAACACCTTAACCGGTGCGCTAAGGCTCCCCTTTTATAGATGATTTATCATATATCTAACTAAATTTTGCTATATGAAATAATTTATGACATTGATAATAAGATCTTGTCGATCCGGGCTTGATAAAAACTGAGGCCGGGTTTCTTCAGTATGGAGTTGAAGAGGGTGCCCCCCTCTCTTTTGAGGAGCTCATGGAGAGGGCGGCAAATGAGACAGACTTCGAGAGGGCCAATCCGGCGTTTGCGAGGAAGCTGGCCAGGTTGGCGGAGGATGATGTGAAAGATCCAGAAGCAGGAAGGTGAAGGGAGTAGAGAGAAGAGAGGAGGAGAGAGGAACCCCGAGGTTAGGGGCATCAGGGACTGCATCAAGGACGGGGGTCCCGTGAGCCAAACAACCGGATAGGTTGGAGGCCTCAGGAGGGTCGCCCCCAGGAGTTAGGAGGAGGTTTTCAGGGAAGAGATAACTTCCGCGAGCCGAGGAGGTACGATCAGCCGTCATGGAGGCAGGGGCCGAGGGATGGCTTTCAACATCAGTAAGAGGCAATGGAGATTGGTCGAGGTTGAGGAGGAAGGAGAGGAGCTCGGGGAGGAGCTGGAAGGAGAGATGGGGGAGAAGGAAGAAGGGGCAGGGTGGCGTTGCCTTTTTGTGACTTCCATCAGGAGGAGGGTCACGCAACGACCACCTGCCCAGAGTTCTTAGAAGTGAGAGAAGCCAGAGGGGTGAGGAGGCAGGAGCCGCCAGTGAGGATCGTGGAAGTGCAGCAGGGGGAGACGGAGGATAGATGCGAGGACCGGGTGGATGTAGGAACCCGGGGAGGGATCGGGGTGATCCACGGAGGAGTTGGGATCGAGGCTGCTCGTAAGGGTAGCCTCCAGACCATGTACCGAAGGGGGGTAGCCTCGACCTCCCAGGCTTCGCCACCGAAAGAAAAAAATTACCTTTTCTTCAGAGGATATGCCGGATTATGAAGACCCGTTCTACGACGCCTTGGTGATCCAGACGGCGGTAGAAAACTTCACGGTCTCCAAGATCCTAGTGGACAACGGGAGCTCCGTAAATGTGATCTTCAAAAAGGCCTTCGATGAGATGCAGGTTGAGGGCAAGGGAGTACTAGCTTCAGACGGACCATTGTTCGGTTTCTCAGGAGAGAGGGAGGAAGTGGAAGGGGGAGTAGGGCTGCACGTGAAGTTGGGGGCGTGTCACGGAACTGCAGGTTCGTGATCGTGGACACCCCGAGCAGCTATAGCGCCATCTTTGGGCGCCCCCTCATCAGCACCTTTCGCTGCGTTCCCTTCTCGTTTCATCAGTGCCTCAAGTTCAACAATGGAAGGGTGCAGGTCAGGGTCAGAGGGGACCCGAAGGTGGCAAGACAATGCTACGTTATGACAGTCAACACCATATCATGGATGGCAGAGGCAGAGGAATTGGAGAAGGAGATGACGGCACATGAAGTAGTCGGAGAGGAGGAGATGAGCCTAGAGGAGGCGAGAGAGGAAGCCGAAGAGGAAGTCGGAGGGGAGGAGATTGAGGAGCAGCGGGGAGGAGATGTGCAGGAGGTCCAGATGGACGAAGAGTTGGAGCCGCAGGAGGGTCGGCAGGTGGAGGTGGAAGAAGGAGCTGAGAGGGAAGCCCAGAGAGGCGTGGAGATTGAGCAGCAGCAGCGTGAGAGCCTTGAGGAGGCGATGGAAGTTGAGGGAGCAGGAGGAGAAGAGGAATTGGGGCAGGAAGAGGAGGCAAGGGCCGGCTGGGAGCAGTCACGGCTGGAGCCGGCGGAGGAGGTGGTGGAGATGGAAGTCTTCACCAGCGCCGGACAGGTGCAAAAGGTGCGGATCAGCGGGGGGCTGAGCCCCGAGGACCAGGAGAGAGTGCAGGCTTGCATCCAGAGCAACGTCGACATCTTCGCTTGGAGCGCGGCTGACATGCCGGGCATCGATGCGGATGTGGCCTGCCACCGTCTAAACTTGGATCCCAAGACGCGCCCCATACGCCAGAAGATGAGGACCATCGCAACCAAGCTGGAAGAGCCAATCCGCGAGGAGGTCAAGAAGCATTTGGAGGCTGGCTTCATCTCGGAGATCCAGTATCCAGGCTGGGTCTCCAACGTGATAATGGTGAAAGAGGGGGGGGGGGGGGGATGGCGCATGTATATCGACTTTTCATTATTAAATAAATCGTGCCCCAAAGATTGCTACCCCATGCCTTGAATCGACGCGCTGGTTGATTCAGCCGTTGGTTTTTCAATTATGAGTTTTTTAGATGCTTTTTCAGGTTACCATCAGATCCGAATGCACCCTCCCGACGTCAAGGACGTCTCCTTCATCACAAGAGAGGGATGCTTCAGTTATAAAATGATGCCCTTTGGGTTGAAAAACGCAGGAGCTACATACCAACGCATGATTGATCGGGTCTTCCAAAGCCAGGGGGGAGGAACCTGGAGGTCTATGTTGATGACCTTATGGTTAAAAGCAAGGGTGGTCAGACAGGGGTACTTCTGGCCCACCCTAAGGAAGGATGCTGCGTAGTTTGCAAGGAGGTGCCAAAAGTGTCAGCTCTACGCCCCCCTCCAGCTCCAGGCAGCTAAAAGGCTTCGAAGCATCACGACACCATGGTCGTTCGCTATCTGGGGGATGGATTTGGTTGGGCCATTCCCTCCAGCTAGTGGGCAAAGGAGGTTCCTCCTGGTTATGATCGACTACTTCTCAAAGTGGCTGGAGGTTAAGGCGCTGGCCAAAGTCACCTCCCAAGTCATCAGGAACTTCGTTTGGGGAGAGATCATCTGCAAGCATAGGCTGCCTCAGGACATTGTCACGGACAATGGTCCTCAATTTGCAAGTGAGGAGTTCCTAAGTTTCTGCACCCAGCTGGGCATCGACCTCAGGTTTGCCTCTGTACACCACCCCAGGAGCAACGGCCAGGTGGAGGCGGCGAACAAAATTATCGTGAACCTACTCAAAAAGGTGGAGAACTTGAGGGGGAGCTGGGTGGAGCAGCTCCCCTCGGTTTTGTGGGCCTTGCGGACAACCCCAAACACGGCCACCGGCGAGACCCCCTTCAAACTTTCCCATGGATGTGAGGCGGTCCTGCTTGTGGAATTTGAGGTCCGATCCCCACGAGTTGTGGCGGCAGGTGATGGAGACAAGGCTTGGCGGCTAGAAAATGAAGGAGGCCTACACCTCTCACTGGACATGGTGGAAGAGCTGCGTGACGTGACAGCTATCAGACAGGAAGAGGTCAAGCGACGGATGACAAGATACTTCGACAAACATATCAGGGTCAAACAATTTGCAGAAGGAGATCTGGTGCTAAAGAAGGTTGATGCTGCGGGGAGGTCCGCCCCCGTGGGCAAGCTCAACCTAAATTGGGAAGGGCCTTATATCGTTGAGAAGGTCCTGAGAACAGGAGGTTATCACCTCCAGGATGTGGAGGGTAGGACCATGAGCAACACCTGGAGTGGCGATGACTTGAAGCAATTCTACCCATGAGAGGGGAGGGCAAAAGTTGTATATTCAAATCAAGTTCATTATAATAATAAATATCTCAAATTACTTCTTGTCTTTATCTACCATGAAATTCTAAAGACAGGAAGATGTCGCTTCTACACTACCCCGAGCGCGACTCGGCCCCAGGTAGACCCGCTGCGCAGGCTCTCATTAGCTGACAGGTCCGAAGGCTCGCCTGTGGGAGAGAGGTCTTGGTCCTTGGTTCTGCACTACCCCGAGCGCGGCTCGGCCCCAGGTAGACTCGTTGCGCAGGTTCTCATTAGCTGTCAGGTCCGAAGGCTCGCCTGTGGGGGAGAGGTCTTGGTCCTTGGTTCTGCACTACCCCGAGCGCGGCTCGACCCCAGGTAGACCCGCTGCGCAGGCTCCCACTAGCTGGCAGGTCCGAAGGCTCGCCTGTGGGGGAGAGGTCTTGGTCCTTGGTTCTGCACTACCCCGAGCGCGGCTCGGCCCCAGGTAGACCCGCTGCGCAGGCTCCCACTAGCTGGCAGATCCGAAGGCTTGCCTGTGGGGGAAGTTCTTGGTCCTTGGTTCCGCACTACCCGAGCGCGGCTCGGTCCCCAGGTCGACCCGCTGCGCAGGCTCCCACTAGCTGGCAGTCCGAAGGCTCGCCTGTGGGGGAGAGGTCTTGGTCCTTGGTTCTGCACTACCCCGAGCGCGGCTCGGCCCCAGGTAGACCGCTGCGCAGGCTCCCACTAGCTGACAGGTCCGAAGGCTCGCCCGTGGGGGAGCGGTCTTACACGAGCGGTCAGAGAGTGCTTGGTTCTGCCGCACTACCCCGAGCGCGGCTCGGCCCCAGGTAGACCCCCGCTGCGCAGGTCCGACTCGTGGGGGAGAGGTGGTCTTGGTTTGCACCCCCCGCGCGGGCTCAGGACCAGCGCAGCTGGCAGGTCCGAAGGCTCGCCTGTGGGGCAGAGGTCTTGGTCCTTGGTTCTGCACTACCCGACCCCGAGCGCGGCTCGGCCCCAGGTGGACCTGCTGCGCAGGCTCTCATTAGCTGGCAGGTCCGAAGGCTCGCCTGTGGGGGAGAGGTCTTGGTTCTTGGTTCTGCACTACCCCGAGCGCGGCTCGACCCCAGGTAGACCCGCTGCGCAGACTCTCATTAGCTGGCAGGTCCGAAGGCTCGCCTGTGGGGGAAAGGTCTGGTTCTTGAAGTTTTAATTCTTGGTTCTTGGGTATAGTTTTAGGTTCTGGGAATTCTACACCACTTCTAGCTCGACCCGGTCCCCGGTGGACCCGTCGCCCAGACTCTCATCAAACTAGCAAGACAGTAAACTCACTCGGTGACATATTGGTTGGGAAAAGCTCCTTAAAACAACATCCAAGTTTAAACTTAGGAAAAAAAAATAAACTAAGGCACTCGCAGTTGACAGTTACAAGGATGGTCTCCCTCACGGCGAGTGGGCACTCGCGCGAGACGAAAGGCTCACTCTAATAATCGGAGGACAGGTTGCATCACCAAGAGCCACTCGCGCGGAGAATACCTAAAGTCAAGGCGAGAAGATTATACCAGTCAGATCTCACGCGCAAAGGTAAGGAAAGCGACGACTCGCGACCTGGGCCAACTCTCCGGCATGACTGCGAGACAAGACGCAACACCACCTCGCGTGCGTAAGCGCATCGGAGGGTCGTCGCGCAGCAAGCAAAGTAAAGCAAAATAAAGAGTAAGCGCCAGGCTGTGAGACGGATGGGTAGCACCGTCTCGCAGGACAAAGCAAACCAGTAATTCATTTCGCATAATAAAGAACAACAACAAATAACATACATTTGATCATCTTTATGTATCACAAAATGGGGGACAAAAGGTAAGTCTTAAGTTTTACAAACAGCAGCAGAAGGAAGAGGAGAGAGGGATTCTGGATCTTGGGAGTTGGCACTTCATTTCTCCTCGTCGGAAGAAGAATCCTCGCTCTCCTCGCCATAGAGCTGGGGCACCAGGTCGCGGACGGTCACCGATTCTGAGTCATCCTTCACGACCCCCAGATCTTTCACCATCTTCAGGACCAACTCTGCCGCCCTGATGCCAGCATCTTGGCATTGCTCCTCCACCTCGTCAAAAGAATAGTGCGGCGGAGGTGTCCGAAAGGGCTCGCGGCGAGACGATGACGCAGCGTCGGCCTGGAGGCGAGTATTCTGGGATTTTAAGTCCTTGACCTCCTCCAGGGCCGCTGCTCGCGAGCGCATCCGCTCCGCCGTCTCGGCATCCTACGAGACGTCGGGTTTTTAGTTGACAACTTCTAAAGGAAAAGAGTAAGGGTAAGGATAGCGCTTTACCACGCCGCCTTGAGCTTTTGCGAGGAGGCTCTCGGCATCAAACAACCTCTTGACGAGATCTTCTAACCGCTCCCGCTCCGCCGCCAGGCTCGTCTCGCTCTCTGACCATTTTTTGTTGATATATATTAGACGGCGAGCGGCGCGGTGCGAGAACTCCAAAGCCCGCATCTGGGCATGGGAGGACTTCATAACGAGGTCTCGCGTAGACTCGCTCTCAGGGGAGACTGCGTCGAGACCACCGTAGAGGCCGTATCCCACGGCGAAAGCATGACTGGTGGGCTCCTCCTGCTCCTTCCAAGGGGGAAGGAGGGTGGAGATGGAGACGCGGTTGGCGTCCCGCCCCCACAGCAGAACAGGGTCCCCAGCTGCATCAGAAACCGCGGGGCCCAAGTTATAATTCATGTGGGAAGAGGGGGCGGGACGACTGAAGGAAGTGCCTTCGCGAGAGGCGGTAGCGGCTGGTTGATTGGAGGCGGCAACGGGATGATTGGGAAGTGCCGTCTCGCGAGTCGGCGAGACGGCCTGTCGAGGAGGCGAGCGGGGCGATGGAGACCCTACAGAGATAGGGCTCAAGGACCCCGATATCTCCTTCTCCTTCGGGGTCATCTTCTTCTTCCCCTTGGAGACCACCACAGCCTTCTTCATTCTCTTTGGAGGGCTGGAGCGAGAGGGCGCCGTGTTGCCTGGAGGCCTCTTGAGAGGGGCAGGAGTCAGGGACTCTCTCGCCGCCTCAGCTGCCGCGCTGGCGAGACCAAGGCCCTTCGAGGGGTGGATGTTGCTTTTATATGGATGATGGGCTGGGACGACTCGCTCCCCTAAAAAACAAAACGAAGCAAGGCGATGAGAATGCGAGACGGAGAAGCAATCAGACACAGCGAGACGAGAAAGCGAGAGTACCTTCGCCAGGGAGCACTGAAGGAAGCGAGTCGAGGCCTCGCCGCAGGAAGTTGACTTCGAAGTTCTTGCCGACGAAATATTCATACAGCAGCTTCTCTGGGCCGCTGACCTGTGGAGTGGCATAGAAACTTTTTGGAGGAGACACCGGCGCGAGCGGGATGCCACCAAAGTCAGCACGGTCGCCACGGATGAAGACGAACCGCGTGAGCCAGTGGTGATTTTGTTGGGCGTCTCGCACACCTTGAGCCCTTGACCGGTGAAGTACGAGACGCCGTCAGCGTTGGCATGATAGATAAAGAGCTTGCGGAAGACCGTCAAGCTGAACTCAATGCGCTCCCGGCGTATATAGCAGACAAAGACGATCAACACCGAAATAGCATTCGGGTTGAACTGCGCCGGGACGACGTCGAAGTATTTAAACACTTGTTTTACCTCAGGCCATAGAGGCAGCCTCAACCCCGCCTCAAAGTGCGAGACGGGGAAGGCGAGCTCTCCCGGGTAATAGGTGTTGATGGACTCGCCGACTTTGGGGGGACGCGACTCGATCCCTTCCCCCAGGTACTCGCGAACGAATCCGCGGTAATCTTCTTCAGGGAGCCTACCGAGCGGGAAGTCGTGGTCAGTGAACCGCTTCCCGCAGCGGCTGCGCCCCTCGCCTTCCTGAACTCTCTTCTTTCCCATCCTTGGTGAGACGATTTTGGCGATACGGCTTTCGGCGAGACGGAGAGAAAGAGGAAGAGTAAGAAAGGATGGACGAGATGATCGAGAGGGTAAATGGCGAGAAGGGTCGACGAGACGAAAGAAACAGAGGGGCAAGAGTTTGGGTGCAGCAGGAGTGAAGAATGCGGGTATCCTTTTGATCCAGGGTCGGGTGTATTTATAGCAAGTATGGTGAAATGATTGGTAGGCGGGAAGAAGTATAGGGGAAGGGGAAGAGTCAGCGGTAGTCTCTCTCTCTCTCTCCTGAACCTCGATCGGCGCGACCCGTCACAATCACAAGGTGATTAAATAAGGAAATTAAAAGAAAAATAAAGTTAAAACAACAGTAATGAATAAATCAAAAACAACATCCAACATTTTGGCTTCAACAAGTTCTGACAAATACCGGCGAGACGGCAACGAACAGCATTATTTAATTATTATTACATCATTCAGAGAAAATAGAAGAAGAGGGGCGAGACAGACGGCCTTCAGTACGGGTGTCATTGCCAGCGGCCACCGCGAGCTCCCGCGCAGGGAGGTCTACTGCGCGAGTGGAAGGCGCGAACGGACTCAAGCCCTTGGCGCGCGAGACAGAGCTGCATGTCGGTCTCATTAATGATGGCGTCAAGGTCGGTTCCATCAACATCTAACTCGGCATTAGTCTCAGAAGATAGGCAAGCGCACTCGCTATCCAGCCATTCGATGCGCCTATCCGCCTCCTGCTTATCCAACGCCAACGAGTGGATGCGCGCGTGTTTTTGGAACAGCTCGGCGGTCTTGCGCCTCATTTCCACCGGGTTCGCAGGGTTGCCAAGAAAATCTTCAATCCCGTCAAGAGGAGGAAGAGGCGGGACGACAGGTTGCCCAGGGTGCTCCTCAGCAGGCGATTCGGTCTGGGCGCCTGCGGAAGAAGTAAAGGAGCAGGGTGAGAGCGGCTCCCGCAAGAGGGTGTGGGAGTAGCGAGTGAGGCAGCGAAGCGAGAGGGAAGATTCCTTACCAGGGGGACGAGAGGTCCCGGCAGCCTGGGAAGGTTCGTTCCTCCTCTCGCTGGGAGGAGTAGTTGGAGGAGTGGAAGGTGGTTGCGAGTCGGAATCTTCGCGATGGGCGGCGGAGTCATCTCGCGGGCTTTCCGGTAGATGTATAGCCGCGGGAGCTCCATGGAGAGAAACAATTAAGAAAGCAGATACAAATATTGAAGGAGTAATAAAGATAGAAGCGAGAGCTCACCTCTTTCTCTTTGGGAGATGCGGGAGGAGGGGTGGGGCAGGTCTCCTGAACTACGCGAGACGGATCCTCTGCAGAGGAGGGGCCACCTGTTTTTTCCCTCTTCAAGCGAAACAGAGAGGATGGTACAGAAGGAAGGGGGCGAACTAGGGTTGAGGTATAAGCAGCCACGACGGCCTTGTTCTGTCGGCGTACTTTGGCAAGGCGCTCGCGAAAGCTCTGGCTGTGAGACATGATGAACATTGCTGCAAGGAAGGAGGAAGTGTGCAAAGGGGCAGCCTCTATTCGGGATAGGAATCCCATATTTATAGGTTTTGATGGGGGGACTCAGAAGATTCTCTCATAAATACGTCAATAAATACGTATTAATAGCGAGCCTCGGTTGGATGTTTTTTCCGAGCTTAGAATAATCTCGAAAAGAGCGAGGATTGTGTACAACCTCGGTCTCGCGAAAGGTCCTCAAAGCGCGAAAAATCGAGGCGGGCGAGTGGAATTGATGGGCGAGTGGGACCATGGGGTCCACTCGCAGGTGGCGAGACGAGTGGCCTCTGCAATAGGCGAGACGCCCCTCCTAGGGCGGCGAGAAGACCTTTAAAACGCGAGAAGACCCCATAGCAAAGGATATCGGCGAGACGAGCAGGAAGGCACGTCTCGCCGCCAGGTGCTCCCCCACTCGCCACACAGAAAAGGGGCCGTTTTCACATTTCTATACCCAAGGGGGTTTTTACTCTTCTACCCTGGGTAATTTTACCCTTCTGCCCCTGGTGGTCTGCATATAACTCCTCAGAACAGCGGAGTTTGGCTGTTGGCAGACCCAACCAAGGGTATTCTGGTATTTTCAGGTTAGCCCAGAATGGATATTTGCAGATCCAACTCAGAAAACTATAAATAGACCCAGAGGGGTTCTTCAGAAGCACACACAAAATTTTGGCCGGAGACTTGAGAGGATTTTACTGTGCTTTCTGAGGAGCTCCAAGCCCAGCTTTTGGCTTTGGAGGGGAAGCTCTCAGAGATCTTCCGGGTAAGCGGTGGGACCTCCCTGCTGAGGCTTTGTGTCGGTTTCTAGTCCTTCACGACCAGTCGGAGGTCAGAGCTTGGGACGAGTAGGTGTTGACTACACCCCTGAATTTCGAACTCTTGTCGAAGTCAGATCTTGGCTTCAACAGTCACCCCATCCGGATGACTAGCCCATAAAAATAGGAACAACTCTTGTTCCCCTTTTGAGAGATGACATTTAAGGAAATCGCCCTCCCTCCACGTCTGCAGAATTGCGGGGATGTCGACGAAGTCCTCTCAGATCACGACCATCATCTTGCCCCAGTGATCAAGTTTATTCTCCAAGTGCTTGATATTCATCACATCACTACAAAAACATACCATTCCTCCAGTGGGACGTGCCTTAATTACATCAATGCACAAAACGACGGAAGACTCCAAGTAGTCCTATGCCGCCTCAGGTACATGATGAAGAAGAGATAAGGGCAAAGGGAATTCACTTGGACCTGGGCCGACATGAATCCATATTTTTAGGGTACTTCTAAGATCTCTAGCCATAGTGGAAGACCAACTATTCATAGAAGGCGAGTCTTCCCTCCAGAATACTACTGAGGGTCTCGCCTTCTCTGGGAAGAAGTCTAGTTGAATAACCCTCTGGGAGGGGGTTGTCTCGCCAAAACCTTTTCAGCGAGACGTCCTTCATTATTGGCTTCGGGAAGTCTCGTTAGACTTGGAGCACCGAAGCTACATGGCTCCTTAGAGATGATTTTCGCCGACAGTGATTACTCTGGGTACAAGCCCTTATACCCCCAGGCCATTCTCGACCGTAGACACCACTTACCCGGAGACGCTAGCCCGGAAGAGATCTGCGTTGCCTGGCGGCACCGCCCGACGACCGAAGCTACTTGGTCCTTAGAAATGATTTTCGCCGACAGTTTTCGGACTACTGCCTTGAGGACAAGGCCAATTTTCCAGATGACGGTATTGTTACCGAGCTGCAGCCGGAGGAGCCGGCATGACGAGTTTACACGCGAAGGCAGCGGGCTCCGGGTAAAGCTCACGGCTCGGAGGAGGGAGCTCGCGGCGCACACGAACCGGAGGGCGACTCGCGCGACGCAAATGAACCAGACCCGTAGAGGGCCGGATGATATTTTATTCAGCTTGCTTTTAATTTCAGTTTGTTTTTAATTATAGTTGTATTGGACCGTCACTATATAAGGGGGTGTGGTTGGACTTTTTGTGGATCTTTGGATCATTTGTCTAAGGAAGGGGGCTGATCCCTCTTGGTTATCTCTAATCCTAATCTTCTCTTCCCTCTCCTCTCTCTGCTTTTCCCTTTTTTACCGCGCCGCCTCCAGCCGTTCCACCGGACAACACCGCGCCGCTGTCCTCTTCACTCGATCGGTTTGATGTTTTCTCCAAACACCTTAAGGACCAAAATCAGCGTGATCATGGAGAGTAGGGTCACCTAACCATGAAAGAATCATCCAGAAGGCTTTTGGTCATAACGATCGTACCATCAATAAGTAGGTGTTTTGTTGGTCGTCGCAAATAAAATAAGTTGTCATTTTTTTAACAACACAAACAAGATTACTATTAATTTAAGTACAAGCTTTGATGCAATACACTTAACTTGTCGCATAGGTGGTCCCTCGTTTGAACGGGCGAAGCGTCAGTATCCAATATTTATTTGTTTCTTTCTCCAAATTTTTCACCATGCTTTGAGGAACATCTTTTTGCCATCAAGATCCTTAATGTAGCCCTACTTTGAATTGGATTCAGCAATACCATTAATGCGGGCTTGTTTCATTTGTTCTCCCTTCTAAGTAGTTGTTGCAAAGGAAAACGTTTTCAGTTCGGGCTTCAACTTTTGAATTATTTATCTACATTTTTTCTCTGATTTTGCCACCCTAAGTTCTCTTCAAAGGACTATACTCAAAAGTACAAAACTGCCCCAAGAACTATCATCGTCTGATGAAAGCTGCGAACCATCATGACTTCCCTTATTTCCATAACTTTGGAAATATAATTGAGGTGCTTGTAATAGCTTGTTAGACCCAGATTCTTTTCCATTCTTAACAGAGGTGATAATAGTAAAGCATGAGTTCCTAAGGCATTTGGAAACCAAACGTTCACCTCCCACAAAAAATGGTAATAGATAAAATTCTTCCAACCACCTTTAAAGTACAAATAACCTCTACTCTTATACGATAAAGTGATGCGTGCATTTCATCTCTTGTTTTTCATCCATGTAATCATTAATAAATTGTCCGATTACATGCTAGTCTTGTAAGAAATATGATTCTTTTTTATGTTTTATGCAATTCTGGTATATTTGGATCCATTTCTAAACATGTGTAGATTTGTGTGTACAGGGAGTGCATGTTCGAAATTGTTCATGCAAACCCATGTGCTTTACGGCGCACGCGCACAAGCCTCTTGTTCCCTTGGCCGTTGCTTAATTTTCGATCCAAATTTATGGTGCGTTCCTTTTGCACGCGCATGCACGAACGTGCAATTGCGCGTGCACAATCATTTCTGTCCATTTTCTAAATTTGGGCGATTCGAATTTGCGTGTGTTCATTTTGCACGAGCGTGCGTTCAAACACATGCATTTGTGCGTGCACGACCTGGGCGCCCAGGTCCCTTGTAAGCTATTATTGCGCGCACGCATGTGTGCTTTACGCCCCATGAGCATGCGTTTATTTTCCTCATTTCCTATGAAATGTGATTTTAGGTATTTTAAAGGGTCTCTTGATTTTCCCTCCATGATTTCTTCCCTCTTGTAGGTCTCCAGCTCCATTCTAGGGTAAACATCACCTCTCCACTCGATCCTATGCTCATTGGAAAGAGATCTATCGAAGGAGGCCACTAGAAGATCTGGTGCTTGAGCCGTGGTGTTTTGAAGCGGTGTGAAGAAAAGACAGGTCATCAGGAGTTCGGTGACAGCGCCTCCCATATCTTGGATGCGCCCGAGGTATACCTATTGAGGGTGGAAGACCAATCTACACTTTTTTAAAAAAGCGGAGGAGTAGTCTCTTTGTTCCCAGTTCCCACTTCAGGTCCGTGCTATCTTCGCCAAACCCCTCTTTCTTCATCTATTTCTCTATTCATTATAATGGAATTGCTAACACTTGTGGTTTATGTGTTGTAAATCTGACCTTTTATATTGTAATCTTACATGTATGAGTTACAGTTTCCATCTCATAATTTATATATGTGAATGTGATTAACCCTAGATTCGGTGGTGGTTTGTGATTTGCTTCTTGTGAACGAGTTGTTGTTTGTGATGTAATGAGATCATTTGCGCTCGAATGCTTTTAGTGTAACCGTTAGTTAAATTAGAAACCTGGCCTTTTATAATTACTACTCAGGTAGCCCAAAGTTCAAGAAGTCGCAGTATCTTCATCCGCACTACACGTGATTCGATACTCGGTGGGGAATCCCTCCGTTTTATATTATTTCGACCGGTGCATTGCTGACGTTATTCCTCCAAGATAACAGCCGTTATAGCCAGCGATCAATATAATATCTCATTGCTTGTCACCCACCCAGACCCGTTAAGTAAATATTTTAAGCCAATTTGGCCATTTCATTTGAAGTGCTCAAAAGTTCTAATGGAAAGGCACAAAATCGTCGGTGTACGTTCGTTGTGCGGGCAAGTATAATTGCTTCCCCTTCTCCTGGAGACATCTCTGAGAACTAACCCCTCTTCCTACATGCCACTTCTCCATGTGAGAGGATTATTTCCTCTTACAAAGACTAACCCCTCTTCCTGCATATTTTCTCTTTCTCCCCTACTTGTAAGTCTTTGATTCCCATAAGTGCCGACAGAGAATCCAGGCGAAGCCTTCCCCCTCCTTCAGCTCCCTCGCTTGCTATACAGGACATGCTTCCCTCTCTTAGAATTTCTTTTGAATCAGAAACAATGACAATCATCGTGTTTTGATAGATTCACGAGCCACCCTGGGATCGTTGGGAATGCAAAATGGCATCCCCCACCCCCAATCAAACTTCAAGGGCTGATGGAGAGTTGAAACCACCACTCCATAAGCATTTAAGAAAGGGTCCGTCAAAGATGACATTATAGTTGTTGGGAGGAACTACCATGACAAAGGAGCAGTGTCGGGTCATGCCAAACATAGTCATAATAAGTTCTATCCATCCTTCTACTTCTCCCATGAAAAATTGAATAGAGGGGTGTTGCTTGCACTAACTTGGAATGTTCCACCATCATTGTATTGCATCGAAGGAGGGCATGAAGATTACATTGTCAACCAGGATCCATGTCACAATAAAATTCTCAATAACAGGGTTAATGATGACGACGTCATTGTAAGGGTTGACGTGCAACATGTCTTTCTCAGAGAAGAAGACTTCATCTATGGGATGAGAGACCTGTGAGGTGGATAGGATTTAGTGTTAGAATATCCCGCTGATGTTGGATTTGCCGATTTTCCTATCCCCATCGTGGATCAAAATGATCCCTCCGCGGGCTCCCACATCCTTGCTCTCTTCGCACACGGCCCATTGTTGGGGATGGGCCGATGTTGTTGGTTTAGTGTCCATTGCTGGCTTGGGATGAAATGCAACAAGATCTCCTAACTTCCCCTCATGGAGCCACAGGTGTATTTATATAGCCACAGGTGGACCCCACCCGAAGATTCTCTCTGGCTCCTCCCGCACTCGCCGAACACTTGGGGTTGAATGATTCTTTCTGTGCTTTGCCAAGCTCAAAAAGAGCGAGGATTGTGTATAACCCCGTATCCGGCGAGTGGGATCACCAGGAACCAGACCGATCGCCTCTCCTTTTTTCAGTCTCGGCCGAGCACCCAGGGCGCCAGAGCTCGACAGCCCCTAACTCGTCCAGGCGAGTCCAGCTAGTCACTCGCGAGTAGGACCAGCCAGGACCGCACTCGCCGAGCTCGGCATTCGTCGAACGGAGCTCAGCGTTCGACGAACTGAGCTCGGCGTCCGTCGAGCGGAGCCCGGAGTTCGTCGACCCCTGAGCCTTTCGTCGATTCTCGGGCCGCTCGCTGAGTCCTGACTGCTGAGCGAACTCGCAGCATGCGAGCAGGGCAGCCCGGACCCGTACTCGCCGCCCTTGCCGAGCAGAGATTGCTGAGGGCTACTCGCCCATCGATGTGTAAGGTATTTTTACCATTTTTCCCCCGTTGGACTGCCCATAGCCTGCTGAAATAGCGGAGTTACGTTGTTGGCAGACATGGTTGGGCTGCGCATAGCTGTTCAAAACAGCGGTGTTGAGCCAGGAAATTCCTAACCTCAGAAATCAGACCAAAGATGCCTAAGGTTACTGGCTCAGAAGCTAGATCGGACGGCTAGGGTGACCAGAAGGAAGGAACAGGTCAAACAGGACCCCAGACGTTGCGGCAGGAAGGACCCACCACGTACCCGGATGCTCGAAAGGAGCAACCCCTTCTCAACCAAGAATGGCCGAACTGAATACGAGAGAGGCTATCTTGAAACGCGCGAGTATCCTGCTCAGGATTTCCGGTCCTTTCTCTCGTACCCCTGGGGTCCTATTTATAGGCCAATGCAAGGGAGGGGGGGGGGGTCATATTTATATCCCACCCCTGGCGACCAGGCGACTTCCAGAGGAACGCGAGCATCAGCGTATACCCTGGAACTTCCTGGACCAGGAGGACCTCTTCCTGAAACCGGTCCACGTAATGTCTCAACGTCTCGTCCTGCTTTTGCCTCACCGCAAACAGACACTCCGCCTCCTTCTTACGCTTCTTCGATGTTGAGAACCTCAACAGGAAACTTCTTCGCAGATCTTCGAAACAGTAGATCGACATTGCTGGCAACTGGTGGAACCAGTCCCGTGCCTTCTCCTTCAACGTGATGGCAAACAACCGACACTTGAAGGCATCCATCATCTGCCTTATCGAAACGACATCTTCAAACCACTGCACGTGTTGTACAGGGTCATCCTTCCCCGAGTAGTAGGACATGTAGGGCTCCCGGAACCCCTCCGGCACCGAGGCCGAGATGATGAGCTCGCTGAATGGGCTCTCGCCACCTGCCTGCCGAGAGGGAACGTCTCACGGCCTCGGCTGACTGGCCCGATCCGCGAGACCATGCCCAGGGAAGAGCTCTCGCACAGCAGCCTCCCTCTTGCCAGCCTCCGCCGGAATCTCCTTCCCGGGACGCTGGCCTGGGAAGAGCTCTCTCGCTGCCACGTCCCTCTCGCCAGCCTCCTCCGGGACCTCCTTCCCTGGGCGCTATCCACGGGCGTTCTCGCCCGAGAGCGGGACCTCCTCTATTGGAACCTGAGGCGTTGACCACTCGCTTCTGGCCGAGAAGGCCAAGCTGATGGTCTGCAGGACCTCTCGCCTGAAGTCATCCAGCATCTTCCTCGTCGCCTCTTCTCCCCGGGAGGGGGAACCTCCTGAACCAGCTCCTTCACCTTCACCTCCTGCTATCTGACCAAACTCAGGCTTTTATTATATCAGCTACCTTCCACGGTCACCGCACCAGAATTGTTGAAGTCAAGATCTGACTTCGACAAGAGTTCGAAATTCAGGGGTGTAGCCAACACCTACTCGTCTCAAGCTCTGACCTCCAACTGGTCGTGAAGGGCTAGAAACCGACCCAAAGCCTCAGCAGGGAGGTCCCACCGCTTACCCGGAAAATCTCTGAGAGCTTCCCCTCCAAAGCCAAAAGCTGGGCTTGGAGCTCCTCAGAAAGCACAGTAAAATCCTCTCAAGTCTCCGGCCAAAATTTTGTGTGTGCTTCTGAAGAACCTCTCTGGGTCTATTTATAGTTTTCTGAGTTGGATCTGCAAATATCCATACTGGGCTGACCTGAAAATACCAGAATACCCCTGGTTGGGTCTGCCAACAGCCAAACTCCGCTGTTCTGAGGAGTTATATGCAGACCACCAGGGGCAGAAGGGTAAAATTACCCGGGGTAGAAGAGTAAAAACCCCCTTGGGTATAGAAATGTGAAAACGGCCCCTTTTCTGTGTGGCGAGTGGGGAAGCACCCGGCGGCGAGACGGGCCTTCCTGCTCGTCTCGCCGATATCCTTTACTATGGGGTCTTCTCGCATTTTAAAGGTCTTCTCGCCGCTCTAGGAGGGGCGTCTCGCCTACTGCAGGGGCCACTCGTCTCGCCACCTGCGAGTGGACCCCATGGTCCCACTCGCCCATCAATTCCACTCGCCCGTCTCGACTATTCGCGCTTTGAGGACCTTTCGCGAGCCCGAGGTTGTACAGTGACTATCACCGTTGCTTTAAATCTTTCCTCCTAATCCTTCTGGGAGAAGGTAAACATCTCGTGAGAGCTTCCAATACCTTATATTTTGCTTCTACGAAAGCAAGCAACTGAGCTGTTTTCTTTTTTGCGGTGCAAAAACTAACTGGCTTCCCTCAACCCTCCTAGTGGTAGGACAGAGAGCATTTGAAGAGATGGCGAGAATTCCACCTCCCCCTATCGCACAAGTCATTGAACGTTCTGCGACACCTTCAATGAGCATTGCACTTTTGTCCCCTAAGTCATCGGTCAAAAGGAGAGAGAAGAGGAAGATTTAGAGATGTTCTCAATATGTGTGTAATTCTTCTCGCTTACCCAGTAGGCCTAGTCGTGCAACGAATGAGGGAGAAGACCTTATGTCGCATTCTCTAGTTGGAAAGGGCACCAAGGAGCTCGATATTGAGGGGGATCATGTATTGAGGGGGATCATGTATCGACTTTGTCTGTTTGGGACCATGCGGTTCTTCTAAGCACTCACCTACCATCAAGGGTCAAAGACAATGGTGACGATGAGGATGACTTTGAGATGTGCCACAATCTCTATAGATGGAGTGACGTGGTCACTATTTGTGAGGCTCTTCGGTTGTAGATTAACCAATGAGTTCACATCCATCATGAAGTTGAGGTTCATTGCAAGTAAGTGGATTCGCTTCTTTGGCGGTCTTTCTCAATTGAGGAAAACAGGTGCAAACTTCTCCATATTGTAGCATGGTACCTTGTCTAGCAAGAGGAGCAAGAGAGGTTGAAGCATGAGTGGAAGGCATTAATAAGGGAGGATTGCACTGGCAACTCATTGAGGCCTCGTGGGACCTCATTGTCTCTGAGACCATGGAGACCCCAGAGGTTTGTTAGGCTATTCGCGATGAGGGCATCATGGCCAGTTGTGCTTTAATGAGGAGATGGAACCGATGCAGTGTTCGGTGTTAGGGCACCAAGGCTCCGTCTTCTTCAACACACCTAGTTTCGGCCATTGAATTCTCCTCCAGATTTTTCTAGTTCGAGCGAGACATCTAAGTAGTAATAGAAGCGAATCAATTCGAATGTCAAGGCTTCCAACGGATACACCCCATCGATACAACAAGAATCAGAGGGTGAGATCTCTACATAGTCATGCGCTCGCCCCTTTTTGACTTTCTAATTATTTTTTCTACTAATATTTTAACTAGCGGTATGCCGCGAGATAATCGCTGTAAAATCATATTTTGATTGAAATGAATTATATAAGGATGTTTTGGGTTCGACATGCATATCTTATGTTGTCTCTTTTTCCTTGTGGTTGTTTTCTTTTAGCTTTTGCAAGGTCGTTGAGTGTGCAATCTGCACGAGATCTCTGATCCTTCGCAGTTCGGGGGCTTTTCATCCAGGAAGAGGCACTGTCTATCATGAGAGAAAATCATTAAAATTTGTGGGAGGTCTCGCCTTTAGCCAACATGTTAGGCGAAACCTTTAGCTAAAACTGGGTGGATCCTGCCCAACGAGCGGCATAAAATAGACAGTCGCTCGCAAGGAGCATGCACTAAAGGTCACATCGAAGACCTTGAGGCGCTACTTGATGCCGAATTATGAGATGATCCCTGGACATAGCGCCCAACCCATCAAGGTCGGGCGTTATGCAAGACCCATCTGGGTCGGGCGCTAAGCAAAGCCTATCTGGGTCAATCGAGACCTCATTGGTGGTCACGTGAGACCCCATGGGCGCTGCCCCAAGTTTTCAGTCTTGATATTCATCCTCCAATCCTAGCCCACTAGCAAAAACTGGTCGTACATTATGCAAGGTCCAAACTTTGTAGCAACGAAGGACAACAATATCTAAATAATCAAGTAAATTGTGACATTGCCACCATCAACCAGATAAAGTAAACTAAGGAAGACGATTGGCATCTCTCTCTATTGTGTTCCCTTCTTATATGGGTTTCACTTGATGAACATTAAATACCCCTGTAACTTTTTTTAGAATTATCAATTAACAAAAAGAGGCTTTTTCGAAATATCAACTAACAAAAAGATTGGGAAAACTTTTTTGGGAATCTACTAATGATGATGAAGTAAAAAAAAATGTTGATTGTGCAGAACAAATGTTCTGAAGAATTAAGACAAAAATATAGCATTGGAATTAAGTAACATTTCAGCAAGTCAATATGATGCATGGACACAATATGATTACAATAAAAAAACATTATTCGGGATCATAATAAACTTCCAAATCATATATCAAATAACAAAAAAATCGTAACTACTATAATATCATGTGTTTTTGAAGCTAAAAAACACACCTTATATCAAAGTGATGTAATTTCTGAATATTATATATTCAATAAAAATTAAATGATATGCCACGGAAGTTCCAAAAAAGCAAGAGATTTCTTTGAAATGTTTAAGCTTTTTAAGAAAACTAGATAATGAGATGTCAAACGCATGCTCCATTCCTAGAGCTCTCCATTATTGAAGAGCTCAATACAACATCTCACACTACATATCAGTTGTCTAGAAGTGCTTATGCATAGAGGGAAAGATCTTTCAGGTAATTTTCTAGTCTCTCTCCCACCCTTATTCAAACTTTTTTTATCTGACCGTTTAATTTTGTTCCTGACAAAAGACGATTAATTCCATAGATTTTGAGTCGTAGATTTATCATTTCATGGATTCGGGATGTTGTGGAATTGTCAACTCCATCAATCGTCATTGCCATACCCCCATACTCATCTTCCTCATAATATCCCTCCTCACCTTCAAATATGCTTTGCAAGAGAAAATGACTTCAAAAGAAAATACATGATCTGGGAGGCCCTCCAATTACAGATTCATTTTAATTAGCCGACTCAATCATGCTCTCATTAGGGTTTACCCACTTCACAAATGTAGAGTTTAACCATGTTGACAATCCATTAAAGTAGGTTTTAGCATATACTAAAGCATCCAATGGATAACCTAGCCACCTTCAAGTTTTTTTTTAGTTTCGCATGATTCTTTCATGTGGTTATAACCACACTGAAATTCACACTTAAAAGGTTGTAACTATGTTAATTAATCTTTTTTTGTCCAGAAGTATGGACTACATGAAGAAAAATGCTATAATGAATGTTAAACATTCCATTAAAAACATAGGTTAGTCATGGAGACCATCAAATAAATTTGAGCACTTCAATATTAATCCATCATATCTAATAGAATGAGTAATTTTTAAAATACCCGGCTTAATCTAAATTACAAAATTTATTATTTACAGATACTAGCGCCAGTGTACAGACTCTTGTGCAATGTGCAACAACAATAGTATTCGATCGTCGCTTCATTGATGGTCAGGTGCAATCGCCCCTGCACACTGCATGGGGGACCAAGTGAACGGGCTTCTGGTGAATTCTAACATTGAAAGATATTTAAGACTAGAGCAAAAATATTGAAATTACCTTTAAAAAGTATATTTTAAAGAAAAAAATCTGGTAATTATGTAAGAAAGTCAAGCCCTGAACTTAAAACCCATGAATAACACATTACCTTATTTGGGGCAACATCACGAACTCGGTAAAAAATTCGGTCAAGTATCTTGGACTTCAATGTAGCTTCCACCTCCTGTAAATAAAAATTCATTATAACAAAAAAAATAGTTTCCAAATTCATCATTTAGAATGCAATAATGCAGGTATATAGTGCTGGACATCGTCAATGCCAATTGTGACATATGGTCTATGTTTTAAAATCACAGCACAACTTCTTTGTTGTATGCCTGCATTAAAGACTAAGGTAACATACATCCTCCTCACACCCTATGTTAGAATTAGGTAAAAAACCATCAATCAATTATAACAAGCACCCCCTCTTATATAGTGAGGGGAGAATACAAGGCTAAAAGCACACCAAATAATAAAACTAAATATAAATTCTAACACTCCCCCTCAAGTTAGGCATGTTATATTTCTCATGCCCAACTTGTCAATCAAGCCATAGTGAAGATTTGCCCCAAGACTCTTTGTAAGAATATCTACAAGTTGGCCCTCTGAGGGAACAAAGGGAATACATATGATCTTCTTCTCAATGTGTTCCTTAATGAAATGTTTGTCCACCTCAATGTGTTTTGTGCGATCATGCTGAACAGGATTGTTGGCAATGCTAATGGCAGCCTTGTTGTCGCAGTACAACCGAATAGGAGCAGTTTCACTCAACCCCAGATCACTCATGAGGGAGCGCAGCCAGAGTCCTTCACAAATGCCATGTGCCATGGCACGAAATTCTGCTTAAGCACTAGACCTGGAGACGACTTGTTGCTTCTTGCTTCTCCAAGTGACAAGATTCCCCCCAATAAACGAACAATACCCAGACGTGGATCGTCTATCTTCAACACTTCCTGCCCAGTCAGCATCAGTATAAACTTCGATCTTCAGGTCAGAATTGGAGGTGAAAAGGATTCCTCTTCCAGGTGAAGTTTTCAAGTATCTCAAGATCCGATGGGCAGCATCAAGATGTCTGGACCTCAGAGAGTGCATGTATTGACTCACAACTCCAACGGCGTAAGCAATGTCGGGTCGAGTATGAGACAAGTAGATCAATCTCCCTACAAGTCTTTGATAACCTTTAACATCTTCTATAAGATCGCCATCATTTCTTCCAAGATTGTGGTTAACCTCCATGGGAGTGTCAGCAGGTCTACACCCACTCAGACCCGTTTGTTCTAAGAGATCAAGAATGTACTTCCGTTGAGAGATGAGTATGCCGTTCTTAGATCTGGCAACTTCAATACCCAGAAAATACATCAGTTTGCCAAGATCTTTCACCTCAAATTCTTGTGCCAAGTGTTTCTTTAAGGCTTTTACTTCATCAATGTCATCCCCTGTAATAATGATGTCATCAACATAGACTATTAAAATTGTTACAATGTTGACCCTCTTTTTGATAAACAGAGTATGATCAGCATGACTTTGTTTGTACCCCAGGGAGACCATAGCACTATGGAACCGTCCAAACCACGCCCTTGGGGATTGCTTCAGGCCGTAGAGAGCCTTCTTCAATTTGCAAACTTTTCCATCTGAACCCTGAGAGATAAAACCGGGTGGAAGGGACATATACACTTCTTCTTCCAAATTGCCATGAAGGAAGGCATTTTTAACATCCAATTGGATGAGATCCCAACCCTTGCATGCAGCACATGACAGCAGGACTCGAATAGAATTCATTTTTGCCACAGGAGCAAAGATTTCTTGATAGTCAATGCCAAGAGTTTGAGTATACCCTCTCGCCACTAATCTTGCCTTGAAACGTTCCACTATGCCTTTGGAATTTTGTTTGACCGCAAACACCCACTTGCAACCAACAGTTTTCTTCCCATGTGGAAGGGTGGTTAAGTCCCAAGTATTATTCTTCTCCAAAGCTGCCATTTCTTCTACCATTGCCCTTTTCCAATCAGGATGTTCAAGTGCCTCCTGCCAGGTAGATGGAATAGAGACCGAAGCAAGGGACGACACAAACCCTTTATAAGAGGGAGTCAGCGTATCACAGGAAACATATTGAGATATAGGGTGTTGAGTACGCAATCGAATACCTTCATGGAGGGAGAGATCTTCTGACAGAGTTGGCATAGGGTCTGGGAGCATGGGATTAGCCGTTGTGTTCTGACCTTTACGCCGTCGGGTGTAAACCTGTAAGGGACGAGTAGGCGGAGGAGAAGAGATAACGGGAGGAGCAACGGGAGAAACAGTGGGATGATCAACCGGAGAAATAACCGGTATGATATTCTCGCTAGAGGGAGGAATCGGAAGGGAGAAGGTAGGAGAACTCACTTCAACAGCAGGCTACCCCTGAAGTGAGGTAGCATAATAAGGAGTAGAATCACAAAAAGTAACGTCAGCAGATACAAGTGTCCGACGAGTAGGAGGGTGATAACATTTATACCCCTTTTGAGTAGGGGAATAACCAATGAAGACACACTTGAGGGCGCGGGGGTCGAGTTTAGACCTCCCAGGAGAGGGAATGTGGACAAAGCACGTACTCCCAAATATGCGAGGAGGAAGAGAGGATGTCGGAGAAACTCCTAAGGTGGTGAGAGGAGTTTGGTTACCAAGGACAGGAGAGGGCAAACGATTAATGAGATAAGCAGCGGTAAGGACAGCATCCCCCCAATAGAACTTGGGGAGATGCATAGTAAGCAAGAGGCACCTGGTAACATCCAGCAAGTGACGGTTCTTTCGCTCGGTTACCCCATTCTGTGACGGGGAATGAGCACAGGAAGTTTGATGAATAATGCCATGAGTGGTAAGGTAGTGGTCCAAGGAAGAGTTGATATACTCTCTACCATTGTCATTGCGTAAAATTTTTATGGATGCAGAAAACTGAGTAGATAGCATCTTATGGAAGCGATGAAAAATAGAAAAAACTTCACCCTTATGTTTCATGAGATAAACTCATGTCGTTCGAGAAAAACAATCAATAAAGGAAATAAACCAGTGACATCCAGAAATAGAGCCAATAGAGCAAGACCCCCACACATCAGTATGAACAGTATGAAAAGGAATAGTACTAGGGAAAGAAACATGATTAACAGGGAGACGATGATGTTTTGCAACGTCACATACATCACACACAAAATTTTTAAAACAACTAGAGGGAAAAGTAGATAAAAGACGCTGCATAGTGGAAACAGAAGGACGGTCAAGACGACGATGCCAGGTAAGCAGCTGGGATGACTGGGTGGCATGAAGAGCGTGTGGAGAGGTGGACCCGTTGGAGGGGTCAAACACATACAAGCCGTCCTGCAAGCTACCAGACCCAATCGCCTTCCCCGTCTTCAGATCCTGAAAAACATAATAAGTAGGAAAAAAGGGGACTGAGCATTGAAGGGAGGTAGTCAACTGACTAACAGAAAGTAAACTGCGGGTGAAATTTGGATCCATCAGCAATAAGACACAAAACCTGAAGCCGATCCAGTCATATGATCAGTAGCTCCGAAGTCAATAATCCAATGGGGAGAGGAGCAAGTTGTAGCAGAGTGAGCACCTGAGATACCTGAATGGGCAAGGGCAGATGAGGAAGAAGCAGTAACCGACTCAGTAAGAAGACCCTGCATCAAGCGGCGAAGAGTCTGCATCTCATCAGCAGAAAAGGAGGACATAGTTGCAGGAGGAGGTCCAAGAAGACCCGGAGGGCTGCTCTCAGGAATTTCAGTCAGATGGGCAGAAGGATGTGAACGGCCAGAAGTGCGGCCACGACCTCGCCCCCCACGGGAAGAAGACCCACCCCGAGAAGAAAATCCTGGAGGGAAGCCGTGCAGACTGTAACAGGTATCCCGGGTATGACGAGGCTTGCCACAATAATCGCACATGAGATGATCCTTATCCGTGGCACGAGGCTTGAAGTCCCGAGAGGCCCTGTTACCAGTGGTGGGAGGATGAGCAACCAAAGCGGAACCCTCAGGAGTGGTGGTCATGTTCCAGGACTGTCGACGATCAAACTCCTGCTGAATAATGCTAAAGACCTCAGGCAAGGAGGGAATGGGAACACGGCCCAAAACCTGCACAGTAATCCGATCGAAATCGCGGTGAAGCCCCTGGAGAAATTCGAACACCCTGTTGCGATCCTCACGAGCCCGTAAAAGGAGGGCATCAGCATCACAGACCATTGCAAGAGACTCAAAATGGTCATACTCCTGGTAGAGTTGGGTAAACTCCAAATAGTAGGCAGAAGGAGGACGATCTCCCTGACGAAGATGGAACAGCTGCCGGCGAAGATGGTAAATTTGTGCCGCATTCCCTTTGCGGGAGTAAGTAGATTCAGCCCGTTTCCAGAGGTCTGCAGCAGTGTCGAGGAAGAGGTAATTCCGGGCAATGGACTCCTGCATGGAATTGATGAGCCAAGACATGACCAGCGAGTTTTCAGAGTCCCAGTGGGACCAGGTAGCAGAGGTGCGAGCAGGCGCAGGAGTGTCGCCACTAACATAGCCAAAGAGACGCCGACTCTTTAAGGCCAGAGTAATAGAACGGGACCAAGATAGGTAGTTGGTGTCATCCAGACGAATCGTAGTGAGCTGAGAGAAACTGTGATCGGAGCCAACCCGGGTAGATCCAGCGGGGGGCACAGAGGCACCGGAAGCACCGGAATCAACGCATGACATGGCACCAACGAAGAAGAACGGTCCAAAGGAAGAGGAAAAAACTTAGGGCATCATAGATCTGAACTTCCTTGAGTAGAAGAACGGCGGTAAAAAAAAACGGAGAGAAAAGGTAGATCTGAATCTCCGGAAAGACGAACCGGTAAAAACCACCAAGAATCAAGGATGATAATAAGGAGAGGAAAGCGAAATATTGCCAGAAATTCGGCTCAATCGGACCCTTGGAAGGCCGCAGAAAAAAAATCCCGCCGGTTAATCCATAGCAAGACCGGCGGGTGCAACCAGGAGAGAAAAGAGAGGAGGCGGGAGAGAGAGGAGAGGAGGTGGTAGAGAGAGGGGAGGACGCAGGCGGGCGGCGGCGGACAGAAGCGGGCGCAGGCGGGCGAGCGGCGGACATGCGCAGGCGAGGCGAGCAGGCGAGCGGGCGAGCGGGCTAGGTTAAACCTGGCTCTGATACCATGTTAGAATTAGGTAAAAAACCATCAATCAATTATAACAAGCACCCCCTCTTATATAGTGAGGGGAGAATACAAGGCTAAAAGCACACCAAATAATAAAACTAAATATAAATTCTAACACCCTACTATGGCAGAGCTTTGTGTATGGAAAAAGTCCTTTAACAATGCAGCAATACAGAAAGTCCAGCGGTAAATAACAAACTGAAGTTCGTTTTTTGAGCGATAAACTCCGGAATGTTAAGGTTTTCACATTGCTTTCCATTATAGAGTAGAGAGAATCACAAATTATAATTTCCCGGTACATCGAAAAACATGAAATAATATACCTAAAAGCGTGATCACTAGAAATTTAAATAGTGGTCAGATTGTCACATGAAAGATAGAAAGAGACATTGACAAAGCCACTTTAAAGCCCAACACGGCATTGAGGATCTATGCCACACAATCTCACTTACTCCCTGAGAAAAAGAATTATTTCGCTTTAGCAATATAGCGGGCTACTATCATTTTACTTTTTCATGCACCAAGAGACAAGGTTGTCTTCAACAAAGACAAAATATCTAGATGTGGACATCTATCAAAAGGTGACCCGACACAATTTATATCAATGAATTTGCGAATCTCCAAGTTCCCATAAACATTGCACATAAGGCCTTCCCCTAGATGCGTATTAACATTACCTAAACATGTGGTGGATGTTGTTCACCCGAAATCCAGCGAACGCAAAAGAGTTCAGAATCTTCATCGAAGAAGTCCGTGCAGACAATAATTCGGAATCCGTCTGGACCGTCTTTTTTGTAATTGGTAAACCAGACGGTTTTCTCCTTAAGAAGCATGAGCAATCACCCCTTCGGCACTCGCCCGACCTAGCTGTTCAGGTTGTCTTTAAGGAAGGTAATCCTGCATCATAAGCAATCCGGGCGGTCAGGATAGTGTTGTCCGCCCGGACCCTTTTCTTCTCCATTGGAAGTCACAATAATTCCTTCAGATGGTCAGAGGATCACTCCCAAGGAGTCCGCTCGGCCTAGTGCTCCAGTTATCTGCAAGTAAGTCGTTGTCTTCCTCAACAGTCGGGACAGACAGGGCTTCAGTGTTTGTGCAGCCCGGTAGCTCCAGTTATTGCAGGCCAGATGACTTCTTCCTTGTCAAGTCGGGCGATCGGCCTTCAGAGTCTTCCCGGCCTCGTAGTTAGCTTAGTTCTATTATCTTAGTGTTATTCTTTGCCTAAGCTCGTGCGAACAGCGTTGTGGTGTCTGTGCGGTTTAACTTTTAGGCTATTTGCACACTATGTATTCTCTCATCTTTGCTCGTTTCTACTGCAACCCAGGCAACCCGTTTTTCTTCTACCTGCCCTTGCGAGCAGACCCCCATTAGTATAGATATGGGTGAACAATATGTTGAAAGGGATTTGAGATCCCGACTTCTGCCTACTGCAGACTCTAGCTTGCGCCCTTCTAGAAGTTGCGAGCTCCTCCTAGTAGAGTCCTCTTCTGTGTAACTGTTACTAAGTGATCAATAGCATCACCTTCAACAATGAATTGGAGTTGCTCAATGAGAACGGAACAAGAAAGCAGCTCTTCACAAGAAAACCTCTCCGAGAAGCAAAAGGAAAAACTCATTCTCACGCTGGATTCACACTGAATTACTGTTATAGGATCGCAATACTCAATTGAGATTCACTTATACATGAATTCTAAGAATCTCTCTTAGAGATTCAATGGTTCTAAGTCTCCTTATCAAAACACTAGGCCCCATTGGCATGCAATGAATTATAACTGTGGTGGAAGAAAGAGAATACTTGGATTGTAGGAACATTTGTAAATTTGCGGTGTTCATATATCTATAACTGAAATTTTATTATTGCATTATGTTGTATATTGTTTTAAAAATTTGTGTTCTTGCATTTGATTTTTAGTGTTCTGGTTGAATATTTTTTGTATATACTCTATTCACCTCATATCTAGAGTGTAGCTCACTTATTCTATATTTTACGCATTTTCAATTGGTATAAGAGATAGTTTAGCTGTAAGTCCATAAGGGTTAACACTTTAATAAACAACGATCTTTTTTAAGAATATTAAGGTACCATTCAAATCATGAGCATGTCTCAGATTAGAGATTATGCATCCACATCGAGACCACCAATGTGCAACCTTGATAAATCCATACTTTGAAAGTCAAGGATAAGGTTATGCACAAACTCTATTATGAAGATATTTTTGAATATATCATAATAGGTCTCTACATCTCATCATGGTGGATCACATTACAGGAAGAGAGATGCCCAAGACAATCGGAATGGAGTGAAGGTGACAAGAGGGAAAGATCATGTGATGCCAAAGCCATGAACATCCTTGTCTCCGCCATGGCGCCATGTCAAATGAAATCTACCAAAGAGTGGTAGAATGCCCTCGGCAAAGGAAATCTGAAAATCTCTGTTAAGGATAGTAGAAGGGAGTGTTGATGAGAGGAACGATAAGAGATCTTTCAACATCACTTAATATGAAAATTTCAAGAAGTGTTCTGGAGGAACTCTCTCTAACTTATCAGATATTCAATTTGATAGTTAGTGAACTAAGACGATTGGAAAATGAGATCCTCACCACTAAGATAAATGATAGTCTACTGTAATGTTTCCCTGATTTATGGAACTTTAGAATTTGGTCCATTAAGGAGGCAAGATGTGACAAAGAGATAAACAATGGATACCATAATTAGGAAATTATTATCTTATTAACTCATCATTAAGACCTGAGAGGAAACTGAAAAAAAGGAGAAAGTCATGGATGCTCTTAAGGGGATATCAGTCAATTGATAAAGTGACTCCATATTTCAATGAAGATTGAGCTTTATTGCAAGAGGTTCAGGAAATGGGTAAAGGCAAAAGACAACCAAAAGGTAGAGGGAAGATCTAAACAAAGAACCAGGTATGATAACCCCACCACTAGCAAAATCAAATCTGAAAATATATGCTACATTGGCAGGAAGCCAAGTTATATTGCTCCTGAGTGTCCTAATGACAAAAAAGAGAAGCAAAGAAGGAAGAAAGAAGAGATTCAAGAAGTAAACATTATAATAAAAGAAAACGAAAGGACAAAGATGAAGCTTTGTTGCAAACACATAGAGAGATTGACAATGACAACACTAATAATGAAGATGAAGCTCAAGAGAGTAATTGTTTGATGGCCTTGGAAGTGCCAACACAGTGTTACATGCTTCTTTCGGGTGGTTTGTCGGATGACAGCGGGGATGGAGATACAAGGGCAAGCAGTAAAAATGAAGAGGGGAAGAGAAGAGGAGACCCTAATAAAGGGTGGAGGAAGGAGAGAAGGGCTTTGTGGGGGAAAAGAAAAAACCCTAATGGGAGAGCTTGAGGGGAACTTTAACTTTCATTCATTGACTCCTAACATGACCCTAAGGGTATATTTATAAGATCCCAATGACAACATTGCAAATACATAAAAGAAAAAGCATAAAATACCTAAAACACATAAAACACAATGACTCGTACAATATTGAAACACCTAATACACTCAACTTGATACAATATGACTAGATACACTACGACTTCAATATAAAAAGACCCTAATACTGGATAACCAACAACGTAGGATGTGTAACACATAACTAGATTAGGTAATTAATCTTGATACTAAAGATTTCTCATCCATTGAGTTTAAACTATGAAACACCGATACGAGTGCGATACGTATCTGGTACAGTGGTACGAGAAAATAAAAAAAAATAAAGATGCAGGCACGTTTGGGCTACGATGTAATTAAAATTGACTTATATAAATGCACATCCAATATGTCCATGTATATATATGAACACACACGTATATGCATGTTCACATGTCTACTCACATATATACATTAACACACGTATATACATGTTCAATGCACAACCTCATGAAACCATCTTTCTTTTTCACAAAGAGGATGGGGGCTTCCCAATGTGAAGAGCTGGGACGAATGTACCCACGCTCAAGCAACTCATCCAATTGTGATCTAAGCTCCTCTAGTTCGCGCGGTGCCATACAGAATGAAGCTTTAGATATAGGGGGCGTTCTAGGCTCTACATCAATAGAGAACTCTACATCTCGATCGGGAGGCATCCCAGGCAATTCAGCGGGGAACACGTCAAGAAACTCAGAAGAAATCATGATAGACTCGAGTTGGGGAGTGATAACATCCGAAAGCAAAGAAAAAACTAAACAAGAAGAACATCCTTGACTGAGAAGACAAGTGGCGCGCACAGCAGTAATTATCTTCAGGTGGTTGCGGGTCTGGACGTGGACACTGTAGTCTTTGCCATCGATACTGAGATTGAACCTCTTCACCACACAATCCAGCTTTGCTTTGTACGCTACCAACCAATTGATGCCCAAGATTACGTCGAACTTCCTCATATCCAGAACTATAAGATCGGCTGAGCCTCACAGTTCGCCAAACAAGATCAAACAATTGAGAATTCCTCTAGTTGAAAGGTGCAGATGGTCGAGCACAAAAATTTCAAAAGGGACCTCAAATAGCGAAGTAGGCCAACTATGAAGGTCCACAATATGACGCATAATAAAGGAGTGAGATGTACCATAATCAAAGAGAATCTGCATCCACTTATTCTTGACCCTAAATCTCCCTAGATATGGAAATCATAAACGCATATTAAGATCACCTGATACTAAGGCAGCTGAAATAAGCTGCATAAGATAGAAGAAAAAACAACGCATACATACCAGAGATGACGTCGGTAGATGCGAGCGCCTCGCCCTGAGAGATGACGTTCAACACAACATTGCCCCTCTCCTGAGCTCCAGAAACGACTTGCAGAGGCTGAGCGGGAATCAGGCCTTCCTTCACAGGACAGTCTTGGACATGGTGCCCAATTTGCCCACATCTGAAGCAGACATTCTGCTTATGGAGGCAATCCTTCACCAGATGACCTGCCCTCTTGCAGAAAGCACATACGGAGGAGGCAGAGACAAGCGTCATCTAAGGTTGTTGTGCAGGAACGACTGTCTTCTGCTTCTGCAGGAGGGAACGACAGACTTGTGCGACATGACCCACCTTGTGGCAAAAGGCACACACCTCCTTAGACTTGAGGCCTTGCTCCTGCGATGAAGCACCCTTGCGTTTGTGGTCAGATACGGCGGCATTGCTTGCACCATGCTGGATCTTCTTAGCAGAGCGGTCCAGCTCAATAACTTCCACCAGCAAGGCGGCTCCCACATTCTCAGCTAGGTGGTGGCGCCATGAACTACCACATGCTGACGAAAATCATGTCGAAGTCCCCTAACGAAACGGCTGATATTTTTAGACTCGTCTGACACGAACTCTACGACAGGGAGAGATAGGAGGGAGAACTCTTTCTTATACTCAATCACTGTCCTACCGGGCTGCTGAAGTGGCAGGAAATTCTCAGCTAGCTTGTCCCGCTCCACAGAAGAGAGAAACTTCTACATCAGAGCGTCCTTGAACTGTCCCAAGATCAAGATGGCAGAATTGGGGAGACTGCGACGCTGAAGCCACCATGTGTACGCATCCTCGGTCAACTGGTAGGACGCAAGAAGAACCTTCTGAGCTTCAGGAACTCCAGCATACTCGAAGTGCTTCTCCATCTGAGAGAGCCACTCAGAAATGACGAAGTAGTTTCGATCATCGTTGTAGGACGACAGATTCATCCTCCTGAACGCCAGAGTATCTGCCATCGCTACAGGAGGAGCAGCCGGACATAACACGAACGGGGCCACCAGGGTGACAGCAGGCGAGCCGGTTTCAGAACCAGTTGCAGGAGGGGCGGCTCCAAGAATAGTGGTGATAGGAACTCCAACTGTCCCTGTGCTCCCGACACCAAGGGCTGGAGCAGGAGTCTGGAGATCCTCTTCCAGGAGAGTGAGACGATCCAGAATCTGCATCAACAGCTGGGCAGCGGCGTCTCCAGAAGCGTCTCCCGCAAAAGAGGAAGCCCGCTTGCGTAGCGATCTCTTAGGAGGCATCTAGAAAGAGACAAAAGAATCGAGTATGAGAAACAATCGAGCTAAACAAAAAAGGTTGAATTAGAGGTCCTATCATTCTAATACTGTTGGTCATGTAAATCATGTAATAGTTACAGCATTTTCATTGAACAACTCTAGGTAATGACCATACAAATGCAAATGCGACAATAAAATCATGTGCGATAGAAAATGATTTGTAAAATTCATGTGTGTACAATCATCATCTGTCGTTCTTAGCTTAACACTTGTGCAATGATTTATGTTATGCATGCAATACAATTGTGGCTACAATGCATTCCTAAGAATATTCATGAATGGATACACATAACATGTTAAGCGCTCATATTATGATACTAATGCTAGAAAACACCAGTACGGGTACAGGTACCGGGTACGATACGTACCTGGTACATCGATACGACAGAATTTTAAAAACAAGGATACGGGTACGACATGATACATTATGACAAATAATATATATACATATATATATACATACATATAAACATATATATATATATATGTTTATATATATGTTTACGAGCATCTTCGCACGGGCTACGCTCGTGCTCAATGCTCTCGGGCGGCCTTCGGCCGCATCCAGGCGGGCTTTGCCCGCCTCCGAACGGGCCTCTCCTGTGCTCGATGCATCGTTGCTGACTGCGCCCGCATCAAAGCGGGATGCGCCCGCATCAAAGCGGGATGCGCCCGCATCAAAGCGGGATGCGCCCGCATCAAAGCGTGATGCACCCACATCAAGACGGGCAGTGCTCGCAATATATACATATGAGTATTCAAAATGACCGTAAAAAATATAAATCAATATTACAATTTTTATTTTATATTAAAAAAATTCGTTTTGTCGTAAAAACAATAATTTCACGCAATCTCTCTTCCTCTTCTTTCTCTCTCTTTCACATCTCTCTCCCTCTCTCTCCTCCCCCTTTCTCCTCTCCCTCCCGTCATCTCTCTCCCTCTCTCTTCTCCACTCTCTCTCTTTCTCTATTCCTCCTCTCTCTCCCAACTCTCTCCCCCCCATCTCATGCTCTCTTTCATGATCCAATGGCTCTTGTTTGATCTATGGTGTGCCTCCAAATACCTATATTGCTTTATATAATAAGATATATATGTATATATATGTTTATATATATGTATATATATGTTTATATATGTATGTATATATATGTTTATATATGTATGTATATATATATATATATCACAAGTGCAATAAATAGTTCTGAAAACATTGAAACATCAAACATAAATCATAACTTGAAATATAAGTTCACAAATCAATGCAGCATAACATGATGTTTTCAAATATTAAGCATTCATAAAAATTACAAAATTTAACATCTTATATATTTACCCAAAATGAATAAAATTAAACTTAAGTTTACTTAACAGTCTTTTTTTCTTTTTTTCTTCTTCATTGTTGGAGATCAACATCTTCAATCTCTGGTTAGTCTAGAGACAAGTTATTCATTTTGTTAATAACTTGCGTCGTATTAACACGTCCAATACACGTACTTGTAACAGAAACGTGTCAGTACCAGAAACATACTCGGTACAGATACACAACTTAATTGAACGTACCAACGCTTCCTAGCATAGAGCCAACTTTTGTTTATTCAAGAAAACAGACTCCTATTGTCACGACCCGTCTCAACAAGATCAGAGTGCGCTTCGAGCGGGTCGTGATGCCACAGGCATGCAGAGAAGAAACATGCCTGCTGAGGCGGAACCAGAAATTCTACAACTAGTTTTTAAATTAGATATTTTTGAAAAGAGTTTTTAAAATATATTGATGCAGAAGCCATACATAAATAGTTAAAAGTTGTTGTGCATGCATTTCATTTATAAAAACTATGTCACAAGCAATGCTAAAATGAATGCAATTAGTCACAATTGTGGAAAATGCATAAGTGAAATGAAGTAGTACAATGTTTCACCCTACAAGTTGTCCTTGATACAAGAGAAAATGTCTGATAATAACTAGTACATGAGTAGGAAGAAAAATCCAACAGCAAAGAAACAAAATACATAGAACCTGCTGATACATTTAAACAAATGAAACCTCCGAACAAGGCTGTATCTGAAAGAAGAAATAGCTCAGGAACCGGGCGGCGCAGTCACGAAACCTAAGGCAAATCCAAACAAAAGGAAAGTGCCTCAGAACATGAATATACATGAAGATTCAAATTAATCTAATTGCACAAGAGTAAGCATAGGAAACAAGAGCTTAGTGAACCAATTTTTACACGTAGCAATCTACTACCTGACAAGTAACCATGTTAAACAAGATGCTTTCAATCTAATAGCCTACTCCGGAGTTTTAGCCTAGCTGTAATACCATAAACGGAAAACATTGAATAGTGAAGGTGTTGTCATTTGGTGCACAAGATTCTAGTGTTTGAATTGGCGCAAGGCTTATCAACAACGGTGCTTGCAATGGTTGACTAATGGTTTCTGTTACCAGTTAGTCGGGTGCTTGACTCGACGCGTCACACCAAACCAACACTCTCCTTTCAATGTTCGTCTAGGATATTAGGCAAATTTCAAGGATTCATAAATAATTAGACGGTTCCCGGTTTATAAGAGCCTACTTCATAAACAAGGTGAAGTAAATTAAATCTCATGTTTGCAAGCGAGAGAGAGTCTCTACTTGCCTTAAGGTGATTTCGAAAGTGCTAGTAACAGCTAAGTGGCGCAGGCGAGGTTAAAGCTTGAGCTAAACCTGTTCGAGGTCAAAAATACATTCCAAATTGAATTAACAAGTTTCCTATGTCCGCACATGCGTTTAATAATAGCTCCACACAAAAGGAGAGGGGTTTAGGAGTTTACCTCCCTCGAAAGTGAGGGGAGAAGAGTCTACCGCGAGGGATCGGGAGTTTTGACGGCGTTGGAAGTAAGAATCCCTAATTCGGAGAGGGCTTGGAGTGATTCCACCACCTAAACCCGAACAGCGGCACCGGAAAACAAGTAAAATATCGAGGTTAGTAGGGTACACGACAACCCCAAGATGGATCGACGTCAATGCATCAATTGGAGAGGGATAATTATTATAACAAAATTCACGAAGAGGGGTTTCAAAGGAATTTCTTACCCAAGGAGGCCAGATTGGGGCTCCAAAATCCACGAAGAGGGGTTTTGAGCGAAAACCCTAGGAGACCTCTCACGAAATCCACCGGCCGGGACGAGTAGGAGCTAGGGTTGTCGGAGAAGAACTCTGCCTTTGCTCTCACTGGCCGGAGGAGGAGAAGAGGAAGGGAAAAAGGGGTGTCCGTCCTCCTTGGAAGCAGCCGGCCAAGAGGAGGTTGCTGCGGGAGTTGCCGGCCAAGGGAAGCGTCGGAGACGGCGGGGAAGCAAGAGGAAGGGGCGCCGGGCCCGGAGGAGGGACTTGCCGGCCACTGGAGGCGGAGGAGAGGGCCGCCGGGCGCTCGGGAGACGGAGGCGGGATCGTCGGGGGCAAAAGAGGCGAGATCGGGATTTTTCCTGCGGGTTGCGTGATTTGGGTTACGGGAAAACCGTGGCTCGGGTTCATTTTAAGGGAACGGGGTGGGGGGTAGGTTTAGGTGTTTAGTCTTTTATTATTATTATTATTTATTATTTAGGGTTGTTACATTCTCCCCTACGTAGGAAGTTTCGTCCCGAAACTTGCATGAGAACTCTCTGAACGAGACTAAACAACGAAGTTTCAGATGACATATACTTCAAAAAGAAGTTCGCAGATTAACGCATGAAAGCTAACTATGAAAGATGTTGAAATAACGAGGAAGTAAGACTAAGAGACGTACCAAGATCAAGAGAAGAGTTGTGGATACTTGCTGCGCATATCAGATTCGAGTTCCCAGGTGTACTCCTCGGACTTACCATGCAGCCAAAGTACCTTCACCATCGGAATGGTTCTCTTGCGAAGCTTGCGTTCTTGATATTCGACGATCTTCGAAGGCTCGATTGGATAAGACAGATTGGCCTCAGGAATCACTGGAACTTCTTCAAGAACACGATTTGGATCGTGGATATATTTCCGAAGCTGGCTGACATGAAAGACATCATGAACACCGGCCAAAGAAGCTGGTAGCTCCAGACGGTAAGCAGATCCTCCAATACGTTCTGAGATGGAGTACGGTCCCACAAACCTCGGGCTGAGCTTATGATGGCGGCCGAACCGTTTCACCCCAGGAGTAGGAGAAACCTTCAGGAACACTTGATCGCCCACAGCAAACTCTAACGGACGGCGGCGCTGATTTGCATACTTTCTTTGTCTCTCAATGGCACGACTGAGCTGAAGACGAGTCTTCTTGGTGGCTTCTTCCATTTCCTGAAGTAACTCAGGGCCCAAAATCACCTTTTCGCCGACTTCCGACCAATAGAGCGGGGTCCTACAGCGACGCCCGTATAGTGCTTCGAAGGGGGCCATCTTGAGGCTCTCTTGATAGCTGTTGTTGTAGGCGAATTCAACCAAGGGTAGATGTTCATCCCAAGCTCCCTTGTAGTCCAAGATATAACAACGCAGCATATCTTCAAGAATTTGATTAACTCTCTCAGTCTGCCCATCAGTCGTCGGATGGTAAGCAGTGCTTAGGTTGAGATCAGTGCCCAAAGCTTGCTGAAATCCTTTCTAGAAGTGCGATACAAATCTCGAGTCACGATCAGAAACGATTCGCAGAGGAATACCATGGAGTCGGACAATCTCTGCAACATAGATCCGGGTCATCTTCTCGGTGGAATGACCCTCCTTATACGGAATAAAATGAGCCACTTTAGTCAAGCGGTCCACAATAACCCAAATCGCATCATGTCCTCTCGGAGTGCGAGGCAATCCAGTGATGAAGTTGATGCTTAAGATCACGGCAGTGAACCGGTCGCACAAGTAATATAAAATGAGGGTTTTCCCAAGTATCGATCTCACAAGGAACACAGTAAGGTGGAGTTAATTTCGAGAAGGACTTGAGATTGAAGTCCTTAGGTCAGAGCTAACTAAGGGGGGTTTGGATATTTGCGGAAACAGAAAATAAAATACTATCAACTACTCCTATGCAACGCCGCTATGCGATGCTTCGTCAGGCGGGATGGAAGACTTTTCGGGCCGCTATGCACCGAATCGTTGGGCGGATGGACGAGTATGCTTGCGGATGAGGTGGTGAGAATGGCGGAATGAGGGTCGAAAGCACCTCTTCGCTACGCACGCCACTAGCAATTGCTAGTGCGGCAAGGGTGGATGGATAGTGGATGGACTATGACACACCTCAAGTAAATAACGAAAACATACAAAATCACATAGACATGATTATATAAAATCGTTTTACAAATAAACATACATCATTGATAAATAAGGTTTACAACAACACATAAACAACAATAAAGGAAGAACAAGTCAAAAGATCGACCGAATCCGAAGTCTTGCTGAGGATTCACGATTGGAATCGTCGGATTGTCATTCCACGTCCAAGCTCGGTCCTCAACTGCGTCCGGGATAGAGAAGGGCTGTCACCACCTTCCAATGGCCCGTCTTCTTCGTCTCACGACAGCGGACGAAAGTTGAAAGCTTCCCTTTGCTTGATGGCTATGACGTTGAAACTTGAAATGAACCCAAGAGATGATGGAGGAGGCCGAGAGGAAGCTCCGGCTTGGATTTGGCGGTGAAAGCTTGCCCGGAGCACCTCCCTAGGGTGGAAGATGAAGGGGAACGGTGGAGAAAGCGGAAAACGGCGGAGAAGGCGAGTGATCTGCGGATCTTCGTGCGGATCCCGGATTAGGGCGAGACCTGCACTATTTATACAAAAGCAGAATTGAACAATGCGCACGATCACAGGCGCACGACCAGTGGTCGTGCGCTCTATGTCCTGTGCTCGTGCGCACTGGCATGGAATATCAGGAAGACGAACTGGGATAACGCGCACGAGTAGTGGCGCACGACCAGTGGTCGTGCGCACTAAGTCCAATGATCGTGCGATTACCCAGACAGGACTCCAGAAAAGAGGAATCAATGCACACGATCAGTTGCGCACGACTACTGGTCGTGCGCAATGTCCAGTTGTCGTGCGCTTACCCCAGGCTGATTCTAGAAAACATAGAGTAGTGCGCACGATCGGGGGCGCACGACCAGTGGTCGTGCACAATATATCCCATGATCGTGCGCAGTATTCCTGTTTCACAACCATCCCGGAACACGCACACGACCCCTGTACCGAATAGGAAAATCAATCACTGATATGTGCAGACATTCCAGGCAATAACAAAAAGAGTACAAACTATAAAAACAACAAAATACACAACCACGGGCTAAAATGTGCACTTCCTATGAAAATAAAGACAGAATGAAATATATATGATAATGAACTAAAAGTGAAGTGCAACCGTGTGAAAACTAGCCCAGATGAGTCCGAAAATAGGTATACAATATGGACTCATCACACCCCCAGACTTAACTGTTTGCGCGTCCCGAGCAAACAAAATATAAGCAGATAGGGAAAAATACTAGTTAACAAAGAAATTGTGAAACGAAGTACCATGCGAAGTCGCATGCTCGCGTGTGTAAAAATATAATAGAAGAAATTTCTAAGTATACAAAATAGTTTATAATTTTCACAATGCGTATCAAAATTTTATTATTACTCAAAAATGGAATCACGGTGAATCATTCGGTCATGCGTAGGGAGAAAGTAGACTAATCGCTAGACGAGCATTGCCAAAGATCGGGGCTCCGGATAACCTCCAAAGGAATCCACCAATGTCGGTGACCATATGCTTGCCCTTTCGCATTCTCTCCACGGCACTGGTTTGGTTCACACATGAATCAGTAGGACTGTAGGTGAAGAGATGGGGCTTGGGTTTCGGTGAGGTAAACAAGGATAAACCTGAAAGCTATGCACCTAACCCAAAGGAGCTAGTATGAAGGGAATCCATCAGCTAACCAAAATAGATGCGGGTACACCACACCCCCAAACTAAACTTTTAACATATGGGTGTGTGCACCGCCTACTCCAAATATAATCACATTTCCAAAATGATTTTCAATTTTACTTTTCCTTTTCACTTTTTCACTTTTTTTCTTTTTTCTTTTTCTTTATAAATATTTTTCTTTTTCTTTTTCTTCATTTTATTTTCACAATTCAGCAAATATACGCTTTGGAGCACATCCACATAATCACAAGTAAAATCACCACATCACACCCCAACATTAAAATGTAAACACTAAAGCTCAACTTGGGTGTGCGACTAGGATTGGCTATGAGGCTTTGGTGAACTAAAGGTGGAGCTGAATCAAAAGGAGGGGTAGACACAACGGGGCTAGCGAGGACAAGACGTTAGGAATGGTACAAAGCTCAACCGGGCCAAAATGATGGCCTACATCACGCTCATGCATGACTAACCTATACCCATGCTTCAAGAATAGCTTGGGGCAAGTTCTTAGCCAATGAGAAAGACTATCCATCCTCCCGACTCGAGCAATACAAAACTAACGACCGTCTACACACATCCCTAAGCTACCGTCGGATTCACACCGGATTCACCAACTTTTGAGTAGAATAAAAAATATTTACGCAATTAGAAAAATATAAAACTAAAAGCATACAGAAAAATTAAATCTACTCCAATTTCTACACGAGACGAGAGCAGTTGACTAGAAACACAACAAGGCCAACATTTTACTCCGTCTCACAATCCTAAGCCAGCACCATAATTTTCCCAAAACTAACGAAGAAATGAGTTTAACTCGCGGCACACAAACAGCTAAGCACGCGCTCATGTGGGTGCAGTGGTGTGTGATGCAATGAACTAAGCAAAATAAAACAATAAACGCTTCTAGTATGCACATGAGATGTGCACGTGCAAAAGGTAACAAAACTATCTCTCCCCCAGACTTAAACTAAGCAATACAGCAGATGATAGAGAAATTAAATCATAAAAAGCTAAGGGAAGAGGTTACCCAATGCTCAGCTAGTGAGCATACCAGAAGAGGCATGAAAACTGAAGCAGGCCCGCCATACGAAGAATCAGAACCCTGCCAATGCAATTTGCCAAGAATACCTGCAGGGGTGAGCTCCGCAAAAATAAAACAAAAATATACAAAAAGAAATGCTAAAATAAAATAGACAGCAAAATAAAAATGCAGGAAATAAAAGATAAGTACTGGGGTTATTGTCATCCCAGCACGACTTATTAAATTCTAAACAGTTCTAGCTTATAGGCCTATGAAATAAAAAGTGCACAGGTAACTGACCTAATATCCGTTTCGGTAACGGGTACCGATACGGTGATAGAGCAGTTACCCCTCTACCTAAATAGTAATACCTGCCCAACACAGGTAGAGGAAATAGGAAGTAAGAAAAGGAGCGCTGGTCCTCACTCTTCTCACCACAAAACACATCCTTACCTAGCAAGGTTTCGTCCACCACAAGTTTGCTGGGGGCGAAGGTGACGGCAGGGGCTTCCACTGTGAAGGAGGTAGGAACCTCCTCACACAAGAGGATGCACTCGTCGACAGCCTGAGCGCAAGGCTCAACGTCAACCCAACTTACCTGTGGAGATTCAACCTGCACAGGCTCAGAAAAGGAAGGTGGGCCAAGAAATAAAAGAGACGAAGAACATAAAGAAATAATCAGGGGAGTGATCCCGGTTTCACTCCCCAAAGGCTGAGGTAGAAAAATATCGTCAGTAATCTCGACAATGCTACAAGGCTCGGCTGGATCCATAGAGGCCTCCACCAAGACTTGGACTTCCTCCTTTGGTATCAAGGGAGAATCCTCGACACCAAGAAGGTTGTCCTCCTCCATGGGAGTGGAAACAACCCATGTATCACAAGCCTCAACTTGTTTTGCATCGTCGAAAATGTCGCCAGAGGCGACTGAAGTAGAGTGCACAAAAGGCGGAAGAACTTTGCTTGAATAAAAGTCAAGCGCAGGTTCCTCACAAAGAATCGGCTCCACGCTTGGAGATGTATGCACATGAGAGATAGGCTCAGCCACGTCGAAGCCTAGATCAGTCACACATCTGGTGGTTGTGTCCATATCATGCCCTTCAACAAATGAAGGTGACAGGGATACATAACCAGAGGATGAAGGTGTGCCACCAAGGGTAGGAGTCGGGATGATCCGGATGTCCGGCTCATCATCCTCTTCCATAACACGGAGGTACTCGGCACAATCCTTCAGGACATGATCTGTTTTACGACAATACAAACACTTTCTCCCATTACGCTGCGGTCCTTGTGGGGCCGGAGAGGAATAGGAGAATGGTGTATGTGGCGAGGACGATTGACCATAAGCTCGGGGCACAGTGTTCGAAATGCTGTACGAATACAACATCTCATGCATTGTGCGCTGAGGCTTATGCTCAATATCTCTCGTAGGGCATTCATGACTAGCGTGGGAAGGCTTCCCACACCAACGACATTGGGCATACGAATATCCCCACATGGTGTCGAAACAGCAAATTCAAAATAAATTGTGCAAATTACTAAATCCAACAATATATTGCTACAATTGCCTAAACAAACAAGAAAAAGACAGGCAAAATAGAAAAGAACAAAACAAAAGCGATTTACAAAGGAAAAGGAAATCAATCTCACGTCTCCCTCTCCAAAAACTCACACGACTGTGTTCCCCGGCAACGGCGCCAAAAACTTGATGCTTAAGATCACGGCAGTGAACCGGTCGCACAAGTAATATAAAATGGGAGTTTTCCCAAGTATCGATCTCACAAGGAACACAGTAAGGTGAAGTTAATTTCGAGAAGGACTTGAGATTGAAGTCCTTAGGTCAGAGCTAACTAAGGGGGGTTTGGATATTTGCGGAAACAGAAAATAAAACACTATCAACTACTCCTATGCAACGCCGCTATGCGATTCTTCGTCAGGCGGGATGGAAGACTAGTCGGGCCGCTATGCACCGAATCGTTGGGCGGATGGACGAGTAGGCTTGCGGATGAGGTGGTGAGAATGGCGGAATGAGGGTCGAAAGCACCTCTTCGCTACGCACGCCACTAGCAATTGCTAGTGCGGTAAGGGTGGATGGATGGTGGATGGACTATGACACACCTCAAGTAAATAACGAAAACATACAAAATCACATAGACATGATTATATAAAATCGTTTTACAAATAAGCATATATCATCGATAAATAAGGTTTACAACAACACATAAACAACAATAAAGGAAGAACAAGTCAAGAGATCGACCGAATCCGAAGTCTTGCTGAGGATTCACGGTTGGACTCGTCGGGTTGTCATTCCGCGTCCAAGCTCGGTCCTCAACTGCGTCCGGGATAGAGAAGGGCTGTCACCACCTTCCAATGACCCGTCTTCTTCGTCTCACGACAGCGGACGAAAGTTGAAAGCTTCCCTTTGCTTGATGGCTATGACGTTGAAACTTGAAATGAACCCAAGAGATGATGGAGGAGGCCGAGAGGAAGCTCCGGCTTGGATTTGGCGGTGAAAGCTTGCCCGGAGCACCTCCCTAGGGTGGAAGATGAAGGGGAACGGTGGAGAAAGCGGAAAACGGCGGAGAAGGCGAGTGATCTGCGGATCTTCGTGCGGATCCCGGATTAGGGTGAGACCTGCACTATTTATACAAAAGCAGAATTGAACAATGCGCACGATCACAGGCGCACGACCAGTGGTCGTGCGCTCTATGTCCTGTGCTCGTGCGCACTGACATGGAATATCAGGAAGACGAACTGGGATAACGCGCACGAGTAGTGGCGCACGACCATTGGTCGTGCGCACTAAGTCCAATGATCGTGCGATTACCCAGACAGGACTCCAGAAAAGAGGAATCAATGCACACGATCAGTGGCGCACGACCAGTGGTCGTGCGCAATATGTCCAGTGGTCGTGCGCTTACCCCAGGCTGATTCTAGAAAACATAGAGTAGTGCGCACGATCGGGGGCGCACGACCAGTGGTCGTGCACATTATATCCCATGATCGTGCGCAGTATTCCTGTTTCACAACCATCCCGGAACACGCACACGACCCCTGTACCGAATAGGCAAATCAATCACTGATATGTGCAGACATTCCAGGCAATAACAAAAAGAGTACAAACTATAAAAACAACAAAATACACAACCACGGGCTAAAATGTGCACTTCCTATGAAAATAAAGACAGAATGAAATATATATGATAATGAACTAAAAGTGAAGTGCAACCGTGTGAAAACTAGCCCAGATGAGTCCGAAAATAGGTATACAATAGGGACTCATCAAAAGTCCATAGAAACATCTTCCCACTTCCATTCAGGGATAGGCAAAGGCTGCAAAAGACCACCAGGACGCTGACGCTGAGCTTTCACCTTCTGGCATGTAAGGCATCGAGAGATAAAACGAGCGATGTAATTTTTCATACCAGGCCACCAAACGATCTGCTTCAAGTCATGATACATCTTGTTGTTGCCCGGATGTCCAGATGAGCGAGACTCATGCGCCTCTCTGCAAATACTATCAAGTAACTCAGGGACATCAGGAATGCATAGTCGACCTCGGAAACGAAGAACATCATCAGAGATGGAGAAATCCGGAAGAGTCCCAAGCTCAACTTGCCGGCGAATGCGCTGAAGTGCGGGATCATACGGCTGTAAATCCTTCACCTGCTCTACCCATAACGGATCACAAATCCCTTTATGACCCTCGGGTGCGACGGATATGTCCATCCGCTCGAGGTCATCAATCAGGGCTGCAAGAATAGCTGACATGGGCGCACAAGCGGCAACAGAAACCTGCAGACTCAATGCATCTGCCACTGAATTGGCCTTACCAGGAACATATGTGAGCTGCAAGTCATAGTATGAAACAAACTCGAGCCAACGTCTCTGACGAAGATTGAGGTCCTTTTGAACAAAAATGTACTTCAAACTCTGATGGTCGGTGTAAAAGTGGCACCTCACACCATAGAGATAATGACGCCACAGCTTCAAGGCGAACACCACTGCAGCGAATTCCAGGTCATGGGTGAGATAGTTACGCTCATGAATTTTCAACTGCCTCGACCCATATGCAATAACACGGTCATCCTGCATCAGAACGCAGCCCAAACCAACTCCAGAAGCATCAGTGTAGACTGAAAAGTCCAATCCATCTGACGGAAGAGCTAGCACTGGCGCGGAACATAGTCGCTGCTTCAGCTCAGAAAAGGCGCGCTCGCACTGATCCATCCACTCAAACCTCACGTGCTTTTGAGTTAGTCTTGTCAGAGGAGCGGCAAGGGAGGAGAAACCCTTGACGAAGCGCCGGTAATAACCAGCCAACCCAAGGAAACTGCGGATCTCGGTAGGAGTAGAAGGCCGCTTCCAGTCCATCACTGCGGAGACTTTGGCGGGGTCAACAGATAGCCCATCCCCTGAAATGACATGCCCCAAGAAGGCAACACGATCCAGCCAGAACTCGCACTTCGCCAGTTTGGCGTAGAGTTGATGCTGGCGTAGGGTGGATAGGACGAGTCTAAGGTGAACTGCATGATCTTCACGAGTTTTGGAGTAAACCAAAATATCATCTATGAAGACGATGACGAACTTATCAAGGAACTCACAGAATGCACGGTTCATCATATCCATGAAGCCAGATGGGGCATTAGTCAATCCAAAAGACATCACTAAGAATTCAAAATGTCCATACCGAGTTCGGAAGGCTGTCCTGGGGATGTCGGATTCCTTGATCTTTAATTGATGGTAACCCGTTCTGAGATCTATCTTGGAAAACACAGAACTGCCTTTGAGCTGATCAAAGAGGTCATCTACGCGTGGGAGGGGGTACTTATTCTTGATGGTAACCTTATTCAGCTCCCGATAGTCGATACAAAGCCTCAGGGAACCATCTTTCTTTTTCACGAAGAGGACGGGGGCTCCCCAAGGAGACGAGCTGGGACGAATGTATCCACGCTCAAGCATCTCATCCAATTGCAATCTGAGCTCTTCCAACTCGCGCGGTGCCATACGGTATGGAGCTTTAGATATGGGGCGCGTTCCAGGCTCCACATCAATAGAGAACTCTACCTCACGATCGGGAGGCATTCCAGGCAGCTCGGTGGGGAACACGTCGGGAAACTCGGAGGCAACCGGGATAGATTCAAGTTGCGGTATGACAGCATCCGAATATGAAGCATACACGAAACAAGCAGAGCAACCCTGACTAAGAAGGCGAGCGGCACGCACAGCACGAATTACCTTCAGGTGGCTGCGGGTCTGAACATGAACACTGTAGTCCTCGCCGCAAATGCTGAGATTTACCCTCTTTGCTACACAGTCCAGCTTAGCTTGATACGTGACCAACCAATTCATCCCCAAGATCACGTCGAATTCCGACATTTCCAGAACTATGAGGTCGGCGAAAACTTGCAATTCTCCAAGCAAGATCGGGCAATTGAGAATGCCGCTGGTTGAGAGGTGCAGATGACCGGGTACAGAAACCTCGAAAGGGACCTCTAGTGTCGAAGTAGGCCAACTGTGAAGGTCCACGATGTGGCGAGCAATAAAAGAGTGGGATGCACCGGAATCAAATAAGATTTGCATCCACTTATTCTTGACCCTAAATCTTCCTAAAAAGGGGAAAAAAACATGACGCATAACAAGATTATTCGAGACTAAGGCAGACCAGTTTATTTGCATGTAGAAAAATTAAAATTAAAATTCCACAAAACAACGTACCAGAGATGACGTTGGTCGAAGCGAGCGCCTCGCCCTGAGTGACGACGTTCAGCACCGCCTTACCCCTGTCCTGAGCTCCGGGGACAACCTGCAGTGGCTGAGTGGGAATCGGGCTTTCCCTCATAAGGCAGTCTAGCTTGAGGTGTCCAACCTGCCCGCACTTGAAACAGGCCTTCTGCCTACGACGGCAGTCCTTCAGCTGGTGGCCCGGCTTCTTGCAGTATGCACAGACAGTGGAGGTAGAGGCAAGCGTCATCTGAGGCGGCGGAGCATGGATGTCCTTCTTTTGCTTTTTCAGGAGAGAACGACAGACTTGGGCAACATGACCCACCTTGTGACAGAAGGCGCACACCTCCTTGGGCCCGGGACCTTGCTCCTGAGATGGAGCACTCTTGCGCTTGAGGTCGGATGCTGCAGCATTGCGGGTGCCATGCTGGACTTTCTTGGCGGAACGATCCAGCTCAATGACTTCCACCCTCAAGGCGGCTCCTACGGTCTCCGTGTAGGTGGTGGCGCCATGGGCTACCACATGCTGCTGGAAGTCATGTCGGAGTCCCTTCACGAAACGACTGATCCTTTTGGCTTCATCTGGCACGAATTCCACAGCAAGGAGCGATAGGCGGGAGAACTCTCTCGCATACTCGGTCACTGTCCTACCAAACTGCTGAAGGGACAGGAACTTCTCAGCTAACTTGTCCCGCTCCACCGAAGAGAGGAAGTTTTCCATAAGAGCGTCCTTGAACTGTCCCCAAGTCAAGGTGGCAGAATCGAAGAGGCTGCGGCGCTGAAGCCACCAAGTGTAAGCATCTTCGGTCAGCTGATAGGCCGCAAGGAGAACCTTTTGGGCCTCGGGAACTGCAGCATACTCAAAGTGTTTCTCCATCTGGGAGACTCATTCAGTGATCACAAAGTAATCTAGGTCGCCATTGTAGGTAGGCGGATTTAGTCTCTTGAAAGCCAGAGTGTCTGCCATCGCTACAGGGGTGGTCGGACTTGGCACGAGCGGGGCCTCCATGGTGCCAGCAGACAAGCCGGTCCCAGATCCAGGTGCAGGAGGGGTGATGGTAACAGCGACTCCAGTCGTCCCTGCGCTGCCGAAACCAGAGGCTGGATCAGGAGTTTGGCGTTCCCCCTCCAGACGGGAGACACGCTCCAGAAGCATACTCGGTACAGATACACAACTTAATTGAACGTACCAACGCTTCCTAGCATAGAGCCAACTTTTGTTTATTCAAGAAAACAGACTCCTATTGTCACGACCCGTCTCAACAAGATCAGAGTGCGCTTCGAGCGGGTCGTGATGCCACAGGCATGCAGAGAAGAAACATGCCTGCTGAGGCGGAACCAGAAATTCTACAACTAGTTTTTAAATTAGATATTTTTGAAAAGAGTTTTTAAAATATATTGATGCAGAAGCCATACATAAATAGTTAAAAGTTGTTGTGCATGCATTTCATTTATAAAAACTATGTCACAAGCAATGCTAAAATGAATGCAATTAGTCACAATTGTGGAAAATGCATAAGTGAAATGAAGCAGTACAATGTTTCACCCTACAAGTTGTCCTTGATACAAGAGAAAATGTCTGATAATAACTAGTACATGAGTAGGAAGAAAAATCCAACAGCAAAGAAACAAAATACATAGAACCTGCTGATACATTTAAACAAATGAAACCACCGAACAAGGCTGTATCTGAAAGAAGAAATAGCTCAGGAACCGGGCGGCGCAGTCACGAAACCTAAGGCAAATCCAAACAAAAGGAAAGTGCCTCAGAACATGAATATACATGAAGATTCAAATTAATCTAATTGCACAAGAGTAAGCATAGGAAACAAGAGCTTAGTGAACCAATTTTTACACGTAGCAATCTACTACCTGACAAGTAACCATGTTAAACAAGATGCTTTCAATCTAATAACCTACTCCGGAGTTTTAGCCTAGCTGTAATACCATAAACGGAAAACATTGAAGAGTGAAGGTGTTGTCATTTGGTGCACAAGATTCTAGTGTTTGAATTGGCGCAAGGCTTATCAACAACGGTGCTTGCAATGGTTGACTAATGGTTTCTGTTACCAGTTAGTCGGGCGCTTGACTCGACGCGTCACACCAAACCAACACTCTCCTTTCAATGTTCGTCTAGGATATTAGGCAAATTTCAAGGATTCATAAATAATTAGACGGTTCCCGGTTTATAAGAGCCTACTTCATAAACAAGGTGAAGTAAATTAAATATCATGTTTGCAAGCGAGAGAGAGTCTCTACTTGCCTTAAGGTGATTTCGAAAGTGTTAGTAACAGCTAAGTGGCGCAGGCGAGGTTAAAGCTTGAGCTAAACCTGTTCGAGGTCAAAAATACATTCCAAATTGAATTAACAAGTTTCCTATGTCCGCACATGCGTTTAATAATAGCTCCACACAAAAGGAGAGGGGTTTAGGAGTTTACCTCCCTCGAAAGTGAGGGGAGAAGAGTCTACCGCGAGGGATCGGGAGTTTTAGCGGCGTTGGAAGCAAGAATCCCTAATTCGGAGAGGGCTTGGAGTGATTCCACCACCTAGACCCGAACAGCGGCACCAGAAAACAAGTAAAATATCGAGATTAGAAGGGTACACGACAACCCCAAGAGGGATCGACGTCAATGCATCAATTGGGGAGGGATAATTATTGTAACAAAATTCACGAAGAGGGGTTTCAAAGGAATTTCTTACCCAAGGAGGCCAGATTGGGGCTCCAAAATCCACGAAGAGGGGTTTTGAGCGAAAACCCTAGGAGACCTCTCACGAAATCCACCGGCCGGAACGAGGAGGAGCTAGGGTTGTCGGAGAAGAACTCTGCCTTTGCTCTCACTGGCCGGAGGAGGAGAAGAGGAAGGGAAAAAGGGGTGTCCGTCCTCCTTGGAAGCAGCCGGCCAAGAGGAGGTTGCTACGGGAGTTGCCGGCCAAGGGAAGCGTCGGAGACGGCGGGGAAGCAAGAGGAAGGGGCGCCGGGCCCGGAGGAGGCACTTGCCGGCCACTGGAGGCGGAGGAGAGGGCCGTCGGGCGCTCGGGAGACGGAGGCGGGATCGTCGGGGGCGAAGGAGGCGAGATCGGGATTTTTCCTGCTGGTTGCGGGATTTGGGTTACGGGAAAACCGTGGCTCGGGTTCATTTTAAGGGAACGGGGTGGGGGGTAGGTTTAGGTGTTTAGTCTTTTTTTATTATTATTATTATTTATTATTTAGGGTTGTTACACCTATCACAATATGCAGAATGGTGTGCTAAGTCCAAGCGTGTCCACATAGGTCTATCTATCGAGTATCGGGTACGTACCGATACCGGATACGTATCCGGTACGGGTACGCTGCCTTCGGGGAAGTATCCGTGCTTCATAGTATTAATGTCATCGCACTTGAAAATATTAAACTGCTCATATCCATTTAATATTCGCAAGCGGTGTATATCATAATGAAAATTCATATGCACCTAAATGTTAAGTTTGTTCATACTCCCTTAACATTTGTGTGCATACTACTCATGTTTATGAGTGTAGTGTGAGTGCTTCACCATCGAACAACAGACAACGACAAGGTGAGTGAGGAAATGATGAATGCACATATATTTATATAAGAGGTTTCAAAATATGTGGAAAAATATAAAATATTTTAACTTTAGATGCTCAACATTCCTCTGATACCAACTGTAACGACCCATCTAAAAGCAAATATCTGAGTGCGCTTCTGGCGGGTTGTGATGCCACAGGCATGAGCGAAAGAAGTTTCATATCTGTTAGGCGGAAGAATACTTAATGTTATTAGTTTTAAAACAAATAAATTGAGAAAAAGAATACTATTTTATAGTTATGCGGAAGTTTTATTAATGAGTGGTGAAAAGCAAAAAGTTGATGCACATGTACTTTAATAAAATCTCTTGTCACACATTTGTTGATACAAAATATTAATGCAATAAACCACATAGGTGGACATGTCATTACTATTGAATACTAGCATAAAAATACATTCTAGCAGTTGTCCAAGACACAAAGAAAAATGACTGACATAACTAGTACATAATGATGAAATTCGAAAGTATAAGAACAAAATACATAGAACCTGTCTACGCAATAGCCAAAATAGGCCTCCAGGAACAAAGAAACTCGACGCTGAACAGCTCAAGAAGCAGGCAGCGCAGTCACGAAACCTAAGGCAAAGTCCAAACAAGAAGGAAAATGTCTCAGAACACAAGTTAAAACAACAAGCAAGTTATAGAATTAATGTACAAACAGTGTAAACACACAATATTAAAGTATCACTTTACCTTGTAGCAAGTCAGTAAACATGCAAGTAACTGGGTCAACCAAAATCTCTGAAATTTATTAGCCTACTCCGGAGTTTTAGCATAATTGTTCTGGCAATATCATAAGCTGTGATCGATGAAATGCATAGGGATTTATAGTGAGTGCACATGGTTCACACTCAAGTTCAAATGTAAGTCTTATTAGAAACGATCAGTATTTCCTGCTTATCGTGACCATACAAACAAGACGATACACCAACTAAACCCTACCTTCTACGATTGCTTATGACACTCAAGACCTAAGTAGTTCATAATTTTCTTTAGATAATTCTAACATAGCATGACATGCTAATAAGCAGTGATTTTTGCGTTGTCAAATACCAGTATTAAATTTAGATGCATAAATAAGGAATTTAAACCCTTGGTTTGCAAGCGAGAGAGAATTCTCCACTTGTCTTAAGGTGAAACCGAACTACCGGCGACAGCTAAAAGCCGCAAGCAAAGACAAAGGTCCTATTAAACCTGTTCAAGAATAATCACAGACGATATTGATATTTGACAAGACTGAAAATCACACGCTAGCACAAACAATTTATTTTGCAAAACTAAATCAAGAGCGGATTAGCAATTTACCTCCCTCAAAAAAAAAGGGGAGAGGAGTTATCACGAAGGATCAGGGAGTTAGCGGCGTTTGAGTGACGAAAACCCTAAATCGGAGAGGGTTTTGGAGAGATCCCACCAACGGTACGATGAGCGACACCGAAAATCAAAAACACAGCGGAGTTAGGCGATTACAAGAGGGCAAAACACTTGGATCAATGTAAATACGTTGATTGGAGCGCGAAAATATCACATTAATGCAATAAAAATTCTGAATAGAAGGGAGGAGAGAAATTTCTTACAGAAGAAACCCAAATCCGGGCTCAAAAATCCGAGGGAAGAATCGAGCAAACCCTAGGCGACCTTGTTTTCTACTGGCCAAATCGACGAGGAAGAGGAGGTGGAGGGCCTGCCAACACTTGGAGGAGGAGGAAGAAGAGGGCTTTGTTGCCAGCCAGGAGGAGGGACTGCCGGCCTCAAGGGAGGGGCAGTTGTCGCAGTTGTCGGCTCTGGGAGAAAAAGGAAGAAGCACAGAAGACACCGGCTCTTGGAGGGATATGAGTCGTCGGTCTTAGGGGAGGGAGGATAAGCAGGAGGCAGCATCGGTGAAGCGTGCAGGTTGCAGAAACAGCGGGGGAGAGGCAGAATCGGCACAGGCGAGGGCGACGGGTGAGGGATTGCGAAAAGTGGGCTGCGGGGGGGGGGGGGGGGGGGGGGGGGGGGGGTGCTCGACTACGGTTACAAGGGGAAATAAAACCCTATTTCTATTATTATTATTATTATTATTCTTGTTTATGTATGAATCATTACACCTTGCCCTACATTTTTGCAAGAGGCTGCTTATAGGACTCGAACCTGTGACCTCAAGGGCTCACGGCGACACCTCAACCGGTACACCAAGGATCTCCTTCTCAAAACATATAAAATAAAATTAAGATAGATATATAAAAGTATTTGAATTCCTAGATTGACGATTTGCTCGAAATAAACGGCCGAGATCGTCATTATCACTTCCTAAACCGGTGTGTTTAAACCCTTGCAGATCGTATGTTATGATCCGCATCAGTTTCAATTAACATTTTAGTAAAAAAAAATTAGATGGAAATAGCAGCTTCTACCAAATAATCATCAACTATAGTTATCTACTTATAACTTTTTATTTTTTAACATGGAGATGCTACAAATCCTGGAGAATTAAAATAAATAAATATAAGGGAGCATTCATGATGAAGTGATTGTTATTTTTATAATTTTTCATCATATTATCTAAGAAAAACGACCACTAATTAAGGAAAGTAACCGAGAAGAATACTAGCAATGCAGGCTGCTTCAGTGAAAAAGTCTTTGTTGAACTTCAATACTCCTATACAACTTGAGATAGGCAGGCATGCTAAAAACTAAAGACAAATGCATTATTCAAAAGCCTAAAAGTCGAGAATCAACAACAATGGAGGAAACAAACAATATGTTCTAAATAAATACAACAAGACAAGATATGCTAAAAAGCCTACATGAAATTTAGACATGACTCACTTCTAATATTGATTCTACAGTTTCATTTGACCGTAAAAAGAAATAGCAGTGCAGCAATGGTAGAGAGCCTTTCCAGTATCTTCTTCGGAGGAGACCCTTAAAAACATCTGTTACATCATTAACTAAGATTAGTACAAAGAAGAAGGTGAAAAAGGTAATTTGAAAGAAATGCAATCCTACTAATAATCACGCTATAGATGTTGATAAGTGGATGAGTAAAGAATGTAGATAGATTTAACAGGCAAAAAACTAAATAAGAATGATTAGAAGGATATGATAATACTGTAAACAAGCAAAATTGAATCAAAACAAACAAATCAAATGAATAAGAGTTAAAACCAAATGGGAGTAATAATCAACTATTACATGCTCACGAAAGGTTGTGTATTATGAAGTGCGTGAAACTCCAAAATTCTCAGACAGGTGTATCATCGTGTTATCATTCAAGTACTTTATTTAATTTTCTTCACTCTTGCATTTTCACTCACAAATAATGTAGCATAGGCAAGGAGCAATTTTGTAATATTGTGAACATTTCTCCTCACTATTTAAGTAAGGAGGTAGTGAATGACAAGCAAGAACTAATATTCTCCACCCCCTATTCTCTCTATCGCTAACTAATATATGTAGGGCATTGTGAGGATGAGCCCGACTCCCTCAATGCACCGCGTGGTGCGTGGGTTGGCTCCACTCCTCATGAAGAGTATCCTCCCTCCTTCCTCGCCATTTGGAACCCTATATATAAGAGGGGTAAAAGGCATCATCTTCGCGACTACACCTTCTCACGCTAGCGCACATGATATCAATTAGTGAGCCATAACATCTTAGTATCAAATTCACCTCCACCGACGACCAGCCCTTTCCTCCTCCAGACCGCTACCCACAGTGCATCTATCCGACCACCCCATACAGTCGGCACAACAAGCTACGGTACAACTCACGGGAAGTGGATGCACATGTCTTTAGTTGGTATTCTGCATCTCGCTATGACCCGACTTTTCAACAACTGTTACGCCTTCCACTTTCGTGCCATGCCCAAACTCACAGGTATAGTCAATCCGTCCTTCCAATGTACCCTACCACACACACCATGGAGGAAGGTGGTCTTACCCTTATTCATGTGATGGAGTTGATCCGAATGGTGATGGATGACAAGGCCACCCAGGCGCAGTAACAGGACACTAATATTGCACTGCCACGCTACTCTCTCCAATCGCATTGACGACATTCACCAACCACCACGACCGGCGGCCAGCTCTATCCAGGGCGGTAAATCATCGGCCAAGCGATCTGAGCTCCCAAGGAACAATCTGAGCTCCCATGGAAACAATCTCAAGTACCAAGGAACATATTTGAGTTCCAAGAGAACAAATCTGAACACCTAGGGAACCGATCGGAGGTCATTGGGATGCCACACTATGTGATGCTCCATTTCCCATTTTTTGACGGTCGAGAGGACTCCTTGGCATCACTCGCAAGGTGTGAGTATGTTTCTCCAATCAGCATACTCCGTAAGAGGAATAGATTAGCTTGGAGAGATATGCCCAGTTGTGGCATCTGCAGCTTCGGAGAGATAAGCCAATATGAGTTGTGATGATTACAAAAACAAATGTGACATGCGCTATGAACCTCCACTTCGCGGAAACCTTGTGGGGGATCTCGGTTTTCTTAAGCAAATTGGGTTTGTGGATGAAGGGAAGTTCCAAAACTTGTTGTCTAGTGTGTCCTTTATCATCACAGATCATCAAGTACCTTTTTTAGATCCGGCTTACAAGAGTGACTTCTCATCGACGTGGAGTTTGAAACCCCCGCAGATCTGAGTACACTATGAGCATAACGTGCATTTGTGAGAACCGCCTCTTGATGGATAAGCAGTACAATGACTGCCAAGCAGTACAATGACTGCCAAGTTGGAGAAGATAGTTATCAAGGAGGATGCTCAACCATCGCCCACCGAAGTAGCAACCCTAGCCTAGAGGGCAAGGATGTGGATCACATTCCAGTTTTCAAACACCATACATGAGGAGCTTATTGAGTAGCTTACTAAAGAGCAATGTCTCAAATGTGACGAGTCATACACGGTAGGTCACAAATGCAAACATGTTTTTTGGCCCGAGACTGACAAACCGCCCAAGGATGAGGACCGAGAAGACCTAAAGATTTTCATTCCGGGAGGGTATCGACATTGTGGAGACTACATGAGTTGTAACACTATGGGATACTCAAACAACATAAGCAACATGTTTCATCTTTCACTATACGATACTCAAACAAATAAGAATCTCCCTCTCATAAAATACTATTATTTTTCTTAAGAATAGGGTATAACGGTTTTATTCACGGTTTAAACCGTGACAAATACTATTACATCTTTTTAAAATAGGGTAATAGCCACACTTTAAAGCGAGGCTAATACTATTAATTTTTTTTTTAAAAACAGGGTATTAGTCACGGTTTAAACTGTGGCTAATACGATTAATTGTTTTAAAAGAACAGAGTATTAGCCACGGTTTAAATCGTATTAGCCACGGTTTAAACCATGGATAATACTATTTTTTAGCATTTATTTATGATTAATGCATTATGGGAAAACAACATCGGTAATTTTTCCTTCCTCATTGTACACAGAATGATGCTCCTTTTGATTTAGTGCATTCCGATATTTGGGGTCCGTACAAAATAGCTAGTTTGCCTGGTTATCGCTACTTTATAACTTTTGTCGATGATTATTCTCGTATGACATAGCTATATTTACTTTGAACACGTGTGTTATGTGCTTTTATTCTCAAGATACACACTCAAATTGCCTACACAATTAAAACATTCTGAATTGATAATGCTCGTGAATACACAAGTCATGTGTTTGATAATCTCTGCTCTGAGTTTGGGATCATTCATTAGATCTCGTGTGCTTATACTCCCCAACAGAATGAGGTGGTTGAGCATAAAAATAGACATCTTCTTGATGTTGCTCGCTTCCTCATGTTTTAAATGTAGGTTCTCATCGACATGTTATCTCATCAACTGTCTACCAACCTCAACAATGTCACTCTGTTTGGTCTTCTCTTCCCCTCCACACCACCATTCCATCTCACGTCTCGGCTAGTTGATTGTACCTGTTATGTTCATATGCTTGACCCTTCAACTGACAAGTTCGCTCCTCGGGTAACCAAACATATGTTTGTTGGCTATTCCCAGACTCAGAAAGGGTATGTGTGCTACTATCCAACCACCCGCAAGGTGATTGTCTCTACTGATGATACCTTCTTGGAAGATCAACTTTTTTGCTCTACTCACCCCCCCCCCCCCCCCGCCTCCACCATGGTTATTACCATGACCAGTCATCCCAGTCACGTCTCCTCTCCTACCACTACTTCCAAACCTGGTTCCCGGTCCACAAAAGTCACCTCTTCTTCGTACTTATACTCGTCGACCTCCTCGCTTCGCCGCCCCACTGCAGTCGCCTTCAACCTCTGGCACTGTGCATCCTGTTGATCTGGCTCCTGCCTTCATGACTCATCCCATGACGAATTATGTATCCTTACATCGTCTATCCCCAACACTTTAACACTTTGCTACTTCATTATCTTTCATCTCTGTACCTAACTCTATGCATGAGGCTCTCCAACATCCGGGCTAGCGGGCGGTCATGGAAGAAGAAATGACTGCTTTTTGGGCTAATCAAACATGTGATCTGATTTCTCTTTCTCCAGGACAGAGTTGTGTTGGCTGTAAATGGGTCTTTGTGATCAAGCATGCTCCTAATGAGCCGATTGACCGTCTCAAGGCCCATCTTGTGGCTGGTGGGTTTACTCAACAACAAGGCCTCGACTATGAGAAAATATTCTCACTGGTGGCCAAGCTCAACACGGTTCGTGTCCTCTCCTTAGCAGTACATCGACAGTGACCCTTACATCAACTGGATATAAAAAATGTCTTTCTCAATGGTGACCTATAAAAAACTGTCTACATGCAACAACCTTCCGGGTTTGAGACCACGAGGGTGTCCCGAGTTTGTCACCTCAAGAAATCAATTTATGGTCTCAAACAATCTGCTCGGGCATGCCTTGACAAATTCAATAGGATTGTCCGTGAAGTTGATTTTACTCGAAACTCGACAGATTTCTCTCTATTTACCCGTCATCATGCAACAACACCGTTCTCTAAGTGTATGTCGATGACATCTTAATCACGATAGATGATTGAAAGAGAATACAAATGATTAAGCAACACCTGAATTCTATTTTTAAAACAAAAGATTTGAGAAATCTCTGGTACTTCTTTATCCTAGAGACCGCAAGACATCCAAATGTCCTTGTCTTATCTCAACGGAAGTACTGTCTCGACCCTCTTCAGGATGCTGACTCCTCTAGATGCAAGCTTATTAATACTCATATGAACGTCAATCACAAGCTTTGCGCTCATGCTTTTGACTCCAATCATCTTCTTCCAAATACAGAATACTATCGACGATTTGCTGGAAAATTTATTTATCTTACAGTTACAAGACCAACCATCTCCTTAGTTGTTGGGATTGTCAGCCGATTTATGCATTCTCCGCGGATGTCTCACCTACAAGTCGTCAAACGTATCTTTAAGATATTTGAAAACAGACCCTGGTCAAGGGCTAGTATACAAAACCTCTTCCTCTTCTACTCCTAAATCGATTGCGTATTCGGATACTGATTATGTTGACTCCCTGGATGATCGGCATTCTACCAGCGGATTCTGTTTTTACTTTGGAGGTCACCTTGTTACTTGACGTAGCAAAAAACAATCTGTGGTTGCTCGCTCTTCGGCTGAAGCGGAATACCATTCGATGACCTATGTTGTATCTGAGCTCACATGGCTTGAGAGTAGAGGTGTTCACGAACCGAATAACTCTTCAATTGAATCCAAATTTGACATAGAATGCAAAAATTCGGATTCGGATTCGATCGAATATTCAGTGTCAGATTCAGATTCAGATTCGTCATAAAATGTTGGATTCGAGTTTGGGTTTGAATTCAGATTCGAATTCGGATTCGAACATGGATTCAAATTTGAATTTGAATTTTATAATATTAAATTTAATATAATATTAAATATAATTATATTTAATATTTATTTACATATATTAAAGTTTTTAATATATATTCCAGTATTCGCGAACTATTCATGAATCCTCTGAATAGGAAGAAAATCATTCGAATTCAGATTCAAAAGCTATTCGAATCTGGAAGTCGGATTCGAATTCGAAAAATATGAATTTTAATCGAACATTCACGAATCGATTCCCGAATTATTCGCGAACTATATTATTTGTGAACAACCCTACTTGAGAGTCTCCTAGGTGATCTGGGAGTCAAACTTTCCTCACCAACTTCTTTACTTTGTGACAGTCAAGCGGCTATACACATAACTAAGAATCATGTTTTCCATAAACGGACAAAACACATTGAAGTTGACTGACACTTCATTCGAGAAAAGTTCAAATGAAGAAGCTAGAGTTGAAATATGTTCTAGCTACTGACCAAGTTGTTGATCTACTCACGAAGGCCTTATCTCGTGTTCTGTTTCATCAGTTCTTGTCCAAGCTTGGTGTTTACGACTTATACGCTCCAGCTTGCGGGGGAGTGTTAGAAGAAAATCTTGTAAAAGCTCAAATAAAGGTCCATCTTAGACCCTCTTCATCCTTATGTTTTAGTCTCACATCTTGAATGTGGATCTTTCTCTCATTTCTCTTCCTATATAAGTGTACGCATATTGTATTTATGTATGAAACAAGGATCAATAAAGTTTCAAGTTTTTCCCCAATTTTCTGGGTGGTTCTCCACAAGGTGTACATAGAATAATCACTTACTAAATTTTGTGGTTCTCCACAAGGTGTACATAGAATAATCACTTACTAAATTTTGTAAACTGACTGATAATACATCAAACCACATGTTCTTTGTAACATCTCACATGTCTATCGAAAAATAAGTAAAAATAATAGTAATAAGAATAACTTTAGTGGCGATTTTGTAAATAACAAAAAAAAGAGAACAACAATAATAATACGCATACGTGCCAATTTTGTAATACTAGGACATTAGGTTTCCCCCTCCCCTCTTAAACCCGTCGGCTCAGCCCCCTCTTCCCGAAACCTGCAGCCACAAGTCCTGATCCCGCTCCTGCGTAGCTCTCCCGCTCCCGTCTCGACCACTGCTAGCCAGCGCCGGTCTCCTGTGCTTCCCCGTCGCCACCGCCCATCTGCTAGGGTCGGCAGCCGCCTGCTGCTCCTCTCCACGATTTCCTTAAGGACCGACGCATCTCCTTTCCCTCTTCTTCATCTTTGTTCAGCAAGGCCACCGGGTCCTCCGTAGGGGCAGGCAGCACCTCTTCTTCCCCTAGCAGCCCTCCGTCCCTCCTTCCTCTGCGATTTGGTCGGTGGATTGCAAGGGGGTTGCCTAGGATTTTGCTCGATTCCACCTCTCCTTGAATTTTTGAATCCGAAATTGGTTTCCTTCAGGTAAGAACTCCTCTTTCCCCCTTATTTCAAATTTCCCTAGTTATGTTTTTTGAAAATCTTTCGTGCTCCAACCCACGCATTTACGTGGATCCAAGCACTTACCCTTTGATAATCGACTAATCCCGAGTTATTTGTGTTTTTCGGCGCCGCTCATCCGATCAGTAGGTGGGATCTCTCCAAAGCCATCTCCGATTTAGGATTTCCCGTACCTGTTTCTTAATTATATATAGTATCCGACAATTTATAAATCATAACTTATCAGTATGTCGTAAGGTGATGGAAGTTTCTAACAATATGAATCGATTAATCCAGTAACGTCATAAGAAAATCTTGGAAGGTAGCGCTTAGTTGGTGCAACTCTCTGCATGCATGGTCACAACAGGCAGGAATCTTTCCAATAACACTTGCATCTCAATATGAGTGTGAACCATGTGCACCCTCTGAAAACACCCACACATTTCATCGATTGCAGCTTATATCATTTCAAGAACGATCTTAGGTTATACTTCGAAGTAGGCTAATGATTTCAAATATTTCTGCTTGACTCAGTTACTTGCCTGTTTATTGGTTTGCTATAGGATAAATTGGTACTCTAATATTTCTGTTTACCTTTGTTCGTGCTTTAATTTATTAACTTGCTTACCGTTTACACCTATGTTTTGAGGCATTTTTCTCCTTGTTTTGGATTTTGTCTTAGGTTCCGTGACTGCGCCGCCTGCCTCTTGAGTTGTACTGTGTCAAGATCCTGCATTCTTGGAGGTGTATTTTGTTGTTGCTTAGTCAGGTTTTATGTATTTTGTTCATATACTGTCGGATTTTATCATTATGTATTAGTTATGTCAGCTATTTTCTTTTGTGTCATGGACAACTGTTAGATTGTATTATCGTTTTGAAATTTAATATTAATGACATGTTTATTTCTGTGGTTTCTTACATTTACATTTTTTTACTAGTATTGTGTATGACATAAGATTTTATTAAAGTGCATGTGCATCAATTATAACACAACCTTCTGCATTAAAGCAAACTAGTTCTCCTCAAATCTATTATTTTAAAAACTAACATTATAATTTCAGCTTCAGTCTAATAGACATGGAATTTTCTTTGCTCATGCCTTTGACATTACGACCCGCCCGTAGCGCACTCTGACAGTTGTTATTACACGGGTCGTGACAGTTGATATCAGAGGGAGGTTGAGCATATAAAGATAAAATATTTTATAATTTCTACATATTTTAAATCCTATCATATAAGTATATATATGCATGCATCATTTTTTCACTCAACTTGTCGTTGTCTGTTGTTCAAGGCTGAAGCACTCACACTACACTCATAAGCATGAGTAGTATGCACATGAATGTTAAGGGGTTATGGACAAACTTAACATTTATGTGCATATGAATTTCTATAATGAGATACACCGCTTGCGAATAATAAATGGATATGGACAGTTTAATATTTTCAAGTGCGATAATATTAGAATCATAATATGCATGACATGTTAAGTGATATGGACACTTAACATGACATGTGTATCCATTCATGAACATTTGTAGGATGCATTTTAGGCGCAATTGCATTGCATGCATAACATAAATCATTGCACAAATATTAAGCTAAGAATAGTAGGTGACGATTGTACACACATGGATTTTGCAAATCATTTTCTATCGCACGCGATTTTATTACCGCATTTGCATTTGCATGTCATTATCTAGAGTTGTTCAATGAAAATGTTGTAACTATTACATGATTTATATATTCGACAGTATTAGGATACTAAAACATATAATCTCAATCCTTTCTATTTAGATTGACTGTTCTCTTACTCGATTCTCCCGCGTCTCCTTCTAGATGGCTCCTAAGCGATCGCAACGCAAGCAGACTACCTCTTCTGCGGGAGGCGCTTCTGGAGATGTCATTGCCCAGTTGTTGAGGCAGATTCTAGATCGTCTCACTCGCCTGGGAGAGGATCGCCAGACTCCTGATCTTTTTGTTTCCATCCCTTGGTTCCGGCAGCGCAGGGACAGCTGGAGTTGCTATCACCACTGCCCCTCCTGGAGCCACCCCTCCCGCACCTAGTTCTAGAACCAGCTTGCCTGCTGGAACCCTGGGGGCCCCTCTCGTGTCAAGTCCGGCTGCTCCTCCTGTAGCGATGGCAGATACTCTAGCGTTCAAAAGGCTTAAGCCGTCGTCCTACAGCGAATACCGTGACTATTTCATCATTTCAGAGTGGCTCTCTCAAGTAGAGAAGCACTTCGAGTATGTAGGAGTCCCTGGACCTCAGAAGGTTCTCCTTGCAGTCTACCAGCTGACTGAGGACGCGTACACTTGGTGGCTTCAGCACCGCAGTCTCCCCAATTTTGCTACCTTGGCCTGGGGACAGTTCAAGGTTGCGCTTATAGAGAAGTTTCTCTCTTCTGTGGAGAAAGACAAATTAGCTGAGAGGTTCTTGTCCCTTCAGCATCCTAGCAGGTCAGTGATAGAGTATGAGAAAGAGTTCTCTCGCCTTTCTCTCCTCGCCGCGGAGTTTGTGCCTGATGAAGCCAAAAAGATTAGCCGTTCCATGAAGGGACTCAGAAATGATTTCCGCCAGCATGTGGTAGCTCATGACGCCATCACCTTCGTCGAGGCTGTTGGAGCCGCTTTGCAGGTGAAAGTTATTGAGCTGGACCGTACTTTTAAGAAGGTACAGCATAGTACAAACAATATCGCTGCATCTGACCACAAGCGCAAGGGTGCTCCATCTCAGGAGCAAGGCCTCAAGTCTAAGGAGGTGTGTGCCTTCTGCCACAAGGTGGGCCATGCTGCCCAAGTCAGTCGTTCCCTCCTGAAGAAACAAAAGATAGTAGTCCCTGCTCAGCAAACACATGCGACGCTTGCCGCTGCCTCCTCCGTATGTGCTTACTACAAGAGACCGGGTCACTCAGTGAAAAATTGTCGCCGCAAGCAGAATGCCTGCTACAGATGTGGGAAAGTTGGGCACCATGTTCAAGACTGTCATACGAAGGAAGACCAAATTCCCGCTCAACCTCTGCAATCGTTTTTGGAGCTCAGGAGAAGGGCAAAGCTGTGTTGAACGTCATCTCTCAGGGCGAGGTGCTCATCTACTGATGTCATCTCTGGTATGTATGCGTTGTTTTTAATCTTTTGTATCTTATTCTTCCGCCTTAGTATCGAATGATCTTGAAATGCGTCTATAACTTCCATTCCTATGAAGATTTAGAGTCAAGAATAAGTGGATGAAGATTCTCTTTGATTCTGGTGCATCTCACTCCTTTATTGAGCGTCATATTATGGACCTTCATTGTTGGCTTACTTCGCCTCTCGAGGTCCCTTTTGAAATTTCTGTGCCTGGTCATCTGCACCTTTCGAGTAGAGGTATTCTCAATTGCCCGATCTTGCTTGGCGAATTCCGAGTCGCAGCCGATCTTATAGTTCTGGATATGTTGGAGTTCGACGTAATCTTGGGCCTGAATTGGCTGATTGCGTATAGAGAAAAACTGGATTGTGTGGCAAATAGGGTAAATCTCAGCATTGATGGCAAGAACTACAACGTTCATGTTCAAACTTGCAGCCACCTGAAGGTAATTTCTGTTATGTGCGTCACTTGCCTTCTTAGTCAAGGGTGTTCTGCATGTTTTGTATATGCCTCTCAATCGGGTTCTGTCTCTGCTCAACTCGAGTCTATCATGATTGCTTCTGAGTTTTCTGACGTGTTTCCCGCCGAATTTCCTGGGATGTCTTCTGATCGAGATGTGGAGTTTTGCATTGATTTGGAGCACGGGACGCGCCCCATATCTAAAGCTCCGTACCGTATGGCACCGCATGAACTTGAGGAGCTTAGATTGAAATTGGATGAATTACTTTTGTCCCAGCTCTTCTCCTTGGGGAGCCCCCGTTCTCGTCGTGAAAAAGAAAGATGGATCCATGAGATTGTGCTTGATAATCGGGATCTGAATAAAGTTACAATTAAGAATAAGAATATCCTCCCGCGCGTGGATGATCTATTTGATCAGCTTAAAGGCAGTACCGTCTTTTCCAAGATAGATATCAGATCGGGTTACCATCTGAAGATCAAGGAATCTAACATTCCCCGAACTGTTTTCAGAACTCGGTATGGACATTTTGAATTCTTGGTTGTCCTTTGATTTGACCAACGCTCCTTCTGCTTTCATGGATATGATGAACCGTGTCTTCCGCGATTGTCTGGATAAGTTCAACGTTTTCATTGATGATATTTTGGTCTACTCCAAGACTCGTGAAGATCATGCTGCACATCTTAGGCACTCTCTCCACTATTCGTCAGCATCAACTCTATGTCAAGCTGGCGAAATGTGAGTCATGGCTGGATCGTGTTGCCCTTTTGGGCCATGTCATTTTAGGAGATGGACTTTTCGTGGATCCTGCCAAGATTTCTGCAGTTATGAACTGGAAGCGACCTTCTACCTTTACTGAAATTCGTAGTTTCCATGGTTTGGCGGGCTATTACCGGCGTTTCGTCAAGGGTTTCTCCTCTCTTGCTGCCCCTTGACCAAGCTAACTCAAAAGCATGTCAAGTTCGAGTGGTCAGATCAGTGTGAGCAGACCTTTTCTGAGTTAAAGCAATGTTTATGTTCAGCGTCAGTTTTAACTTTTCCGTCAGAGGGGTTAGACTTTTTAGTTTACACTGACGCTTCCGTAGTTGGCTTGAGCTATGTCTTGATGCAGGAAGACCATGTTATCTCTTATGGGTCGAGACAGTTGAAGATTCACGAACGCAACTACCTCACTCATGATCTGGAGTTCGTTGCAGTGTTTTTTGTTTAAAGCTTTGACGACATTATCTCTATGACGTGAAGTGTCACTTCTTCACTGACCATCAGAGTTTGAAGTATATTTTCGTTCAGAAGGATCTCAATCTTTGTCAGAGGTGTTGGCTCAAATTCATAGCAGATTATGACTTGCAGCTCACACATGTTCCTGGTAAAGCCAATTCAGTGGCAGATGCGTTGAGTCGGCATGCTTCTGTTGCTGCTTGTGCGCCCATGTCAGTTACTCTTGCAGCCTTGATTGACGACCTCGATCGGATGGGCATATCCATATCACCCGAGGGACATGAAGAGGTTTCTGGTCCGTTATGGGTAGAGCAGGTGAAGGATTTTGATGTGATCCTGTCGCCGGAACGCTAGTGCAGCCTCATCTTCATTTACTTTAGATATTGTCGCAGTTATATTATTGTATTATCGTTTAATTATTTCCTGTCATGGACGTTATGTATAAATTTCCTGTATGGTGACCCGGCGCGTGAGACTGACCACCTCACGTGACCCTGAGTGGATCGGTCCGGTTTGGAATGTGCGGGAGGGTCGTATTGTTATTTGTTTATCATAAACTAACCTTGCTGAAATTACTTTTGTCTAATTGAGGGAAAAAGGAGGAGGCGGCTTATAAATATTTTTTTTAAATATGGATCTTGAATAGGTTCAAATAGCGCCTTTGACCTCGCTCGCACCGTTTAGCCGTTGCCAGCAGTTTCAGCTTCACCTTAAGGCAAGTAAAGACTTTCCTCTCGCTTGCAAACATTGAAATTTAGATTTCCTGTACCTGTTTCTTAATTATAAATAGTATCCGACAATTTATGAATCATAACTCATCAGTATGTCGTAAGGTTATGGAAGTTTCTAACAACATAAATCGATTAATCCAGTAACATCATAAGCAAATTTTCGAAGGTAGCGGTTAGTTGGTGCAACTCTTTGCTTGCATGATCACGGCAAGCAGGAATCTTTCCAATAAGATTTACATCTGAATATGAGTGTGAACAATGTGCACCCTCTGTAAACACCTACATATTTCATCGATTGCAGCTTATACCATTTCAAGAACGATCTTAGGCTATACTCTGGAGTAGGCTAATGATTTTAAATATTTCTGTTTGACTCAGTTACTTGCCTGTTTACTAGCTTGCTATAAGATAAATTGATACTCTAATATTTCTGTTTACCTCTGTTCGTGCTCTAATTTATTAACTTGCTTACCGTTTACACCTATGTTTTGAGGCATTTTCCTCCTTGTTTTGGATTTTGCCTTAGATTCTGTGACTGCGTCGCCTGCCTCTTGAGCTGTACTGCGTCAAGATCCTGCATTCTTGGGGGTTTATTTTGCTATTGCTTAGTCAGATTCTATGTATTTTGTTCTTGAACTGTCGGATTTTATCATTATGTATTAGTTATGTGAGTCATTTTTCTTTGTGTCATGGACAACTGTTAGGTTGTATTATCATTCTGGAATTCAATATTAATGATATGTTGATTTCTGTGATTTATTGCATTTATATTTTTTTATTAGTACTGTGTAACATAAGATTTTATTAAAATGCATGTGCATCAATTTTAACACAAAACCTTCCTCATTAAAACAAATTAGTTTTCCTCAAATCTATTATTTTAAAAACTAACATTATAATTTCAACTCCTGCCTAACAGACATGAAATTTTGTTTGTCCATGTCCGTGACATCACGACCCGCCCGTAGCACACTCTGACAGTTGTTATTAGACGGGTTGTGACATTCTTATATCCCTTAACAAACTGAGATTATTGAATTGAAAAATTGATATCTTTAAGAACAACACTCTAATTAATGTTCACTAGTACCATCCCTAATATTCTTTGGAAGAATTTTTTTTACTTCAACGAGTGTGATTATTCGACCTTCAATAACAATCCTCAACTATAAGTTTTTACTTCATCGAGTGTGATTAATCGACCTTCACTAGCAATCCTCAACTATAAGACACAAATTCAACAATACATGGCCACAATATCTCTCTTCAACAAAAAATTGTTCAGTGATACTTTCTAAATATTTGTGACCATCTACATCATCGCTAAACTTTGTTTGACAAGCAATTAAGATGTATAAGTGGAGTTCATGCATTAGTTTCTCTAGTTTGATAAATAACAAATTAAGATTGTATTTGATGTTCGTATGCAGCGTTTCTTAGTGGGTGGTATTATGTTGGAAGAATTTTGTACCTTGACCAATTGGATCGTTGTTACCCTCACGCATTCACCGGAGCGGCTACTACTCGTCAAGAACACCAGAGATTATGTTACACTCACGCATACGCCGGAGCAACTAATCCTCGTCGGGACCACCGGAGCGCACATATGAAGACCACAATGATTATTACTTGTAAATTGTAATTAACTGGCATTAATTAATTGATTGGACCTATCGAACCGCCAATAGGTTTCTGTGAAATATAGGCTCCAGAGCAATCACACTGTCCAATTATCATATCGATAGTTTGATCAATTCTTGAGTGAATCGGTTTGAACAATTCATTAAGATGTGTTGAGGATCGCACTATACTCAACACCTGAAGGAATCAGATCACCGATTACCCAATCGTGCATCGATATACAAACTAGTTAGATTAGGCAATTCGTTATATAGGTTCACTGGTTCACGTTAGAGCAAATTAGAATTCTGAAGGCATCTGTAATACTGATTAAGCTACCACCTATCCAATATGTGGGAAAAATAAGCAATCAATGGATGAGTTTTGGTTAGGGGTGAAATGTCACTCGAACCAAGAGCTAGTTGATTCTCTCCAAAGGCGTTGAGGTGCATGCGACGATGCGTGTAACAGTTTACGAGACATCTAGGGGTAAAACATTGTTTGGATGCTGACCGCGAGAGCGGTGCCAAATCGAGGCAAACTCTGAATACTATATATGACCCCAAACAGGGGTCAAGGTCTGCCACTGAGATGATATGGGATAGCTTTTTCAATCTGGAAGGCAAAGATGACCTTGATCTTTTCTTAAGGAGTAGGTAGCAATTAATTGAGGAGAAGACAGAATATACCAAGGAGATAAAATAGGCCATCTCAATGCTCTTCTTCCTCTTCTAATGAAAAGCAACTCTTAATCTCCATTATTTGAGAAAAAGAGTGAGAAAAATTATTCATTAACTATCACAAGGTCTTCAAGGAAAAGAGAAGAAGCCGAAGTGATGCGGAGCAGAGACGAGGACGAGTTTTGGGCCCGTTCGGGGCTGAATTGACGACTTTCCATATATGACGTGCCCGGATCGACAATCGGACTCCGCGGATGCGTCCGGATTCACGCTGCGAATCAATTTCATATATTAGTTTATTATATTTGCATTTATTTTGATGTATTTGGGTGGTTCCATCGCTGGTCAATCATAGTCATCGATGGTGTGATGCCCTAGCCTCCTCTTTATTATAAATAGATCATGTATGAGCTGAAAAGAGGCATTACAGAATTTGGTGAAAAGCAATCCCGGATTCCAGCGATCAAGCCACGGTGCCGACTCCGTGGAACCCTAGGTGACGCCTCCTAGGTTTGTATCTTCCTCCCCAAGGTTCCCCCCAACCCTAGCCTCCTTTTCCCCACCGTAAAGCCTCCTTCCACCGCCCCCACAGCCCCTACAGCCGGCTATTTTTGGTGTTCCAGAAACTCCACCAGCAGCCGCCTCTTCCTCTTCTAGTTACTATTGATTAATGAAATTCACTATTCCAACTCTATAGTTTTTTTCTCCCCCTATTCAAGCCGCTGGCCTGAGAGCCCCCTCCTTCAGCCGGACACCCCAACCCGTCCATCCAACAGCCGGCCAGGCCCTGTTCCAATCCCCTCCCCTCCTCATTGCCTGGAGCCTCCACCGCCCCTCTCAGCCAATCCCAGCAGCCGCCCCCTCCCTGGTTACAGCCCCCTCCTTGCCGCCATCCCCCACCTTTTCCGTGGAGCCACTGCACAGCCCACCCAACCCTAATTCCGCCTAGATCAGGGCTGACCAGCCTAGATCCAGTCCCCCCCACTCCTTGTCCGCCGCACTCTCCATAGCCCGGATCCATCCCAAAACATCGAATCTACCCTTTCTCCGCCGGGATCTACCCATACGTGACCGAAACTATCCATTTCCGATTCAATTCCACCCTCCACCGCCGGGGACATCCACCTACAATATTTCCACGCCTCCGGTTCCACATTGGATCGCCGTCAAAACGCATCCGGCTCCGATCTCTTCATTGTCTTGGTCAGCCCACTATTTGGTGAGATTTTGTAATATTGGTTTAATATTTTCAACATATTTGTATTGAATTGGTTACTATATTAGTTTGGATATCTTGTATTGTGGTAGTCTGTTAGATAATTATCGTGGTTTGCAGGATTTATTCGTCATTCGCTCTTGCTTTGACCCTCCACGCGGGGGAAAACCTAAGCTTGTTTCACCCTAATTAAATTATTTTGCCTTGTCTTGAATTAACAACGTAAGATGATATTGTTTATTATCAAACTGTGATCTAACGGTCAGACTTTTGCATAACATGTAGGGTTAGGACACCATTTATCTGTCGTCTATATATTCGTCCTGCGTCAATTGATATCAAAGCGAGGTTGCGCGCACTTTTTGATACGCAGTTGTAGAGTCTAGGTTTTTCCATCATGTCTAGGTATCACCAATTGTCCTCACCTCACTTTGGAGGTCTCGAGTCCACTTGTACACGCTCTAATAGAGCCCCGTCAGAGAAATCCTCACGTTACTCGGACGATTATTCTTGATCGCAACACACCGCTTTTAGAGATCGTATTGACCCACAAACATGACCCTACTACACTAGAGACGATCAACATGATGATTGTCGTCGTTCATATCCTTGCACGCGAGCGGATCGTGTTGATCCTCTGACTCAACTTGACTACCTTAGGGATGACTGCTACGAGTATCGTCGCTTTGAGAGAGATCTTGAGAGTCAGTTTCGTACTGTTGCCCCTTCCTTTGATGGCTCATCGAGTCCCGAATCTTTCAATTATTGGCTCGTGGATATGGAGTATTATCTAGATTATTTTGAGTTATCTGGTGAGCGTTCCATCAAATTTGCGAAACTTAGACTTTTAGATCAGGCGAGAGCATATTGGGCTAGCGTTGAGAGGACCCGCGAACGAGACCATTTTTGCCGCATCACTAGTTGGGTGGACATGAAGCGTACATTATGTCAGAGATATCTTTCTTTGTCGTATCAGAGTCGCTTGCTCAACCAATTATTTTCTCTTTAGCAAGGATTCATGTCTGTTGCTGAGTACATGGACCGTTTTGATGAGTTAGTGGTGAGGAGTGATATCCGAGAGGACCCGACCATGACCATTCCCCGATTTTGGTCTGGACTTCGGTCTGACATACATACTAAGATAGCTTATCATAGCTCGAAGTCCGTAGAGCAGACATATCAGCTAGCCCTTCGTTATGAACAGTCTTTGAGATCCGCAAGATCTGGTCGATGGGATTCTCACCTTGACCTCTGCAGTACGAGTCATTCTCATACTGAGGTCACCATGATGCCTACCACTGTCCTGTCAGTCATGACAGAAGTGATACCTGATGTGGATTGCTCTCACCCCAGTGAGGTGCTTAGCCCATTGAGTTCCCTATCTATTGTCCTGACCCATCTACTGTGACCCCGATCGAGAGTGAGCATGAGCGACCTATTGAGTCTGTAGTGTCGTGTCCCTCACCCACACTTCTTCTTCCATGCACCGGGTTAGTTAGCACCCCACCCACAAACCCATTCTTGAGTGTAGCTCTATGTCGCTCTCCCCTTTCCATTGTTTCGAGCCACATCACGACCGAGACCCCAAAGCCTGGTATTAAGCACGTAATGACTATGTCACCCATTCATGAGGACAATATCCCGCGTGATGGTACACATCTGGAGGACCATGACCCTAGTGACGAGTTCTATGACAAGCCCCAAGTTGAGCCTCCGGATGATCCGCCACATCCTGGTGAGGATGAGATTCAGGAGGGCCCCGTATGTATGAGTATCGATTTATGGATGCCTCTTCCATTATCGTCCCTGACTTTGCCCAAGAGAATGGATATTATGAGAGCATCCAATATTTAGGGCACAACTTGCTAACCCATCGCACTCTCGCTGAGTTTTT